>CAJVGC010000589.1:9534163-9818106 GCA_910822075.1 Senecio squalidus | reverse complement strand
TCATCAAGTTCAAGGGCTTCTAGGGTGTCTCCTTGTCTATAGGAGACTGTGTATATAATCCATTCCTTCCCCAGAGCTCGGATAAACTTTCTGTTTAGATCATCCTTCTCATACTTGATTCCTGCACTTATCATCTCTCCAGTGAGCTTCTTGTACCTATCAAAAGTCTGAGTCATTCGTTCGCCGGGTATGCCATTGAAGTTTTCATACTCCTGTTTGAGAAGAGCTTTCTTGTTCTTTTTGGTATTCTTAGTTCCGCTGAATCTCTTTTCCTAGGCTTCCCATAGTGATTTGGCATCTTCATATTCTTCGAATTACGATTGATATTCGTTGGGGATTGCAATCATAAGAATACTGAGAGCCTTGATCTCAGTTTGTTTCTCCCTTCGTTCAAGATCACTCACCAGTGCTCGAGCAGCCATTCCTGGTTCTCCATCAGCTCCTTGGGCTGTAGGATGTTTGTTACCATTGATGATTACATCCCATACTGTGTAATCGGCCAGTAAGATGTGTTGCTTGATTCGTAGCTTCCATAAGTCGAATTCGTTGCTGTTTAGGATGGGAACTTTTCCAAGTGCAACTTCTGTCATGATGGTTGTAATGATTCTTGCTTGAGAGGATTATGAACGCGTTGATCAATGGATCTAAAGCACCTCCTGTGCTCTGATACCACTTGTCAGGATCGTATTAGTCTTGATAAACTAATATGTTTGCTAATGATTAAGATCGAGATCTATTGAAGAAGTTCAGCAGCGGATGAACACTTCAATATTACGAGTTATCGAACAACTAATAATGAATAATGAATAAACAAATTATTGTCAAATTGTAAGCCTCAATTGCATTAATCAAATTATATCAATACAACGTGTTATGTTCTCTCTACAAGGATCTATATTTATAGACCTTGAGGCTCGTTCTAGATAAACTAGAAATCTACATCTATCCTTATCTAAACATAGAATAAGTAAACTTTACTTATTTAACAAAAGGAAATCTAATCTAATTATAACTCTATCTAATTAGATTTGATACTTGCAAGATAAGTTTTGTCTTCCGTGTGTCTTGGCTTGACTTTCTCCTTATCTTGATTCTGACTTTGTCCGTAGTAACTTTATCTCCCGTAGTAACATTAGTAATATGTTGAACATCCGCACTAACTTGTTCTTGTGTTCTTCCGTAGTAACTTCTTAACTTCAAACTGAATGTTTAAGTTACTTTCATTTGTTTATTAGGTTTCATTGTTTATGGTTAAACTATATCAACTAAGTTATAACCCAACATAAACGTAATTCTAACTCGTACGGGATGTAATCTAGGTTTTACAATAAAATAAGAGTTTTATTGGGTATAAGGTGGTTTGAATAGTTGATTTCTGTAGTTTTAATGTTTATTAGGGTAGTGTGGAAGTTTGGATTAGAAACGGAAATGTATGGTAGAGTTTTGTAAAATTAGTTTTTTAAAGTACCTATGGGTTTTTAAAATTTTGGGTTTTGATTTTAAAATGGTATTTTGGGTTTGATTGAGTTTTTTTATGGATTAAATGGTTTCAAATACCATTCTTAAGACATTCTTAATGCTATTGTAACGTAGGGGATTATTTGACATGAATATCATACACCTAAACGTAATTCTAACTCGTACGGGATGTAATCTAGGTTTTACAAGGAAAGAAGCGTTTTATTGGGTATAAGGTGGTTTGAATAGTTGATTTCTGTAGTTTTAATGTTTATTAGGGTAGTGTGGAAGTTTGGATTAGAAACGGAAATGTATGGTAGAGTTTTGTAAAATTAGTTTTTTAAAGTACCTATGGGTTTTTACAATTTTGGGTTTTGATTATAAAATGGTATTTTGGGTTTGATTGAGTTTTTTTATGGATTAAATGGTTTCAAATACCATTCTTAAGACATTCTTATTGCTATTGTAACGTAGGGGATTATTTGACATGAATATCACACACCTAAACGTAATTCTAACTCGTACGGGATGTAATCTAGGTTTTACAAGGAAAGAAGTGTTTTATTGGGTATAAGGTGGTTTGAATAGTTGATTTCTGTAATTTTAATGTTTATTAGGGTAGTGTGGAAGTTTGGATTAGAAACGGAAATGTATGGTAGAGTTTTGTAAAATTAGTTTTTTAAAGTACCTATGGGTTTTTACAATTTTGGGTTTTGATTATAAAATGGTATTTTGGGTTTGATTGAGTTTTTTTATGGATTAAATGGTTTCAAATACCATTCTTAAGACATTCTTAATGCTATTGTAACGTAGGGGATTATTTGACACGAATATCACACACCTAAACGAAATTCTAACTCGTACGGGATGTAATCTAGGTTTTACAAGGAAAGAAGCGTTTTATTGGGTATAAGGTGGTTTGAATAGTTGATTTCTGTAGTTTTAATGTTTATTAGGGTAGTGTGGAAGTTTGGATTAGAAACGGAAATGTATGGTAGAGTTTTGTAAAATTAGTTTTTTAAAGTACCTATGGGTTTTTAAAATTTTGGGTTTTGATTTTAAAATGGTATTTTGGGTTTGATTGAGTTTTTTATGGATTAAATGGTTTCAAATACCATTCTTAAGACATTCTTAATGCTATTGTAACGTAGGGGATTATTTGACATGAATATCACACACCTAAACGTAATTCTAACTCGTACGGGATGTAATCTAGGTTTTACAAGGAAAGAAGCGTTTTATTGGGTATAAGGTGGTTTGAATAGTTGATTTCTGTAGTTTTAATGTTTATTAGGGTAGTGTGGAAGTTTGGATTAGAAACGGAAATGTATGGTAGAGTTTTGTAAAATTAGTTTTTTAAAGTACCTATGGGTTTTTACAATTTTGGGTTTTGATTATAAAATGGTATTTTGGGTTTGATTGAGTTTTTTTATGGATTAAATGGTTTCAAATACCATTCTTAAGACATTCTTAATGCTATTGTAACGTAGGGGATTATTTGACATGAATATCACACACCTAAACGTAATTCTAACTCGTACGGGATGTAATCTAGGTTTTACAAGGAAAGAAGCGTTTTATTGGGTATAAGGTGGTTTGAATAGTTGATTTCTGTAGTTTTAATGTTTATTAGGGTAGTGTGGAAGTTTGGATTAGAAACGGAAATGTATGGTAGAGTTTTGTAAAATTAGTTTTTTAAAGTACCTATGGGTTTTTACAATTTTGGGTTTTGATTATAAAATGGTATTTTGGGTTTGATTGAGTTTTTTTATGGATTAAATGGTTTCAAATACCATTCTTAAGACATTCTTAATGCTATTGTAACGTAGGGGATTATTTGACATGAATATCACACACCTAAACGTAATTCTAACTCGTACGGGATGTAATCTAGGTTTTACAAGGAAAGAAGTGTTTTATTGGGTATAAGGTGGTTTGAATAGTTGATTTCTGTAATTTAATGTTTATTAGGGTAGTGTGGAAGTTTGGATTAGAAACGGAAATGTATGGTAGAGTTTTGTAAAATTAGTTTTTTAAAGTACCTATGGGTTTTTAAAATTTTGGGTTTTGATTTAAAATGGTATTTTGGGTTTGATTGAGTTTTTTTATGGATTAAATGGCTTCAAATACCATTCTTAAGACATTCTTAATGCTATTGTAACGTAGGGGATTATTTGACATGAATATCATACACCTAAACGTAATTCTAACTCGTACGGGATGTAATCTAGGTTTTACAAGGAAAGAAGCGTTTTATTGGGTATAAGGTGGTTTGAATAGTTGATTTCTGTAGTTTTAATGTTTATTAGGGTAGTGTGGAAGTTTGGATTAGAAACGGAAATGTATGGTAGAGTTTTGTAAAATTAGTTTTTTAAAGTACCTATGGGTTTTTACAATTTTGGGTTTTGATTTTAAAATGGTATTTTGGGTTTGATTGAGTTTTTTATGGATTAAATGGCTTCAAATACCATTCTTAATACATTCTTAATGCTATTATAACGTAGGGGATTATTTGACATGAATATCACACACCTAAACGTAATTCTAACTCGTACGGGATGTAATCTAGGTTTTACAAGGAAAGAAGCGTTTTATTGGGTATAAGGTGGTTTGAATAGTTGATTTAGGTAGTTTTAATGTTTATTAGGGTAGTGTGGAAGTTTGGATTAGAAACGGAAATGTATGGTAGAGTTTTGTAAAATTAGTTTTTTAAAGTACCTATGGGTTTTTAAAATTTTGGGTTTTGATTTTAAAATGGTATTTTGGGTTTGATTGAGTTTTTTATGGATTAAATGGCTTCAAATACCATTCTTAATACATTCTTAATGCTATTATAACGTAGGGGATTATTTGACATGAATATCACACACCTAAACGTAATTCTAACTCTTACGGGATGTAATCTAGGTTTTACAAGGAAATAAGCGTTTTATTGGGTATAAGGTGGTTTGAATAGTTGATTTATGTAGTTTTAATGTTTATTAGGGTAGTGTGGAAGTTTGGATTAGAAACGGAAATGTATGGTAGAGTTTTGTAAAATTAGTGTTTTAAAGTACCTATGGGTTTTTAAAATTTTGGGTTTTGATTTTAAAATGGTATTTTGGGTTTGATTGAGTTTTTTATGGATTAAATGGCTTCAAATACCATTCTTAAGACATTCTTAATGCTATTGTAACGTAGGGGATTATTTGACATGAATATCACACACCTAAACGTAATTCTAACTCGTACGGGATGTAATCTAGGTTTTACAAGGAAATAAGCGTTTTATTGGGTATAAGGTGGTTTGAATAGTTGATTTAGGTAGTTTTAATGTTTATTAGGGTAGTGTGGAAGTTTGGATTAGAAACGGAAATGTATGGTAGAGTTTTGTAAAATTAGTGTTTTAAAGTATTTGTGTCCACTAGGGATATGTATGGGGTGGATCTTTCTATCTCATCCAAGGTTGCCGATATTGTGGAGTCCGGTTCTTTGGAGTGGCCTCCAGATCTTGGTACTGCTTACCCTTCTCTCCTATCTATTCCTATGCCTACTCTTAGTGCTGGGATGCAAGATAGTCTGGAGTGGAGGGATAGGTCTGGGTCAGTTCAGCCGTTTTCGGTTGGGGCTGTTTGGAATGCTATTCGTCCATATCATAATCCAGTCCCTTGGACAGATGTGGTTTGGTTCTCGAATAATATTCCAAAGCATGCCTTTCTTGTTTGGCTTGCAATCAAAGGCAAACTCAGGACTCAGGATGTTCTACGCTCTTGGGATGTGTATGCATCTCTTGCTTCTCACTGTACTCTTTGTGAAACTCAGCCGGATTCTCATGCTCATCTTTTTTTCGATTGTCCTTATGCCAGGCAAGTTTGGTTTCTAGTTCGGGGGCATGCTGGTCTTCAGGGTAGCCCTCCATGTCTCACGGATATTGTTGAGTCCATTTTGCCAATTGCTCATCCTCGTTCGTCGGCGAGTGTCATAGCCAAGCTTGTTCTTGCTGCTGCCATGTATTTCATATGGCGCGAAAGAAATGAAAGATTATATACGGGATCCAAAAGAACGGTCAATGTTCTTGTGGATAATGTTTTGGCTGATGTTCGTGCAAGGCTAATGTCATGTAGGTTCAAGAGTTCGAAAGCGCCTTTGGATCTATTGAAGAATTGGAATATTCCGGAGTGTCTTCTACTTTAGGCGATTCTGTTGTTTAGTATTCTTGTTCTTGTTTTGTTAGTAAGTAGACAGATGGTTTGTCATATTGTCTTAGTTTGTTCAAGCTAGTCTTGAGGTTAATGTTGTATATTAGCCACATTCCATTGTACTTTTATTGGCTTTTTGGTGTTAATATAATTTACCGGGGTAATTTCCCTTATACCAAAAAAAAAAGAAAAAAGTACCTATGGGTTTTTACAATTTTGGGTTTTGATTATAAAATGGTATTTTGGGTTTGATTGAGTTTTTTTATGGATTAAATGGTTTCAAATACCATTCTTAAGACATTCTTAATGCTATTGTAACGTAGGGGATTATTTGACATGAATATCACACACCTAAACGTAATTCTAACTCGTACGGGATGTAATCTAGGTTTTACAAGGAAAGAAGCGTTTTATTGGGTATAAGGTGGTTTGAATAGTTGATTTCTGTAGTTTTAATGTTTATTAGGGTAGTGTGGAAGTTTGGATTAGAAACGGAAATGTATGGTAGAGTTTTGTAAAATTAGTTTTTTAAAGTACCTATGGGTTTTTACAATTTTGGGTTTTGATTATAAAATGGTATTTTGGGTTTGATTGAGTTTTTTTATGGATTAAATGGTTTCAAATACCATTCTTAAGACATTCTTAATGCTATTGTAACGTAGGGGATTATTTGACATGAATATCACACACCTAAACGTAATTCTAACTCGTACGGGATGTAATCTAGGTTTTACAAGGAAAGAAGCGTTTTATTGGGTATAAGGTGGTTTGAATAGTTGATTTCTGTAGTTTTAATGTTTATTAGGGTAGTGTGGAAGTTTGGATTAGAAACGGAAATGTATGGTAGAGTTTTGTAAAATTAGTTTTTTAAAGTACCTATGGGTTTTTACAATTTTGGGTTTTGATTATAAAATGGTATTTTGGGTTTGATTGAGTTTTTTTATGGATTAAATGGTTTCAAATACCATTCTTAAGACATTCTTAATGCTATTGTAACGTAGGGGATTATTTGACATGAATATCACACACCTAAACGTAATTCTAACTCGTACGGGATGTAATCTAGGTTTTACAAGGAAAGAAGCGTTTTATTGGGTATAAGGTGGTTTGAATAGTTGATTTCTGTAGTTTTAATGTTTATTAGGGTAGTGTGGAAGTTTGGATTAGAAACGGAAATGTATGGTAGAGTTTTGTAAAATTAGTTTTTTAAAGTACCTATGGGTTTTTACAATTTTGGGTTTTGATTATAAAATGGTATTTTGGGTTTGATTGAGTTTTTTATGGATTAAATGGTTTCAAATACCATTCTTAAGACATTCTTAATGCTATTGTAACGTAGGGGATTATTTGACATGAATATCACACACCTAAACGTAATTCTAACTCGTACGGGATGTAATCTAGGTTTTACAAGGAAAGAAGCGTTTTATTGGGTATAAGGTGGTTTGAATAGTTGATTTCTGTAGTTTTAATGTTTATTAGGGTAGTGTGGAAGTTTGGATTAGAAACGGAAATGTATGGTAGAGTTTTGTAAAATTAGTTTTTTAAAGTACCTATGGGTTTTTACAATTTTGGGTTTTGATTATAAAATGGTATTTTGGGTTTGATTGAGTTTTTTTATGGATTAAATGGTTTCAAATACCATTCTTAAGACATTCTTAATGCTATTGTAACGTAGGGGATTATTTGACATGAATATCACACACCTAAACGTAATTCTAACTCGTACGGGATGTAATCTAGGTTTTACAAGGAAAGAAGCGTTTTATTGGGTATAAGGTGGTTTGAATAGTTGATTTCTGTAGTTTTAATGTTTATTAGGGTAGTGTGGAAGTTTGGATTAGAAACGGAAATGTATGGTAGAGTTTTGTAAAATTAGTTTTTAAAGTACCTATGGGTTTTTAAAATTTTGGGTTTTGATTTTAAAATGGTATTTTGG
Source organism: Senecio squalidus (assembly GCA_910822075.1). Classification (NCBI taxonomy): domain Eukaryota; kingdom Viridiplantae; phylum Streptophyta; class Magnoliopsida; order Asterales; family Asteraceae; genus Senecio; species Senecio squalidus. The sequence goes on along the minus strand of CAJVGC010000589.1, from coordinate 9,810,531 downwards.
GTTTGATTGAGTTTTTTTATGGATTAAATGGTTTCAAATACAATTCTTAAGACATTCTTAATGCTATTGTAACGTAGGGGATTATTTGACATGAATATCACACACCTAAACGAAATTCTAACTCGTACGGGATGTAATCTAGGTTTTACAAGGAAAGAAGCGTTTTATTGGGTATAAGGTGGTTTGAATAGTTGATTTCTGTAGTTTTAATGTTTATTAGGGTAGTGTGGAAGTTTGGATTAGAAACGGAAATGTATGGTAGAGTTTTGTAAAATTAGTTTTTTAAAGTACCTATGGGTTTTTAAAATTTTGGGTTTTGATTTTAAAATGGTATTTTGGGTTTGATTGAGTTTTTTTATGGATTAAATGGCTTCAAATACCATTCTTAAGACATTCTTAATGCTATTGTAACGTAGGGGATTATTTGACATGAATATCACACACCTAAACGTAATTCTAACTCGTACGGGATGTAATCTAGGTTTTACAAGGAAAGAAGCGTTTTATTGGGTATAAGGTGGTTTGAATAGTTGATTTCTGTAGTTTTAATGTTTATTAGGGTAGTGTGGAAGTTTGGATTAGAAACGGAAATGTATGGTAGAGTTTTGTAAAATTAGTTTTTTAAAGTACCTATGGGTTTTTACAATTTTGGGTTTTGATTATAAAATGGTATTTTGGGTTTGATTGAGTTTTTTTATGGATTAAATGGTTTCAAATACCATTCTTAAGACATTCTTAATGCTATTGTAACGTAGGGGATTATTTGACATGAATATCACACACCTAAACGTAATTCTAACTCGTACGGGATGTAATCTAGGTTTTACAAGGAAAGAAGTGTTTTATTGGGTATAAGGTGGTTTGAATAGTTGATTTCTGTATTTTTAATGTTTATTAGGGTAGTGTGGAAGTTTGGATTAGAAACGGAAATGTATGGTAGAGTTTTGTAAAATTAGTTTTTTAAAGTACCTATGGGTTTTTAAAATTTTGGGTTTTGATTTTAAAATGGTATTTTGGGTTTGATTGAGTTTTTTATGGATTAAATGGCTTCAAATACCATTCTTAAGACATTCTTAATGCTATTGTAACGTAGGGGATTATTTGACATGAATATCACACACCTAAACGTAATTCTAACTCGTACGGGATGTAATCTAGGTTTTACAAGGAAAGAAGCGTTTTATTGGGTATAAGGTGGTTTGAATAGTTGATTTAGGTAGTTTTAATGTTTATTAGGGTAGTGTGGAAGTTTGGATTAGAAACGGAAATGTATGGTAGAGTTTTGTTAAATTAGTGTTTTAAAGTACCTATGGGTTAAAGTACGTATGGGTTAATGGGTTAGTGTTTGTGTGTGTTTGTAGTCGCCTAGCATTAGACCTGAGTTTGTTCTTACACGAACTTAGTTTCTGTTCGTGTAGGGTGTGTTAGTGGTCGAACCTAGTAGTTCGTGTGGTCCAGGTCGTGGAGCTTCAAGTTCTATCCGTTTGGTCTTTTGTAGTCACATAAGCTTAGGATAGCTTTTCCTCTTACACGACCAGGTAATGTGTTCGTTTAAGTTGTTTATTGGTCGTGTGTAGTCTTGTTCGTGTGTTGTTAATTCGTTTGCTTTACTTCTTATACGAACTTAGCTATTAGGCTTCTTACACGAACTTATAGCTCACGGATCATCCTATCCGTTTGTTGCTTGTTTGTTTGCCTTAGTCATTTGTTTGTGTTGTGGAGTAAGGCTTTCCACGAACATAACATCATCGTGCGCGACTTTATAGCTCAAGGACCATCATTACTCTTGCACGAACTTTTGCTAACGGCTGATATTTGGGGGTGTTTGTTTGTGTCTAAGGCAAGACACGACCTAGAATCCTTCTTGCACGAATTACTTGGCCGCGGATCATATACCTTCTTGTTCGACCGTAGTAGTTCGAATAGGGTTATCTACACGATCTTACCTTGGGTTGAATATGGAGAGGGGTTTTCTCGATCCGAAAACACCTGGTGCTATTACGAAACAAGATGGCACAATTCTGAAGCGTATTTTGCGAAAACCTGTTCGGGATGTTTCTATTCCTGTTCCGAGTAGTGGTAATACGGTGGGTGTTGAAACTGGGATTGGAAGTGATCCCGCTAGTGATAATGTTGCCTCACAAGTGTGTGTTAATATTGGTGATATGCCGGGTATTACCAGCTCATATGCAAGTGTCTTTGGACCTAGTACCCCGACTAGCAAGGTTCAATTTCGTACCCTTGTTAATGATGAAAAAATTGAAGCATTTGATTGTGTTCTACCGAGAGCCGTAGCTCGTAAATCAAATGTCGGTATGAGAACTCTATCGTGGGGTTTTTTGTTGGTAAAGATCCTTCATTTCCCGTGGTTAAACAATATGTTTCGAATTCTTGGCGGAAGTTTGGCTTTGAACGGATCACTAGGAATGATGAGGGTGTTTATCTGTTTAAATTTGCTTCTAAAGGCGGTATGGAGCAAGTGTTGGAGAAAGGGCCTTGGCTGATTCGCAAATCTCTTATCATACTCAACAAATGGTCTCCTACTGTGTCCTTGACAAAAGGAGAGGTTACTAAGCTTCCCGTTTGGGTAAAATTGTACAATACCCTATTCTTGCTTACTCGGAGGATGGACTGAGTTTGATTGCTACTCAAATTGGGAAACCGGTCATGCTGGATGCTTTTACTAGTTCTATGTGTGCTGATTCATGGGGTAGAATCAGTTTTGCCAGGGCTTTGATTGAGATAGATGCGGCTATAGTTTTAAAGAAGGAGGTTACTATGGCAATCCCTGTTGAGGATGGGGAAGGTTATCTGAAGGAAACTATTCGCGTTGAGTATGAGTGGACACCTCCTCATTGTGTTGATTGCCACTGTTTTGGACATGCTACTAATGTGTGCCCTAAACGTGCTCCTGGGGTGGTTGATACTAGTTCAGTTAGGGATGTCAAGGCTATTGACAAGGAAGATAATGGTGATGGCTTTATGGAGGTTAAGAGCCGTAAGAAGAAGAAGGGAGTTGATCCAAAGGCATTTTTGGGTCTTAGGCTGAATAAGCCTGATTCTAAAGTGCTTTGGCAACAAAAGAAAGGTGGGAATACCACTGGGGGTTCTAAACTCTCCAATAGTGTTAACCCAAGTGTGCCTATCGCTAATCCGTTTGATGGTTTAACTGTGGATCATGTTGTTTCTCAACCTAAGGTTACTGGTCCTGGTATTATTGGGGAAAAGAACAAAGGAAATGTGCCTTCGAGTAGTTCGGGTTCTTTGGTTGATGCTGGAAGCAAGGATAAAAAGGTTAGTAGTCCTCAAGATTTGAAAAAGAAATGGGAGAATTGTCTCAATGCTTCTGATACTTCTGATGAGGAGGGGGGATGCCGTTCTTATTTGGGTGGGGGTCACCAGTTTGAAGATGATGATTATGGTTATGATGGCTATGATGGCTATGATGACCAAGTGGTTGATCATCAGGGTGCTCTTAACGAGTTATGTGACTTCAAGCTTAGCGGGAAGGGTAGGAATTGATAGATTTCGGAGTAGTCTATAAGGGAGGCGTGTCTCTCTTATATATGTGTTATTTGGTTTTTTTGTTTTGGTTGTTGCCCATGTTATGGGTTGCGATATAGGATTTCACTATATCCATTGTACTTCAATGCTCTTTTTTGGTTATATAATTTACCGGGGATATTCCCTTTTACCAAAAAAAAAAAAGTACCTATGAGTTTTTAAAATTTTGGGTTTTGATTTTAAAATGGTATTTTGGGTTTGATTGAGTTTTTTTATGGATTAAATGGCTTCAAATACCATTCTTAATAAATTCTTAATACTATTGTAACGTAGGGGATTATTTGACATGAATATCACACACCTAAACGTAATTCTAACTCGTACGTGATGTAATCTAGGTTTTACAAGGAAAGAAGCGTTTTATTGGGTATAAGGTGGTTTGAATAGTTGATTTAGGTAGTTTTAATGTTTATTAGGGTAGTTTGGAAGTTTGGATTAGAAACGGAAATGTATGGTAGAGTTTTGTAAAATTAGTTTTTTAAAGTACCTATGGGTTTTTAAAATTTTGGGTTTTTATTTTAAAGTGGTATTTTGGGTTTGATTGAGTTTTTTATGGATTAAATGGCTTCAAATACCATTTTTAATACATTCTTAATGCTATTATAACGTAGGGGATTATTTGACATGAATATCACACACCTAAACGTAATTCTAACTCGTACGGGATGTAATCTAGGTTGTACAAGGAAATAAGCGTTTTATTGGGTATAAGGTGGTTTGAATAGTTGATTTAGGTAGTTTTAATTTTTATTAGGGTAGTGTGGAAGTTTGGATTAGAAACGGAAATGTATGGTAGAGTTTTGTTAAATTAGTGTTGTAAAGTACCTATGGAAGAAATTTTAATGTATGGTTGGGGTTGTGTGTGTGTGTGTTTTGTAGTCGCTTGAAGTGGTGAGGGCTCGAATGGATTTCCTTCTTACACGAACTAGAATTCTATTCGTGTAAAGTGTTTTTAAGGTCGAAGGCTTGTGTAGTCGTGTGTTCTCTGTTCGTTTCTAGTGCTTTGTTAGTCGAAGTAGACAATATTCGTGTGGTAGTGGTGTTCTCTATCCGTGTATTTGTGGTTCTTGATTTGTTTGTGTTTGCCTAAGTGTTGACACGATCTCATATCCCTCTTGCACGAACTCTAGGACACGGATCATCACTTATTCGTCTAACCTGGTGCTTTGGTCTTCTTTCCGTGTAGTGTTGAAGTGACACGAACAAGTGCTTAATTCTATCCGTGTGGATTGGATTGATTCGTTTGTTTGTGTTTTGCCTAAGTGTAGACACGAACTCATCTCTCTCTTGCACGAACATAAGGGCACGGATCACTATTCTTCTTGTTTGAACTTCTTAGTTCGACTAGGAAAAGGGTGGCATATCTTCTTGTTCGAATGGCATCCGCTGGAGGTGTTAAATCGATTCTGCAAAGTACTGAAGTCGGGTCCTTAACAAGTCTTAATGGTAACATTCATGTTCCTATTCGGGGTGTTTCAAAACCTTTGAATGGCTTGGAGAATCTCCGAACCTTGGTTAGTCGGGAACTTAATACGGCTTCTGGGTCGTTTGCTTCTGCATTACGACATCGTACTTTCAATCCGAATGTTAAGTTAACTGAAATGCGTAATAATGAAGTGGTGTTGGGTGCTCGAGTAACTATCCCGCTGTCAGTGGTGGAAGAAGTTAGTGCCCGTTTTGTGAATACTATTTATGGGTTTTTTTTATTGGAAAACGTCTGGCCTTTAAACTGGTGGAAAACTATGTCAGGAATTCATGGGCAAAGTTTGGACTTAAACGAGTTATGCTGGAGAAGGATTTTTTCCTGTTTCAGTTTGATACAAAGGATGGAATGGACCGGGTTATGGAGGGTGGTCCCTGGGTCATTAGACAGGTTCCTTTGTTCTTAAATATTTGGACTCCGAATACCATCTTGAAAAAGGAGGCCATCACCAGGGCCCCGGTTTGGGTTAAACTTCATAATGTTCCCATTGTGGCATACTCTAAGGTGGGTTTGAGCCTTATAACTACGCAAATTGGTAAACCTATTATGTTAGATACCTATACCGGTAAAATGTGTGCTAATTCGTGGGGACGTAAGGATTATGCTCGTGCGTTAATTGAAGTCTCGGCTGAGGAGGATCTTCTGGAGTCTTTGGTGGTAGCTATACCTCATAATGGTGTGTTAGGCCATACATTAGCTAATATTGATCTTGAATATGAATGGAGACCCCCAATGTGTGATACTTGTAAGATATTTGATCATAAGGAGGATAACTGTCCTTTGAGCCCTAAGCTTGATGTTCATCCGAAGGCTAATGTTGTTCCCCCAAGGGTTGATGCGGAAGGTTTTACTGAGGTTAAGACTAAACGGAAAAAATCCAAGCATGCCAAGACCATTGAGGGTGTTAGGTTAACCAAACCTAAGCCAAATTTTCAGTATAAGCAGGTGGTGAAAACAGCTCCAGTCCAAGCCACTTCTAATGACAAACCCCTTAAGGGGGCTGTCGGGAATAAGCAAGGTTCTGGTCCGACTAAAAGGAATGAGTATTGATAACTAATTCGTTTGGCGTTCTAGGTTCGTCTAACAGTAAGGATGGCGGGTCAGGGTGTGACGTCCCGTCAATTTGAAGTACTTATGTTACCGTTGATATTTATATTTTATTCGCAATTGATTTTGACCCTTGTATTTCGCTTTGTTTTGCTCACGATTTACTGTTATCGAGTATCGGGTTTTCTGTATTTGCAAATTCGTCCCCGAGGCGTAATAATTTTATTTTATCTAAGTGCCAATTAGTTAGTATCCTCATAAATATAAGTTAGAAGGTTTATGCCAAATTTGTCGGTTATCGAATTCTTTATCCGCGAATTATCGCACTTTTGCTCTTGTTTACTCCTTTACCGAAATCGTGCGAATCTCGAAATCGAAAGTGAAAATATAAAATTAAATGAACCTAATGTAAAGTAAATCAAAGTGTGAACTTTCCTAAGTTCAACGCAAAAAGAATCGGGAACTTTCGACGAACGAAACTTCTTGACGATCGCGAACAACAAAACTGAAAAGTCTGGATTTTGGGTCCGGTGCTAAGCACCTAAAACTTTGGTGCGCAGCACCGACCTGCTGGACAGATTTTTTTGTCTTTTTGTGTGAGTCATTTTTGCATGTATCTTGGTTGGGCACTTATTCCAATCGTGTAAGACACTTGATTAGTTCCAGAGCTGGTCATTTGGAGTGGTATGAGACCACATACAACCCCTTGGAACATCATTTGTTACCACATCAAACTCTTTCACACACACATTTTCTCTCAAATTGTTTTCCCATTTCTAACACTTCCAACCATTTTCTCTCTAAAACAAGACCCATTTCCAGAAACTTGGAAGAAGAAAACACACATTTAAAGAAAGATTCAAGGCCAAGATCATCTAAGTAATAACTTCCTTTTGATCTCCATAACATTTGGTAAGATTCTTCTTAAGTTTTCTCCACTTTTTCTTCATTTTTCTCTTCTTTTGTTTGAGATTCTAACACCATCTATTTTCTTTTGCATCCCAAGTTATTTTCTACCATATTACTTTTCATTTGGGAAGATCCATCTAGCTTTTCTTGAAGGGTTTTGGTAAGTAACTTTCTACCGAAAATCTCTCCAAAAACGTTATTTATCATCATGCATGCAAGGATCTAGACTAATGGTGGTTTTATTTTGTGTTTTGGAGCTGTGATTTTCCCATCATCTCACCACCAAAAGTTTGCTTTCGGGTTTATTCACCTTCAAGCTTGTAGATCTTGCGGTTGAATCGGTAAAATCGTTATTCTTCGAAATCATTTTGTTCATTCAAGTTCTTATTATTTTCCATATATATTTCGGTTTTAGCCTTGAAAATGGTTAGGAATAATATACTAGACCAACACTTGTGAATATTTTGGTTATGGACAAAGATGTGGACTAAAATACTTAAAGATGTGATTATTATCGAAATTAACATATTATATGTATTAGTATGTAAAATGGTATATTTATATATATATAACACTTGGTAAATATATTTGGGACATAATGTAAGTTAATAACAGTTTGCGTTTTAACCAAAAAGCCTTTAAATAATCGGATTTCGACAAAACGATAAAAATTATAAATCTGAAAATGCACCAAGTGCGCCGCACCCCTTATCCAGTGCGACGCACCGGGCTCTTTTTGTCAAAAATTCAGCTTTTGATTTTAACCATCTTGACGTTTTGGTCCCATGAATTGTTGTTTCAAAGCCACTGATTTTATGTTAAACTTATTTCAAACTCTAAACACTTGTATAAATAAACTAAAAGTAACATATTATGATAAAATACCGTCTTTGGACTCAAAGACGCCAACGCAATCAAAAATGACGAATACATATTTAAAATGGACATATTACCTACATTTTGATAAATAATCATTTGTTACAAATAACGATCGTAATCCAAAGCCGTCAAATATTATTTTTGCGATAAACTTTGGTTAAAAACATTATAAAGACATTTTACATTATATTTTTGAAAAGTAAAGGTTTTAAACCTTCAAAACGTCAAATTTAGACTTTTACGTCAAATCCGACTTTCTTTCCAATATACTATGATTCGACCTCGAATTATTGATCTTAACTTTTACAAAATCAACATCTTCGACCTTTGACCTTTGCAAAGTCAACATCCTTGGCATTTGACTTTTATAAGTCAACATTGTTGACATTTGACTTTTGTAAGTCAACTTCCTTAACATTTGACTTTATGAAGTCAACATCTTTGATTTCGACCAAGTCAACATCATTGCCATTGATCTTGGTCGATTTCGATAAACTTATAATCAATATTCCTTTCAACCAATATTCCTAGTAGTCGTTTCGACTCGGAAAATTATTCTTTTCAAATAGTCGTTATGACGTGAAATGTCGATACCCTTTCGGTCGGCCCTTCTTGGCACGAAACATCGTCATCCTAAATACGTCATCTCGATTAAACTGAGTTATCGTTGGAATATTCTAATAAACTTAATCTTAACCGACAAGGCTAAACCGGACCTAGACTTATAGAGTTACTGAGACTATGTTGTTTATTGTTTTAAGGCACTTAGACGGTGGAGTTGTAACTCCGTGATTGTTTACCCGAGATTTGCTGAAGTTGTTTTGTGAGTTATTCGTAGCCCTTGTCTTAAATACTGTTGGGCTGTAAAGCGTACTTTTAAAATGTTTGCATTTATGCGATAATGTTTTTAATTATCTTGTTTACCCAGTGATTTAGGTCTGCCTTAGATTAAGTATCATTAGGCTCGAGGGGCCTCCCCTTATACACTTGATTAAGCTTTTGCCCGCTGTTTCATATATACAGATCTGTTAGGGTTTGACCGAACCCTCATCGCTCGCTAGGACGTACCTAGGAGTAGGTGTTATGGCCGTATTTCATAATTGGTTGCCTTTGGATTGATACCCCTTAGGATAGGGGTTAATTTACGTGGTCAGGTTCAGTGTATGATAGTCTAGGCATGGTACCTCTCACTATTGGATTTTATAACAAGATATGATGTTTGAAATTATAATGTTTATTGAAACTTGTCGATGGGTCACTTTTTACTTAAAATTGCAAATAATTCACCAACATGTTGTTGATGTCGTTTTAACGCTTTGCAAGAAATTGAGGATTTCCATTGATCATGCCATAGTTTATTTTCGGATCGCTTGCTTTTGGGAAATTTGAATTTGAACTCTTTATTGTAATTTCCGTGACGATCCGTTGTTTATTTCTTTTGGAATTGTATTGGTAGTTGGCGTCTTATCGCCTTTGACTTTATGATGTATTTTGTAACATTTGGCATGATCTATTTAATTTGATGTTTTGTTTATCGGTTATATTGTTGTAATCTTGACTCTTGATATTATAACTGGAACATTCCGTGTTTCCGCTATAAGCGGGGTGTGACAGAAGTTGGTATCAGAGCCAAAGGTTATAGCGAACCGGGTGATTTAAACTGAGTAGATCACTTGGACTATGACCATAGGCTTTTTAAATCGATTTTCTCTGATTGCAATGTGTGCACTATTTTCATACGTGTTTAATTTCGCGTTGTGTTTTGGCATTTGGCCTTGTTTTCGTGTCGCACACATTTGTTGATCGAGTTTTCTTTCCTTATATTTTACGACGACGTCGCCTAAGAGGAGAGTTGCGACACGAAGTTCTGCGAGACGTGTTACGGCTAACGCGAGAGCGAACACCACGAATCCGAACGGGAGAGCTAATACGACGAATTCTTTTCTTATCTAAAGTCAGCCTGCATATATTCTGCTTGATTCTAATGTTTGGCTTTAAATTCCTTATATTGTGAACTTCTCTTTTCTCTTATGTTATTTTTATTTTTACGCCCTTTTGCGTTGACACCGAAGAAGCTCCATCTGTAAGGAAGTCGGCGAGACGAGATTGTCTTACGAGTGCGTTTCTGAGAGGTTCGACTCCAGATTTTAATCTGTCATTTCGATTCGACTTAGTAATCATTGGTGCCAAACCAAACTATAATCTAGGCTCTTCACCAATCATATTTTTCGAACTTTTAAACTTTAGTGGAAGAATTATGCAATTGCATGATTCGCTTCCAACTACGCGTAACTTGATCAACTACGCCTAGTTCGAAACAAATTATGCGAGAACGGAACGTAACTGCTATTGTTAACCGATTTTGAGTCAATAATTCTCAATTCTACCTATTCCAGATTTTAGTCCGTTATTCGAAGAATTTTATATCCCATGCGTTTAGGACTATGATTCTTTGCACGTTTTTACCCTTAGCGTCTTCCTTCGAAATAGAGTTAGCCGTTGGTGATTATTGCCTGCTACCGAAGTACTTTCTACCTATTGCGTTAGTTTCGACGACCTTTCTTTTCCTACCGACTTGATTCCGACCGCCTTAGGTAGATTCGACGTTATTATTAGCATGGGTTGGTTGTCGTCACACCGTGTGGAGGTTGTATGTTGCGAGAAGATTATCCGCATACTGTTATAGCAGGAAGACTGTTGTTAGGTCAGGGGGATAAGGCGGGGAAGCGCCTTAAAGTCGTCTCAGGATTTGAAGTTCAGGAGTACATCGAGTGGGATTGTTCACTCTTTCTCACACATCCGTGGTTCTTGATTTTCCCGATGTGTTTCCAGAGGACTTACATGGATTACCCCTAGTGAGATGAGGAGTTTGACGTAGTCCGAGAGCAGCGCCAGTGGCAAGGGCTTCGTTAGCCGATCTCTCTCTTTGAGGCGAGCCGATACTTTTCGTTAAAAAAAAAAAGGGAAAGATGCTAAATGCATTCCGTTGGTGAGTTGGGTAGCATAACGATTATGGTTGTGAGATTCCCTACCATCTGGGTAAAGCGAATGTAGTAGCCGATGCGTTAAGTCGCACAGTGTCGGGTAAGTCGGTGAGAGTGCGCACCATGATGATTTCGACTCAGTCGAGCTTGAAGGCTCGTATCATTCAGGCTTAATAGAAGGCTCTCACCGGGGATTGTACCATTGGTTTATCGTAGATCGGCTGATTGAATCAACGCATTTTCTGCCTATTCGAGAAGATTACCGAATAGAGAAACCTTCTATGTTGTATATTGAGGAGATTGTGCCCATGCATGGCATTCCAGTAGCTGTCATTTCTAATCGAGACGCGTGTGTTTTAGACTTTGGCGGAAATTGGTATCGACAGTTTCTGCTAGTCGAGTTTTCATATTACCATAGTTACCGCCCCAGCATTTGTTGCGCGCCGCTTGAGGCCCTTTGCGGGCATAGATGTAGGTCTCCACCTTGTTGGACTGAGATTGATTATAGCCAGATTAAGGGTCCGGAGTTGACCCAAGAGACTACTGATAAGACCTTTAGATTAAGGATCGTATGTTAGCCGCAAGAGATCGTCAGGAGAATTACGCGGAATTGCGTCGGGAACCTTTGGAATTCAAGGTCGGCAACGTGGTGTTATTAAAAGTTTCTCCATGGTAGGGTGTGTTTCGCTTCGAGAAATGCAGCGGAAATATCCCCGTCTCTTTTTCTTATGCTCAATAGTTATTTCGAGGACGAAATTCTTTTTACTGGGGGAGGCTGTGACGTCCCGTCAATTTGAAGTACTTATGTTACCGTTGATATTTATATTTTATTCGCAATTGATTTTGACCCTTGTATTTCGCTTTGTTTTGCTCACGATTTACTGTTATCGAGTATCGGGTTTTCTGTATTTGCAAATTCGTCCCCGAGACGTAATAATTTTATTTTATCTAAGTGTCAATTAGTTAGTATCCTCATAAATATAAGTTAGAAGGTTTATGCCAAATTTGTCGGTTATCGAATTCTTTATCCGCGAATTATCGCACTTTTGCTCTTGTTTACTCCTTTACCGAAATCGTGCGAATCTCGAAATCGAAAGTGAAATAAAATTAAATGAACCTAATGTAAAGTAAATCAAAGTGTGAACTTTCCTAAGTTCAACGCAAAAAGAATCGGGAACTTTCGACGAACGAAACTCCTTGACGATCGCGAACAACAAAACTGAAAAGTCTGGATTTTGGGTCCGGTGCTAAGCACCTAAAACGTTGGTGCGCAGCACCGACCTGCTGGACAGATTTTTTTGTCTTTTTGTGTGAGTCATTTTTGCATGTATCTTGGTTGGGCACTTATTCCAATCGTGTAAGACCCTTGCTTAGTTCCAGAGCTGGTCATTTGGAGTGGTTTGAGACCACATACAACCCCTTGGAACATCATTTGTTACCACATCAAACTCTTTCACACACACATTTTCTCTCAAATTGTTTTCCTATTTCTAACACTTCCAACCATTTTCTATCTAAAACAAGACCCATTTCCAGAAACTTGGAAGAAGAAAACACACATTTAAAGAAAGATTCAAGGCCAAGATCATCTAAGTAATAACTTCCTTTTGATCTCCATAACATTTGGTAAGATTCTTCTTAAGTTTTCTCCACTTTTTCTTCATTTTTCTCTTCTTTTGTTAGAGATTCTAACACCATCTATTTTCTTTTGCATCCCAAGTTATTTTCTACCATATTACTTTTCATTTTGGAAGATCCATCTAGCTTTTCTTGAAGGGAAGTTTCTTTGATTTTGGTAAGTAACTTTCTACCGAAAATCTCTCCAAAAACGTTATTTATCATCATGCATGCAAGGATCTAGACTAATGGTGGTTTTATTTTGTGTTTTGGAGCTGTGATTTTCCCATCATCTCACCACCAAAAGTTTGCTTTCGGGTTTATTCACCTTCAAGCTTGTAGATCTTGCGGTTGAATCGGTAAAATCGTTATTCTTCGAAATCATTTTGTTCATTCAAGTTCTTATTATTTTCCATATATATTTCGGTTTTAGCCTTGAAAATGGTTAGGAATAATATACTAGACCAACACTTGTGAATATTTTGGTTATGGACAAAGATGTGGACTAAAATACTTAAAGATGTGATTATTATCGAAATTAACATATTATATGTATTAGTATGTAAAATGGTATATTTATATATATATAACACTTGGTAAATATATTTGGGACATAATGTAAGTTAATAACAGTTTGCGTTTTAACCAAAAAGCCTTTAAATAATCGGATTTCGACAAAACGATAAAAATTATAAATCTGAAAATGCACCAAGTGCGCCGCACCCCTTATCCAGTGCGACGCACCGGGCTCTTTTTGTCAAAAATTCAGCTTTTGATTTTAACCATCTTGACGTTTTGGTCCCGTGAATTGTTGTTTCAAAGCCACTGATTTTATGTTAAACTTATTTCAAACTCTAAACACTTGTATAAATAAACTAAAAGTAACATATTATGATAAAATACCGTCTTTGGACTCAAAGACGCCAACGCAATCAAAAATGACGAATACATATTTAAAATGGACATATTACCTACATTTTGATAAATAATCATTTGTTACAAATAACGATCGTAATCCAAAGCCGTCAAATATTATTTTTGCGATAAACTTTGGTTAAAAACATTATAAAGACATTTTACATTATATTTTTGAAAAGTAAAGGTTTTAAACCTTCAAAACGTCAAATTTAGACTTTTACGTCAAATCCGACTTTCTTTCCAATATACTATGATTCGACCTCGAATTATTGATCTTAACTTTTACAAAATCAACATCTTCGACCTTTGACCTTTGCAAAGTCAACATCCTTGGCATTTGACTTTTATAAGTCAACATTGTTGACATTTGACTTTTGTAAGTCAACTTCCTTAACATTTGACTTTATGAAGTCAACATCTTTGATTTCGACCAAGTCAACATCATTGCCATTGATCTTGGTCGATTTCGATAAACTTATAATCAATATTCCTTTCAACCAATATTCCTAGTAGTCGTTTCGACTCGGAAAATTATTCTTTTCAAATAGTCGTTATGACGTGAAATGTCGATACCCTTTCGGTCGGCCCTTCTTGGCACGAAACATCGTCATCCTAAATACGTCATCTCGATTAAACTGAGTTATCGTTGGAATATTCTAATAAACTTAATCTTAACCGACAAGGCTAAACCAGACCTAGACTTATAGAGTTACTGAGACTATGTTGTTTATTGTTTTAAGGCACTTAGACGGTGGAGTTGTAACTCCGTGATTGTTTACCCGAGATTTGCTGAAGTTGTTTTGTGAGTTATTCGTAGCCCTTGTCTTAAATACTTTTGGGCTGTAAAGCGTACTTTTAAAATGTTTGCATTTATGCGATAATGTTTTTAATTATCTTGTTTACCCAGTGATTTAGGTCTGCCTTAGATTAAGTATCATTAGGCTCGAGGAGCCTCCCCTTATACACTTGATTAAGCTTTTGCCCGCGGTTTCATATATACAGATCTGTTTGGGTTTGACCGAACCCTCATCGCTCGCTAGGACGTACCTAGGAGTAGGTGTTATGGCCGTATTTCATAATTGGTTGCCTTTGGATTGATACCCCTTAGGATAGGGGTTAATTTACGTGGTCAGGTTCAGTGTATGATAGTCTAGGCATGGTACCTCTCACTATTGGATTTTATAACAAGATATGATGTTTGAAATTATAATGTTTATTGAAACTTGTCGATGGGTCACTTTTTACTTAAAATTGCGAATAATTCACCAACATGTTGTTGATGTCGTTTTAACGCTTTGCAGGAAATTGAGGATTTCCATTGATCATGCCATAGTTTATTTTCGGATCGCTTGCTTTTGGGAAATTTGAATTTGAACTCTTTATTGTAATTTCCGTGACGATCCGTTGTTTATTTCTTTTGGAATTGTATTGGTACTTGGCGTCTTATCTCCTTTGACTTTATGATGTATTTTGTAACATTTGGCATGATCTATTTAATTTGATGATTTGTTTATCGGTTATATTGTTGTAATCTTGACTCTTGATATTATAACTGGAACATTCCGTGTTTCCGCTATAAGCGGGGTGTGACACAGGGGAACCAAGGCAAAAAGACTATCCTGATTCTACTTTGAATCCGAGTGACTCGGAGGATGAAGAATTAATTCTTGAAGGTCGTACTGGATCTCAAATCTCAGCATCTCTTCAAGGGGCAAGCACTCCCGTTTCAGTGGTTTCCCATGATTAGTATAGCTTCATGGAACATAAGGGGTCTCAACTTCTCCCCCAAACAATGTGAAGTTTATCAGATAATTTTTGATAAGTTGTCTGTTTGTGCTATTTTAGAATCTCATGCGCAGGTGTCGAACTTGGATAAACTGTGTTCTAGTGTTTTTAAGCATTGGGACTGGACAACTAATGGCAGTCAATGTGATAAGGGCACGAGGATCATTCTTGGTTGGAATAAATATGATGTTGATATTGTGGTTATATCCCAAACGGATTAGGTCATTCATACGCGTATATGGTTAAAGCTTGCGAAGAAGGAAGTGTTTTGTTCGTTTATTTATGGGCATACCAGATATACTCAGTGTAGACACCTTTGGGATAATCTTCGGATGCATTGCTCGTACATTCGTAATAGACCTTGGAGCATTCTTGGTGACTTTAATACTTCTCTCTTTTCGAACGAAAGCACCTCTGGTTCTTCGTGTATGAACATAGCTATGCGTGACTTCAAGGAATGTATTGATGACATTGAAGTTAGTGATATATCCAACACAGGTCTTCAATTTACTTGGACTCAGAAGCCTAAGGGTGTTGATGGTCTCCTCAAGAAAATTGATCGTATCATGGGTAATTCGCAATTTGGGGATGTGTTTGCTGATGCTCATGTTGTTATTCAACCTTATCGTACCTCGGATCATGCTCCTTCGATTCTTAGGATTCCTACCAATGTTATGGGTACGCCTAAGCCGTTTAAGTTCACTAACATCCTCGCTTCTCACCCGAGATTCAATCATGTGGTTAAAGAGAGTTGGCTGCGTCATTATTCCGGATTTTTCATGTTTCAAGTGACCAATAAGCTCAAACATCTTAAGAGGCCGTTTCGTAAGCTCCTATTTGAACACGGTAATCTGTTTGAGAATCTTAACACTCTGCGCTCGAAGTTGGATAAGGCCCAGACTGATTTGGATAAAGACCCTTTCAATGTTGCTTTTCGGGAGGATGAGGCTTCTCTGGTAAAGGAGTATAATAATGCTCTTATTACTCATGACCGTTTTCTTAAGCAGAAGGCAAAGATTCAATGGCTCAAGGATGGGGATTCGAACTCGGCTTTTTTTCATAAAGCGGTTAAAGGTCGAATTAGTCGGAATCGTATCAATGTGGTTACTGATACTGCTGGGACTATTCATGAGAATGAGAATGTGGCTCGAGCTTTTGTTGCACACTATGAAGGTTTTCTTGGCCAAGCGGGTAAATTCTGCTGTTCTTAATACCCAGGATTTATTTGGGAATGTTCTTGATCCGATGGCTGCCTCCGAGATGATTATTGAGGTAGAGGATCGTGAAATTAAGCTTGCTATGTTTTCTATGGGGAATGATAAATCTCCTGGTCCTGATGGTTTCACGGCTGCGTTCTTTAAGGAGGCCTGGGAGATTGTTGGAGGGGATATTTGTTTAGCTGTTAAAGAATTTTTCCGTAATGGGAAGCTTTTGAAACAGCTGAATCATACTCTTCTGGCTCTTATTCCTAAAGTTCAGACGCCGATTAAGGTTAATGACTTTAGGCCGATCTCATGTTGCAATGTGCTTTTTAAATGTATTAGCAAGATCATTGCTAATCGTATCAAGGGTAGTCTTCATTCGCTGGTTAGTTTGAATCAGTCGGATTTTATTCCTGGGAGTAGCATTGCGGATAATATTTTGCTAACTCATGAACTAATGCATAACTATCATTTAGACCGTGGGGAACCGAGGTGTGCTTTCAAAATCGATATTCAAAAAGCTTATGACACGGTGGACTGGAATTTTCTTCGTGTTGCTCTTGAGGGTTTTGGTTTTCCTCCAAAGATGATTGGCTGGATCATGGAGTGTGTCACCACTACTTCCTTCTCCATCTCTCTTAATGGTGCTAGTCATGGCCACTTTAGAGGTAGAAGAGGGCTTCGTCAGGGTGATCCCCTTTCCCCCTATTTATTTACCCTAGTTATGGAAATTCTTACGCTTATCTTGAAGCGAAGGGTGAGGGAAACTAATGGGTTCAGGTATCACCGTTCATGTTCGGAGATGGGGTTAATTAATCTTTGTTTTGCCGATGATTTGTTCTTATTTACTCATGGTGATGTCGCTTCGGCTAAGATTATTATGGATTCTTTGAATGAGTTTCGGGATGTTTCTGGATTGACTCCTAGGTTGCCTAAGAGTACTGCCTATTTTTGTAATGTACTTAATCATACAAAGTTAGGCATTCTTCAGGTTCTGCCGTTTGAGGAGGGGCGGCTTCCGGTTAAGTACCTTGGTGTTCCGCTTGTTCCTTCGAGACTGGTGTATAAGGACTGCAAAGAACTGATTGCAAAGGTTGAGGCTCGGGTTTCTGATTGGAAGAATAAATCTTTGTCTATTGCGGGTCGATTGCAATTGGTCAAGTCTGTTATAGCATCCATGCATGTTTATTGGGTTTCGGTCTTCATTCTTCCCACTCGTGTTCTTCTGGAAATTCAGCAGATTATGCGGAAGTTTTTATGGAGTAATGGCGAATACCGTAGGGGGAAAGCAAAGGTGGCCTGGGAGGCTGTTTGCTTACCTAAATCTGAAGGCGGTCTTGGTATTCGGCAGCTTAATATTTTTTAATCAAGCTCTTATGGTTAGTCAGCTTTGGAAGCTTCTCATGCGTAAGGAGTCCTTATGGGTTGCTTTGACTCAGTTGCACAAGATAAGAGATCGTAACTTCTGGACTATACCATGCCGTGGTAATATGTCGTGGGGATGGAGAAAGTTGTTGCAGTTGCGGCCAGTTATTCGTGACTTTATTTGGCACAAGATTGGTGATGGTAATGGAACTTCGATTTGGTATGACAAGTGGTGTGACTTGAGTCCCATTGCGGACTTTGTTTCCACTAGGGATATGTATGGGGCGGATCTTTCTCTCTCATCCAGGGTAGCACATATTATGGATTCCGGATCTTTGGTGTGGCCTCCAGACCTTGGTACTGCTTACCCTTCTCTTCTTTCTATCCCTACGCCTAATTTATGTGTTGGGATGCATGATAGTCTGGAATGGAGGGATAGGTCTGGGTCAGTTCAGCCGTTTTCGGTTCGGGCTGTTTGGAATGCTATTCGTCCATATCATAATCCGGTCCCTTGGGCAGATGTGGTTTGGTTTTCGAATAACATCCCAAAACATGCTTTCCTTGTCTGGCTTGTAATCAAGGGCAAACTCAGGACTCAGGATGTTCTTGGCTCTTGGGATGTGTCTACATCGCTTGTTTCTCACTGTACTCTATGTGAGACTCATCCGGATTCTCATGCTCATCTGTTTTTCGATTGTCCTTATGCCAGGCAAGTTTGGTTTCAAGTTCGGGGGTAGGCTGGTCTTCAGGGTAGCCCTCCATGTCTTACGGATATTGTTAGGTCCATTCTGCCAATTGCTCATGGTCGTTCTTCGGCAAGTGTCATAGCAAAACTCGTTCTTGCTGCTGTTATGTATTTCATATGGCGCGAAAGAAATGAAAGATTAATACGGGATCCAAAAGAACGGTCAATGTTCTTGTGGATAACGTTTTGGCTGAGGTTCGTTCAAGGCTAATGTCATGTAGGTTCAAGAGTTCGAAGGCGGCTTTGGATCTGTTGAAGAATTGGAAGATTCCGGAGTCTCTTCTGATTTAGGCGATTTCGTTGTTTAGTATTCTTGTTCTTGTATTGATAGTATGTAGAGAGATGGTTTGTCATCTTGACTTAGTTTGTTCAAGCTAGTCTTGAGGTTAATGTGGTAATTCAGCCACATTCCATTGTACTATATTGGTTTTTTGGTGTTAATATAATTTACCGGGGTAATTTCCCTTATACCAAAAAAAAAAATTACCTATGGGTTTTTAAAATTTTGGGTTTTGATTTTAAAATGGTATTTTGGGTTTGATTGAGTTTTTTTATGGATTAAATGGCTTCAAATACCATTCTTAATAAATTCTTAATGCTATTGTAACATAGGGGATTATTAGACATGAATATCACACACCTAAACGTAATTCTAACTCGTACGGGATGTAATCTAGGTTTTACAAGGAAATAAGCGTTTTATTGGGTATAAGGTGGTTTGAATAGTTGATTTAGGTAGTTTTAATGTTTATTAGGGTAGTGTGGAAGTTAGGATTAGAAACGGAAATGTATGGTAGATTTTTGTGAAATTTGTTTTTTTAAGTACCTATTGATTTTTAAAATTTGGGGTTTTTATTTTAAAATGTTATTTTGGGTTTGATTGACTTTTTTATGGATTAAATGGCTTCAAATACCATTCTTAATACATTCTTAATGCTATTGTAACGTAGGGGATTATTTGACATGAATATCACACACCTAAACGTAATCCAAACTCGTACGGGATGTAATCTAGGTTTTACAAGGAAAGAAGCGTTTTATTGGGCATAAGGTGGTTTTAATAGTTGATTTAGGTAGTTTTAATGTTTATTAGGGTAGTTTGGAAGTTTGGATTAGAAACGGAAATATATGGTAGAGTTTGGGTTTTTATTTTAAAATGTTATTTTGGGTTTGATTGAGTTTTTTATGGATTAAATGGCTTCAAATACCATTCTTTTTTTTTTTGGTAAAAGGGAATTCTACCCCGGTAAATTATATAACCAAAAAAAGCGATGAAGTACAAAGGGTATAGGTGAAGTCCTGTACCTCAACCCATTACATGGGCAACAACCAGCAAATAAGCCAGAACAAAAAACACTTCCTATATAAGAAAGACATGCCTCCCTTATAGACTACCACGACTAAAAAACTAGACTAACAAACTATATCTACTTTTTAGTCTTCGCTTGAGGCTTGTAATCACGATCCTTCTTAGAACACTGAAGATGATCAGCAACATCATCATACCCATCATATAGACCATATTCATCATCAAAAGCATCAGACGGATTAAAGCAATTATCCCATTTCCTGTGTAGCTCCTGAGAACTACTAATCTCCTTATCCTTGGTACCCTCTGCACCCAACAAGATCGAACTACTAGGAATAGACTTTCCCATACTTCCCTGATCATTTACCTGAGACTGAGGCCTATCCTGACCAATATCATCACCACCAATATTTAAAACACCAAATGAATTAGCCACATTCAACCCTGGCGTTGACCCAACCGCTTTAGAAGACTTCCCCCCTTTCTTTTGCTGCCAAATTACCTTAGAATTAGGCTTATTAAATTTAAGCCCAACAAATGTTCTAGGATCAGCTCCCATCTTCCTGTTACGACCTTTAACTTCCGTAAAACCTTCATCCCTAGCCTCCATACCCGGAACCTGTTTATCCCTAGTGGAAGGAATAACACTTTCCTCAATAACTCGTTTGGGGCATAAAGTAGTAGCATGACCAAAACATTGACAGACAGTACATTGAGGAGGCTTCCACTCATACTCAACACGGATAGTTTCTTTTATATAACTGTCCCCCTCCTCAGAAGGAATTGCCATAGTAACCTCCTGTTTTAGGGCAACAGCCGCGTCAATCTCAATTAAAGCCCTAGCAAAACTAATTCTTCCCCATGAGTCGTTACACATAGAACAAGTAAACGCATCTAGCATGATAGGTTTCCCAATTTGCGTAGCAATTAGACTCAGACCATCTTCCGAGTAAGCAAGAATAGGAACATTGTACAATTTAACCCACACAGGAACCTTGGTAACCTCCCCTTTCGTCAAGGACACCTCAGGAGTCCATTTATTGAGAATGATAGGAAATTTACGTATCATCCAAGGCCCTTTCTCCAACACTTGCTCCATACCCCCCTTAGATGCAAATTTGAACAGATAAACACCCTCATCATTCCTAGTAATCCGCTCAAACCCAAATTTTCGCCAAGCATTTGAAGCATATTGTTTAACCACTGGAAATGAAGGATCTTTACCAACAAAAAACCCCACAATGGAATTCTCATAACGACTCTTAATTTTCGCAGCTACATCTAGTGGAAGAACACAGTCATATGCATCAAGTTTTTCTTCATTAACCAGAGTACGTGTTGGGTTATAACTTAGCTAAAATAGTTTAACCAAGAACAACTCACTTAACAAACAAGAATAGTAATTCAAGTGATTAATACGGAAGATATTATGAGTTACTACGGAAGGCAAGTTACTACGGAAGTTCAACATGTTACTACGGATACTTAAGTTACTACGGTGACATGAAGTTACTACGGACAAAGTCAAAGTCAAGATACGGAGGAAGTCAAGCCAAGACACGGAAGACAAACTTATCTTGCAAGTATCAAATCTAATTAGATAGAGTTATAATTAGATTAGATTTCCTTTTGTTAAATAGATAGAGTTTCCTTAAATCTAGATAATGATTTATTTAGATAAGGATAGATGTAGAATTCTAGTTTATCTAGAACGAGCCTCAAGGTCTATAAATATAGATCCTTGGAGAATAGAGAAAACACGTTGTATTGATATTATTGATTAATGCAATTGAGGCTTACAATTCGACAATTACTTTGTTTATTTGTTATTTATTATTAGTTGTTCGATAACTCGTAATATTGAAGTGTTCATCCGCTGCTGAACTTCTTCAATAGATCTCGATCCTAACGTTAGCAAACATATTAGTTTACCTAGACTAATACGATCCTGACAGTACGAAACTTACTCTGATTAGTCGGGATACTAGAGCCTAACAGACTAGCGTAGGATTTGTTAAGACCCAAAGTAGCAAGTCCCTTATCACACTCTTGATAGTTAACATCTGTGGAAACGTGCTCAGTTACAATTCCCACCATATCACCACTACTCGGAGTGCCCATCGATTCGATATCCGAAATGGTAATCTTACCAGTCATGTTCAATAAACGTTTTGCGATCCCCTCCATAGTCGGGGTAGCAGTAGCACCACTATCAATAGAACCCCTCTCCATAACTCAAACCCCAAGAAATTACAGATGAACTCCAATTCGTACGGATCAAGCTGTATTCGTACGGATGAAATCCCTAAGTTCCTATACTCGTACGGATAAACAGCAATGCGTACGAATGAAGTCTAAACGGACAGGAACCCTAAACGTACGGATGTAAGATGCTACGTACGGATGTAATATGATACGTACGGATGGAAGGGTGTAAGTACAGATGAGGCTAGTTGTACGGAAGAGTATTTAGGTACGGACAAGTCACTTAGACGTACGGATGTAAACAGGTCCGTACGGACGAGACAACACCACCCAGAAACCCTAATCTGCTCAAAACCCTAAACAGCCTCCACCCTTATACCTCGCCGGAAAATGATTAAACCACCACAAAACTCCAGCCACAACCGAAATACAATACTACTAACCTAAATCGAGCAAGATAGAAATGGTTAATCCACTCCACCCGCCACAAATTACAGCAGCGAATTGGATAAAAAACCAAACCTTAACTCGATGAAAAATCAGCAACAAGTACAATCGGTGAGGCAGAAATCAGTAGCAAGGAAATCAAAACGAAAAATGGAGAAAACAACCACCAATTGATATCAATCCGGCAAAAAAACCGGCCAGCCAAACACCCCCCAAATCTCCTATCTAGAGAGAAAAAAAAAAAAAAAAAAAAAACACTAATTTTACCAAACTCTACCATACATTTCCGTTCCTAATCAAAACTTCTACCCTACCCTAATAAACATTAAAACTACCTAAATCAACTATTCAAACCACCTTATACCCTATAAAACGCTTCTTTCTTTGTAAAACCTAGATTACATCCCGTACGAGTTAGAATTACGTTTAGTTGTGTGATATTCATGTCAAATAATCCCCTGCGTTATAATAGCATTAAGAATGTATTAAGAATGGTATTTGAAGCCATTTGATCCATAAAAAACTCAATCAAACCCAAAATACCATTTTAAAATCAAAAACCCTTAATTTTAAAAACCCATAGGTACTTTTTTTTTTTTTTTTGGTATAAGGGAAATTACCCCGGTAAATTATATTAACACCAAAAAGCCAATTAAGTACAATGGAATGGGGCTGAGATACCACATTAACCTCAAGACTAGCTTGAACATACTAAGACAAGATGACAAACCATCTGTCTACATACTAACAATACAAGAACAAGAATACTAAACAACAGAATCGCCTAAATCAGAAGAGACTCCGGAATATTCCAATTCTTCAACAGATCCAAAACCGCTCTCGAACTCTTGAATCTACATGACATTAGCCTTGAACGAACATCAGCCAAGACATTATCCACTAGAACATTGACCGTTCTTTTAGATCCCGTATATAATCTTTCATTTCTTTCACGCCATATGAAATACATGGCAGCAGCAAGAACCAGTTTGGCTATGACACTAGCCGAAGAACGACGATGAGCAAATGGGAGAATGGTCCCAACAATATCCGTAAGACATGGAGGACTACCCTGAAGACCAGCCTGCCCCCGTACTTGAAACCAAACTTGCCTGGCATAAGGACACTCGAAGAACAGATGAGCATGAGAATCCGGCTGTATTTCACAAAGAGTACAATGAGAAACAAGCGATGAAGACACATCCCAAGAGCGAAGAACATCCTGAGTCCTGAGTTTGCCTTTGATTGCAAGCCAAACAAGGAAAGCATGCTTTGGAATATTATTCGAGAACCACACCACATCTGCCCAAGGAACCGGATTATGATAAGGACGAATAGCATACCAAACAGCCCGAACCGAAAATGGCTGAACAGACCCAGATCTATCCCTCCACTCCAGACTATCTTGTATCCCAGTACTAAAAGTAGGAGTAGAGATATAGAGGAGATCAGGGTAAGCAGTACCAAGGACTGGGGGCCATACCAAGGAGCCGGACTCCACAATATCAGCAACCCTAGATGAAAGAGAGAGATCCGCCCTATACATATCCCTAGTGGACACAAAATCTGCAATGGGGCTCAAATCACACCACTTGTCGTACCAAATCGAAGTACCATGACCATCACCAATCTTGTGCCAAATAAAATCACGAATAACTGGTCTCAGCTGCAACAACTTTCTCCATCCCCACGACATAGAACCCCGGCATGGAATAGTCCAGAAGCTACGATCCCTTATCTTGTGCAACTGGGTCCAAGCAACCCATAAGGACTCCTTACGCATGAGAAGCTTCCAAAGCTGACTTACCATAAGAACTTGATTAAAAAGATCAAGCTGCCGAATCCCAAGACCGCCTTCAGATTTAGGCAAGCAAACAGCATCCCAGGCCACCTTTGCTTTGCCCCTACGGTAATCGCCATTACTCCATAAAAACTTCCGCATAATCTGTTGAATTTCCAGAAGAACACGAGTGGGAAGAATGAAGACCGAAGCCCAATAAACATGCATGGATGCTAGAACAGACTTGACCAATTGCAATCGACCCGCAATAGACAAAGATTTATTCTTCCAATCAGAAACCCGAGCCTCAACCTTAGCAATCAGTTCTTTACAGTCCTTATACACCAGTCTCGAAGGAACAAGTGGAACACCAAGATACTTAACCGGAAGCAGCCCCTCCTCAAACGGCATCACCTGAAGAATGCCTAACTTTGTATGATTAAGAACATTACAAAAGTAGGCAGTGCTCTTAGGCAAACTAGGAGTCAACCCTGAAACATCCCGAAACTCATTCAAAGAATCCATAATAGTCTTAGCCTAAGCGACATCACCATGAGAAAATAGGAACAAGTCATCGGCAAAACACAGATTAATTATCCCCATCTCCGAACAAGAACGGTGATACGTGAACCCATCAGTCTCCCTCACCCGCCGCTGCAAGATTAGCGTAAGAATTTCCATAACTAAGGTAAATAAATATGGGGACAAAGGATCACCCTGACGAAGCCCTCTTTTACCTCTAAAGTGGCCATGACTAGCACCATTAAGAGAAATTGAGAATGAAGTAGTAGTGACACACTCCATGATCCAACCAATCATCTTCTAAGGAAAACCAAAACCAGCAAGAATAACACGAAGAAAGTTCCAATCCACCGTGTCATAAGCTTTCTGAATATCTATTTTGAAAGCACATCTCGGCTCCCCACGGTCCAAGTGATAATTATGCATTAGCTCATGAGTCAGCAAAATATTATCCGCAATGCTACGCCCAGGAATAAAAGCCGACTGATTCAAACTAACCAGCGACTGGAGACTACCCTTGATACGATTAGCAATAATCTTGCTAATACATTTAAACAGCACATTGCAACAGGAGATCGGCCTAAAGTCCGTAACCTTAGTCGGCGTCTGAACTTTAGGAATAAGAGCCAGAAGAGTATGATTCATCTGTTTCAAAAGCTTCCCATTACGAAAGAATTCTTTAACAGCTAAACAAATATCTCCCCCAACAATCTCCCATGCCTCCTTAAAGAATGCAGCCGTGAAACCATCAGGACCAGGAGATTTATCATTCCCCATAGAAAACATAGCAAGCTTAATTTCCCGATCTCCCACCTCCAAAGTCATCTCTGAAGCAGCCAGCGGATCAAGCACATTCCCAAATAAATCCTGGGTATTAAGATCAGTAGAGTTCCCTGCTTGGCCAAGAAAACCTTCATAGTGGGCAACAAAAGCTCGAGCAACATTCTCATTCTCATGGATAGTCCTAGCATTATCAGTAACCACATTGATACGATTCAGACTAATTCTACCCTTACCCGCTTTATGAAAAAACGCAGAGTTCGAATCCCCATCCTTGAGCCATTGAATATTTGCCTTCTGCTTAAGAAAACGGTCATGAGTAACAAGAGCACTATTATAATCCTGAACCAGCGAAGCCTCCTCCTCGCGAAGAGCAACATTAAAAGGATCCTTATCCAAATCAGTCTGGGCCCTATCCAACTTCGAGCGCAAAGAGTTAAGATTCTCAAACAGATTACCATGAGCAAATAAGAGCTTACGAAACGGCCTCTTTAATTGCTTGAGCTTATTTGACACTTGAAACATAAGAAAACCAGAAGATGATTGCATCCAACCCTCTTTAACCACATCCTTGAATCTCGGGTGAGACGTGAGGATGTTAGTAAATTTAAACGGCTTAGGAGGACCCCGAACATTGGAAGCAATCCTAAGGATCGACGGCGCATGATCCGAAGTTCGATAAGGGTGAAAAACAGCATGAGCATCAGCGAACACATCCCCAAATTGCGAATTGCCCAGGATGCGATCAATTTTCTTGAGGATGCCATCTCCACCCTTTGGCTTCTGAGTCCAGGTAAAATGAAGACCTGTGCTAGAAATATCTCGAACTTCTAGATCCGCACGGACGAAGAACAATGCAAACGGATGAGACCCTAAATGTACGGATGAACACTCAATCCGTACGGATGAAGTTCTAGGGTTACAGCCGCCACAAAGCTCCAGCAACACGTCGGAAACTATGGAGGAACTGATTAAACCGCCACAAAACTCAAGCCAAATCAAACTACCAATGCTACTAACTCAAACCGGAAAGGAAACCAAGGTTATACCAATCCAACGACCTCGAATAAGATCACAGCAAAGGAATGAAAACCGAGAAAAAAACTTTCCCACCGATGAAGAATAAGCAGCAGCGATTACATCAAACCGTGAAGAAGGAAGGCCTCCAAAACAATAATAAAACAAGAATACTAACAATAAACTACACTTTGATAACAAAATCAAACCGCAACCATCAATCCAAAGTTTTTCTCAAAATCACCATTCTAGAGAGAAAACACACACAAACAACCCATAACCCATAGGTACATTAAAATACTAATTTTACAAAACTCTACCATACATTTCCGTTTCTACTCCAAACTTCCACACTACCCTAATAAACATTAAAACTACCTAAATCAACTATTCAAACCACCTTATACTCAATAAAACGCTTCTTTCTTTGTAAAATCTAGATTGCATCCCGTACGAGTTAGAATTACGTTTTGGTGTGTGATATTCATGTCAAATAATTCCCTGCAATATAATAGCATTAAGAATGTATTAAGAATGGTATTTGAAGCCATTTGATCCATAAAAAACTCAATCAAACCCAAAATACCATTTTAAAATCAAAACCCTTAATTTTAAAAACCCATTGGTACTTTAAAACACTAATTTTACAAAACTCTACCATACATTTCCGTTTCTAATCAAAACTTCCACACTACCCTAATAAACATTAAAACTACCTAAATCAACTATTCAAACCACCTTATACCCAATAAAACGCTTCTTTCCTTGTAAAACCTAGATTACATCCCGTACGAGTTAGAATTACGTTTAGGTGTGTGATATTCATGTCAAAGAATCCCCTGCGTTATAATAGCATTAAGAATGTATTAAGAATGGTATTTGAAGCCATTTGATCCATAAAAAACTCAATCAAACCCAAAATACCATTTTAAAATCAAAAACCCTTAATTTTAAAAACCCATAGGTACTTTAAAATACTAATTTTACAAAACTCTACCATACATTTCCGTTTCTACTCCAAACTTCCACACTACCCTAATAAACATTAAAACTACCTAAATCAACTATTCAAACCACCT
The DNA here is from genome assembly GCA_910822075.1 of Senecio squalidus. NCBI lineage: Eukaryota > Viridiplantae > Streptophyta > Magnoliopsida > Asterales > Asteraceae > Senecio > Senecio squalidus. Next base: position 9,782,894 of record CAJVGC010000589.1, on the reverse strand, counting down.
TATACTCAATAAAACGCTTCTTTCTTTGTAAAATCTAGATTGCATCCCGTACGAGTTAGAATTACGTTTTGGTGTGTGATATTCATGTCAAATAATCCCCTGCGTTATAATAGCAATAAGAATGTATTAAGAAGGGTATTTGAAGCCATTTGATCAATAAAATACTCAATCAAACCCAAAATACCATTTTAAAATCAAAACCCAAAATTTTAAAAACCCATAGGTACTTTAAACACTAATTTTACAAAACTCTACCATACATTTCCGTTCCTAATCCAAACTTCTACCCTACCCTAATAAACATTAAAACTACCTAAATCAACTATTCAAACCACCTTATACCCAATAAAACGCTTCTTTCTTTGTAAAACCTAGATTACATCCCCTACGAGTTAGAATTACGTTTAGTTGTGTGATATTCATGTCAAATAATCCCCTGCGTTATAATAGCATTAAGTATTGTTAGCGCAAATTGTGTGACAGTTGTTCTAGATTAATTAAATCTTTAGTAATAGTTTATTTGAGTTTGTAATGGCCCAATAACATTGTATTGCTAAGTGGGTTATTTAGTCTGTTATGGGTGTTAATGGACTTTGCATAGTCCATGAGCCCATTAGTGGCCCAAGCCTGTGAACATGTCTCTATATAAAGAGACATTGAGTTTAGGTTTAGGGTTAATCAGTTAGGGGTTTGTTTTGAGAGAGAATTCGTGTTTATGCTTTTGGATTGTAACAGCGTTTGTGTTAATCAAAGCATTGAGAATTCGGTAATTAAGGTTTGTGTTTATCGCTTTCGTTTATAACCTGTGTGTTTACTGATTACGAGATTCCGCCTCGTAGTTAGTATAGTTTAATCCTGTAGATCGGACCACTGGGACCTACAATTGGTATCAGAGCAAACGCATTGTTTGCTCTCTATCGAGATTTGGTTCAGGATTAACAATCAGGTTTTAATCGATTTTGGGAATTAGGGTTCTTCAGTTTTCTGACGGCTGCAGTCTGAGAATTAGGGTTCTTAATTTTTAATTTTTTTTGGGGCGGCTGCAGACTTGAAAAATTAGGTATTAATTTAGGGTCTATGGCGGCTGTATAAAAAGTCTATTCGTTCGTTAATCGGTTTTTGGCATATTAATTTTCTTCGTGGCATTTTTCTTTGGTTATTGGGCTGTTAAGAAGTCTTGGGCCAGTCCAATTCAGCAAACAAACGTTGATTAAAATAGTTTTGTGTCGGCTAAGTAGTGGGGAAAAGCAGCAACAATTAAATAGGATAGCAGAACTTTGAAATTGATTTGGGGATTTATTTCTTCGCCGACACAACACACAGCAATCTAATTAACAGCTGGCAGCGATTGAATTCAAATTTTTTGGGGATAACTTGTTCACAGCAGCGACGAAGATTAGAAAGAGGTGGCGGTTAAATTGGGGATAACGGCGAACTACATGTTCGTGGACTGCAATTAAGCAATTGAAAATCATCTTCGGCTCTTCATCTTCGTTTCATCTTCCTCATCTTCAAAACAGCAGCGGCGAACATCTACATCATCTTCGTCGGATCTTCGGCGAACAACCAGTTTCATCTACGTGTCATCTTCGTCTAATCTTCGTTAAAGTGACGAACACCTTGCTCGTGATTCATCTTCGTCTTCGTAAACATATACAGAAATCATTTTCGCCGCAGAAACGAACACCTTGTTCGTGATTGATTAAGAAAATTTGACGAACATCTTGTTCGCCGATTTGACGAACAACTTGTTCGTGATTGATTTTGATTTTTGATGTTCGTGAGTGTTTAACAGGTTGTTCGTTTGATTTTTCGGTTTCAGACATCTTCGTTGGTTAATTTGGAAACATCTTCGTCGCAGTTGTTCTTCGTGGTTAGGTTGCTGCTTGCTCGAGAAGCCACGAACATCATATTTGTTTAAGCTCACGAACATCATCTTCGTATAAGTTAGGCAACAGCGACGAACATCTTCTTCGTCTATTGATTTGTTCGTGGCTGTTTGGGAGTTCGTCTGACTTGTTCGGCTGGAATCAAATTGATGTTCGTGGAGATTGTGATCTATGCTCGTTTGGTAATTGATTTTAGTTGTTCGTGAATTGATTAGTTATTCGTGGCTGTAAGTGTTTGTTCGTGGTGATTGTGTTTGTTTACAACTTCGTAGAATTGGACTGTGATTGTGTCTTGTGAATTGGACTGGCAGATTTTTAATTGGGCCTTACACTCAACTGGGCTTTAAATTGGGCCTTTAATCAAGTGTTTGGACTTCTTATTGGACTCGTTTATTGGATTTAATTCATTTGGACTTAATTAATTTAACAAAAAGTAAAGAAATGTATTTTCAATACGAAAATGAAGCTGAAAGAGAAAGTGCTGGAAAAATCTTTATGAGGCAATTCGATACGTTCAAAGCTGAAAGAAACGAAAACTTTGAAAATACTGTCACCAGATACTATAATCTCCTTACCGAACTTGGCAGATGTCGTATAAGTGTATCTAATAAAATAATTAAGAAATTTCTAGCCGCTTTGCCTAAGACTATCCCCATCAGGAACCCAACCCAATCCTACTTTTTTATTAAAAAATAGTTTCTCTCTCTTCCACCTCAACAACCCAACCTAACTCAACTTTTCACACTTATTAACAACCCAACCTAACACAATATTTTATTAAACTAAATATACTTTATAATTATTTTTTATTTTATTAAAAATTATTATATATATATTAAAAATAATTATATTAAGAATATATAAATAAATTTTAAATTTTTAATATAAAAACAAATAAAAATACATTTTACATTTATCACACACATTTAATAAATAGATAAACGAAATTACAAACATAAATTAATTATAAAACTTAAGATACAAACTAAATAATTAATCTTCAATACCAAATTTGTGCCATATGTGCTCAATCAAATCGTTTTTTAGAGCAATATGAGTTTCTCTATTGCGTAGTTGTTCCCTGTTAGTCATATATCTGGATAGACGTGCAATTCGTTCAGTGGAATATTCAAGAGGTATCGTCCCATTTTCAGTAGAGCTTCCCGGTGGCCGGTTTACTGGAACGTCATTTAAAAATTCTGATGGATCATAGTAGTTAAGGTATGTGTCTCGTTCATCTTCAACAATCATATTATGAATTATGATACATGCAATCATAATTCGACCCATCATATCCCTGTCCCATACAAGACATGGGTGTCGAAGAAAGGCAAAACGAGCTTGTAAAACACCAAATGCTCGCTCAACATCTTTTCTAGCGGACTCTTGACGTTGAGCGAATAACTTATGTTTACGAAGTAGTGGAGAAGTTATTGACTTCACAAAGGCAGCCCATAAAGGATATATGCCGTCTGTGAGATAATATGCCCTATTATATTCCCGACTGTTGATGATGTAACTAACATTTGGTGCTCGACCAGATAATACATCACTAAAGATAGGAGATCGATGAAGTACGTTAATATCATTGCACGAACCCGGTGTTCCGAAGAATGCATGCCATATCCATAAGTCATATGATGCAACAACTTCCAAAATGATTGTTGGTTTTCCGCTTCTTCCTGCATATTGCCCTGCCCAAGCTACAGGGCAATTTTTCCATTCCCAGTGCATGCAGTCAATGCTGCCTAACATACCTGGAAATCCACGTTCTTCCCCTACATGCAGTAGTCTTGCCAAATCAACGTCATTGGGACTTCTAAGGTACTCTTCACCGAAACACGAAATGACACCTTCTACAAAATGTATAAGAGAATCCCTTGTTACAGTTTCACTCATTCTCAAGTACTCATCTTGTGCATCTGCTGATGTCCCATAGGCCAACACCCGCATAGCCCCAGTACATTTTTGCAACGGTGAAAGACCTTGTCTACCTGTGGCATCACGTCTTTGCTGAAAATAGTTGTCATTCGTTGTAATAGCATTCACTATACGAAGAAATAATGGTTTTCGCATTCGAAATCTACGTCGAAAGATTGCTTGATCATATACCGGGTTGTCGACAAAGTAGTCTTCCATCAAGCGTGCCTCACCCTGCTCACGATTCCGATCACGATACCTCCTTTTTTTTCTAGAAGGATGATCACCTACGCTCATATTTGGCATGCTTGTGAGTAGGTCGCTAATGATATGATCAATTACTTGATTTTGTTGAACAACTCGTGCTTCCCATTCATCATATTCATTCACATTTGATGAATTAGAACCTGAATCAGAACTCTCTGATGAGTTTTCACTCTGAAACATTCTTTTAAAGATATTACAAAATGGAAAGTTTGTGTTGGATGTGAAATAATGTCAATATTATACCTTATTTATAGATAAAGTTATGATAAGTTTTATCCGTATAAAATCCAAGCATCCATTATTATATTGACATGTGGAAATTCGGATAATGCTACAGATAATGATATATTTTTTGGATGATAAGTTTCATCCGTATAAAATCCAAGCATCCATTATTATATTGACACGTGAAAATACAGATTATGCTAAAGATATTGTTAGATTCTTTTCTTACACATAATAAAGTTGACAATGACAATGAATAAAGTTGCATCAAATAGAAATTATATAATAACACATTATATGAATACATTTAAATCATACTGAAAATAGAAATTACATAATGAAATATTACATAATAAAATAGGAATCACATTCCATACAACTTTGACAATAGAAATCGTTTTGTTTCTTCATCTTCAGGCGACAAGTTCTCCTTTGCTACCAGTGTATTGAGAAGGACAAGTTGCATCTTCTTTACCTCACGCTCTTCCTTTTTTTTCTCCCTTTCCTCTCTTTTTTGCTCCTTTTCTTTATCCAAATCGAGTCTTTTTCTCATAACTTCAAGTTCATCTCCTCGAGTAAGCCTCAGTGCACGAATTTCTTCAACAATTTCATTAGATACCTTGCTTTTTCCTTTTTTCTTAGCCATATCTCTACCTGTAGGACGTTGACTTGATGAACCACCGGTAGTTGGCGTTTCTGGGTTGGAAGGGAAACAATAGTCCCCTTCCTCACTTGTCCTTGATCTTTTTGAACTGCCACCACTTTCTTCATCACCCACTTCAAGTTCGTTACGTGTTCTATCATGATGTAGTTGTAAATCCCACTTCGGATGGTTACACATAACAGTACTGAAAACAATAGAGTCATTAAACTTACTCCCACCCGCCTCATAAATTTTATGAGCTTCATTCTCAACATCTTTCATACTCATTCCACTTCTTTTTTGTCTATATGCTTCACGGTATGCAGCAACCCATTTTTGACCATTTTCGTTAAGTCTTTTCCAGCGACCTTTCATTTGAGCAATGTTCCTGTTACCAAGCCCTTTTGGGTTTGGATTTTCCGTCTGAGCTGCATCATATAGTTGTTTAACACGTGCCCACAATGATGGACCTTTTTGATTTTTGCCCCGAATATTGTCTTCACTAGCTGTAATCCATGCCGACATTAACACGACATCTTCATCGGCATCCCATTTATCGCCCCTTGGGAGTTTTGTAGTATTTTGTGAAGTTTGGGTATTTTCAGTGCCATGAAATTGATTGGAATTTGAGAAAAATTGAGAACTTTCATAGCTTTGATAATGTGGATCTTGAGAATCATCAAGATTGAAAACATAATTTGGAAACGATGGATTCATGGTAGTAAAGAAATCACAATGATTTAGAAATGAAGAGTTGATAATGAATATGAACTCAGTATATCATACTCTATATATAGAAAAAATCATTAATCTTATTAATTAAAAAATAATTATTTAGATAATGTTAGTTTTTTAAGATGATAAACGTAATTCTATAAGCCAATAGAAAACAGACATGTCATACATAAAATCTAAATTCAGATAATGTTAGATTTTTAAGATAATGTTATATATATATATATATATATATATATATATATATATTAAAAAACATAAATTTTTCGGTAAAAAAATGACGTTTTTTAATATACAACATATTTTGACGAAATTTATACCGACTCGTAGCTAAAAATATAAGGATTCCAAATATATATTTAAATTTATTTAAAACTTTTTTAATTAAAAGTTATTAAAGGAAAATATAAAACTTGTTTAATTAATTAATTTATAAAATATATATATTTACATATACTAATAAAGTAATTGGCAATCTAGATTGGAGAATGGATTGGCATGGCGATCTAGCTCACCATACAGGATTTCACTTTTGATTATTAAATTTGTTTTTATGTCACGATTCGCTCGGCCAATCCTCCAATGGGAGTAGTCTAAGCATTGGGAAATTTACATAAACTTAATAAAAGATGAAATTGATAAAAACACTGGCGAAGCATCAACTTTGGAGAAATTGCTGGAACGATTCAGAGGTTATGAGTTGACACGTTTCACAACAACTATGATTGCAGATCAAACACTCTATGAACAAACCTCAGATCATGCATTCAAGGCTTCAGTTAGTGATCAAGATACTGAGAGTACGTGTTCAGACAAAGAACAAAACGATGTTCGCAGTGAAACCAGTTGTACTGCAAGTGAAATTAGCTCAAATGAAGAGAATATTCATGATACTGAAAATGAATCAAAGGTTTGCCGCTGTACGTTGGATCTATCTAACGAAAACTTTATTGCAAAAATGGCTGGTCTCCAAACTGAAAAGTCAAAGGTACTTCTTGATCTTCAATCCGTGAAGGAGCTGTGTAAATCTTTCACTATTTTAACTCTTCAAAATGATGAATTGACTAAGTCAGTATCTACTTTGGAATCACAGCAAACTAAGCTTGAAAAAGAAGTGTCAATACAAATTTTCTTAAAAGATGATATGTCCAAGAAATTTCATCAAAACGAAAAAACTAGAAGGGAACTTTTATCAGATGTAGGCATTTTAACTCTAAAAATTGACTTGTTATATGAATCTCTTGAAAATGAAAAGAAGAGTTTTGCTGCAAAAGTTCAAGAGTTACATGAATGTCAGATAAGATTAACTGAACAGGAAAGGAAGATCGAACAGTTTTCTTACCTCTTCCAGTACTTTGAACTCCATCTTAAGTCGTCAACGCGCTAGTGGGAACACTGCAGGTTTGGGATATAATGAAACACCTCCACCTTTTAATCACAATTACAATTCTCTTAAATCTGAATGTGACGTGAAGGAAAACAGTGGCGCCTCTCCTTGTGAATCTTCCTCTACAAGGGACGATCAAACTGAGTCAAGTGTTTCGGAGACAAAAATGAGTACATTAGCTGAAAACTCAAAACCCAAACAGCCCATGGACGACTTGAAATGTTTTAAATGCCGTGAACATGGTCATGTGGCCTCGGTATGTCCAAAGAAGAAGCAAAAGCAGGCCAACAGATCGCCTTCTCAGAAGAAAGAGCAAGCTAGCAGATCGTCATCACCGAAGACTAAACAAATGGTTCGTTCACATTCACCTATACAGAAACACGTGCAACCTGTTCGGAAATCAATGGCTCGATCATATTCACCTGTACGGAAACAGGTGCCTCAGAAGTGGATTAAGAAACAGGAACACACGGGTGTTTCTAATGATCTTTCATTTCAACAGCGTCCATTTCGACCGTCTTTCAGAAGTTCTACTCTATACTGCCCGAGTCAGAGAGAACCTTCCTTTTATCAGCAGTCGAGACCATTTCGTCCACCGAGGAACCACCTGAATTCTAATACTAACGCTACAGTTAGTAAAGATGATGGTTTCTTAAAGGAGTTTGTCTACGTGAATGAGAGAGGACAATCCAGACGTGTTATGGCATGGGTTCCCCACCATAACTGATCATTGCTAGCTTAGCTGAAAATTTTTGTAATCTTGTAATTTCTTTTTATGAAAAATAGAGTCGACATGAAAGGTTCAAAATTTCATGTCGATATCTTAAAAAAAAAAAAAAAAAAAAAAAAAAAAAAGGTTTTACTGACGTTTGTTTGCAGGTTGTGCGCGTACGAGACTCTACTCTTAAATACTGTTGTTTGAGACGTTGTTCATCTTCAGACAGCTCAGGGGGAGTTTTGTTGTCATTTATGGAAGCTCGAAGAATACGAGAAAAGGCGTTGAACTTAGTTGAGTCAACTCGTGATGAAGACTCTGATAAACAACGAAGTTCACAACAACAAACGGAGCTGCCTAACTCTTCACAAGCATCAACGGAGAAGACTAACTCTTTGAAAGCGTAAACGGAGAAGACTGAATCTTCACAAGCTTAAACGGAGAAGACTGAATCTTCACAAGCTTAAACGGAGAAGACTGAATTATTGCAAAAATTCAGGGGGAGTTATTCAAGACAATGATGAGTTAGAAGAACCTGCAAGGAACACAACGAGTACAAGACTATAAAGACTTTGAGCGTATAACGGAATCTAGAAGCAACAGTCAAGGGGGAGTTTGTTAGTGCAAATTGTGTGACAGTTGTTCTAGATTAATTAAGTCTTTAGTAATAGTTTATTTGAGTTTGTAATGGCCCAATAACATTGTATTGCTAAGTGGGCTATTTAGTCTGTTATGGGTGTTAATGGACTTTGCATAGTCCATGAGCCCATTAGTGGCCCAAGCCTGTGAACATGTCTCTATATAAAGAGACATTGAGTTTAGGTTTAGGGTTAATCAGTTAGGGGTTGGTTTTGAGAGAGAATTCGTGTTTATGCTTTTGGATTGTAACAGCGTTTGTGTTAATCAAAGCATTGAGAATTCGGTAATTAAGGTTTGTGTTTATCGCTTTCGTTTATAACCTGTGTGTTTACTGATTACGAGATTCCGCCTCGTAGTTAGTATAGTTTAATCCTGTAGATCGGACCACTGGAAGCTACAGGTATGTATTAAGAATGGTATTTGAAGCCATTTGATCCATAAAAAACTCAATCAAACCCAAAATAACATTTTAAAATCAAAAACCCTTAATTTTAAAAACCCATAGGTACTTTAAAATACTAATTTTACAAAACTCTACCATATATTTCCGTTTCTACACCAACCTTCCACACTAACCTAATAAACATTAAAACTACCTAAATCAACTATTCAAATCACCTTATACTCAATAAAACGCTTCTTTCTTTGTAAAATCTAGATTGCATCCCGTACGAGTTAGAATTACGTTTTGGTGTGTGATATTCATGTCAAATAATCCCCTGCGTTATAATAGCATTAAGAATGTATTAAGAATGGTATTTGAAGCCATTTTATCAATAAAAAACTCAATCAAACCCAAAATACCATTTTAAAATCAAAACCCAAAATTTTAAAAACCCATAGATACTTTAAAACACTAATTTTACAAAACTCTACCATACATTTCCGTTCCTAATCCAAACTTCTACACTACCCTAATAAACATTAAAACTACCTAAATAAACTATTCAAACCACCTTATACCCAATAAAACGCTTCTTTAATTGTAAAACCTAGATTACATCCCGTACGAGTTAGAATTACGTTTAGGTGTATGATATTCATGTCAAATAATCCCCTGCGTTATAATAGCATTAACAATGTATTAAGAATGGTATTTGAAGCCATTTGATCAATAAAAAACTCAATCAAACCCAAAATACCATTTTAAAATCACAACCCAAAATTTTAAAAACCCATAGATACTTTAAAACACTAATTTTACAAAACTCTACCATACATTTCCGTTCCTAATCCAAACTTCTACACTACCCTAATAAACATTAAAACTACCTAAATCAACTATTCAAACCACCTTATACCCAATAAAACGCTTCTTTCTTTGTAAAACCTAGATTACATCCCGTACGAGTTAGAATTACGTTTAGGTGTGTGATATTTATGTCAAATAATCCCCTGCGTTATAATAGCATTAAGAATGTATTAAGAATGGTATTTGAAGCCATTTGATCCATAAAAAACTCAATCAAACCCAAAATACCATTTTAAAATCAAAAACCCTTAATTTTAAAAACCCATAGGTAATTTAAAACACTAATTTTACAAAACTCTACCATACATTTCCGTTTCTTCTCCAAACTTTCACACTACCCTAATAAACATTAAAACTACCTAAATCAACTACTCAAACCACTTTATACTCAATAAAACGCTACTTTCTTTGTAAAATCTAGATTGCATCCCGTACGAGTTAGAATTACGTTTAGGTGTGTGATATACATGTCAAATAATCCCATGCGTTATAATAGCATTAAGAATGTATTAAGAATGGTATTTGAAGCCATTTGATCAATAAAAAACTCAATCAAACCCAAAATACCATTTTAAAATCAAAACCCAAAATTTTAAAAACCCATAGATACTTTAAAACACTAATTTTACAAAACTCTACCATACATTTCCGTTCCTAATCCAAACTTCTACACTACCCTAATAAACATTAAAACTACCTAAATCAACTATTCAAACCACCTTATACCCAATAAAACGCTTCTTTCCTTGTAAAACCTAGATTACATCCCGTACGAGTTAGAATTACGTTTAGGTGTGTGATATTCATGTCAAATAATCCCCTGCGTTATAATGGCATTAACAATGTATTAAGAATGGTATTTGAAGCCATTTGATCCATAAAAAACTCAATCAAACCCAAAATACCATTTTAAAATCAAAACCCTTAATTTTAAAAACCCATTGGTACTTTAAAACACTAATTTTACAAAACTCTACCATACATTTCCGTTTCTAATCTAAACTTCCACACTACCCTAATAAACATTAAAACTACCTAAATCAACTATTCAAACCACCTTATACCCAATAAAACGCTTCTTTCCTTGTAAAACCTAGATTACATCCCGTACGAGTTAGAATTACGTTTAGGTGTGTGATATTCATGTCAAATAATCCCCTACGTTATAATAGCATTAAGAATGTCTTAATAATGGTATTTGAAACCATTTAATCTATAAAAAAACTCAATCAAACCCAAAATACCATTTTAAAATAAAAACCCAAAATTTTAAAAACCCATAGGTACTTTAAAACACTAATTTTACATAACTCTACCATACATTTCAATTCCTAATCGAAACTTCTACACTACCGTAATAAACATTAAAACTACCTAAATCAACTATTCAAACCACCTTATACCCAATAAAACGCTTCTTTCCTTGTAAAACCTAGATTACATCCCGTACGAGTTAGAATTACGTTTAGGTGTGTGATATTCATGTCAAATAATCCCCTACGTTATAATAGCATTAAGAATGTCTTAATAATGGTATTTGAAGCCATTTAATCTATAAAAAAAACTCAATCAAACCCAAAATACCATTTTAAAATTAAAACCTATAATTTAAAAAACCCATAGGTACTTTAAAACACTAATTTTACAAAACTCTACCATACATTTCCGTTCCTAATCCAAACTTCTACACTACCCTAATAAACATTAAAACTACCTAAATCAACTATTCAAACCACCTTATACCCAATAAAACCCTTCTTTCTTTATAAACCTAGATTACATCCCGTACGAGTTAGAATTACGTTTAGGTGTGTGATATTCATGTCAAATAATCCCCTGCGTTATAATAGCATTAAGAATGTATTAAGAATGGTATTTGAAGCCATTTGATCCATAAAAACTCAATCAAACCCAAATACCATTTTAAAATCAAAACCTAAAATTTTAAAAACCCATTGATGCTTTAAAACACTAATTTTACAAAACTCTACCATACATTTCCGTTCCTAATCCAAACTTCTACACTACCCTAATAAACATTAAAACTACCTAAATCAACTATTCAAACCACCTTATACCCAATAAAACGCTTCTTTCCTTGTAAAACCTAGATTACATCCCGTACGAGTTAGAATTACGTTTAGGTGTGTGATATTCATGTCAAGTAATCCCCTGCGTTATAATAGCATTAAGAATGTATTAAGAATGGTAATTGAAGCCATTTTATCCATAAAAAACTCAATCAAACCCAAAATACCATTTTTAAATCAAAACCCTTAATTTTAAAAACCCATTGTTGCCTTAAAACACTAATTTTACAAAACTCTACAATACATTTCCGTTTCTAATCCAAACTTCCACACTACCCTAATAAACATTAAAACTACCTAAATCAACTATTCAAACCACCTTATACCCAATAAAACGTTTCTTTCCTTGTAAAATCTAGATTACATCCCGTACGAGTTAGAATTACGTTTAGGTGTGTGATATTAATGTCAAATAATCCCCTACGTTATAATAGCATTAAGAATGTATTAAGAATGGTATTTGAAACCATTTAATCCATAAAAAACTTAATCCAACCCAAAATACCATTTTAAAATCAAAACCAAAAATTTTAAAAACCCATAGGTACTTTAAAACACTAATTTTACAAAACTCTACCATAAATTTCCGTTTCTACTCCAAACTTCCACACTACCCTAATAAACATTAAAACTACCTAAATCAACTATTCAAACCACCTTATACTCAATAAAACGCTTCTTTCCTTGTAATATCTAGATTGCATCCCGTACGAGTTAGAATTACGTTTAGGTGTGTGATATTCATGTCAAATATTCCCCTGCGTTATAATAGCATTAAGAATGTATTAAGAATGGTAGTTGAAGCCATTTAATCCATAAAAAAACTCAATCAAACCCAAAATACCATTTAAAATTCAAAACCCAAAATTTTAAAAACCCATAGGTACTTTAAAACACTAATTTTACATAACTCTACCATACATTTCCGTTCCTAATCCAAACTTATACACTACCCTAATAAACATTAAAACTACCTAAACCAACTATTGAAACCACCTTATAACCAATAAAACGCTTCTTTCCTTCTAAAACCTAGATTACATCCCGTACGAGTTAGAATTACGTTTAGGTGTGTGATATTCATGTCAAATAATCCCCTGCGTTATAATAGGAATGTTTTAAGAATGGTATTTGAAGCCATTTGATCCATAAAAAACTCAATCAAACCCAAAATGCCATTTTAAAATCAAAACCCAAAATTTTAAAAACCCAAAAGTACTTTAAAACACTAATTTTACAAAACTCTACCATACATTTCCGTTCCTAATACAAACTTCTACACTACACTAATAAACATTAAAACTACCTAAATCAACTATTCAAACCACCTTATACCCAATAAACGCTTCTTTCCTTGTAAAACCTAGATTACATCCCGTACGAGTTAGAATTACGTTTAGGTGTGTGATATTCATGTCAAATAATCCCCTACGTTATAATAGCATTAAGAATGTATTAAGAATGGTATTTGAAGCCATTTGATCCATAAAAAACTCAATCAAACCCACAATACCATTTTAAAATCAAAACCCTTAATTTTAAAAACCCATAGGTACTTTAAAACACTAATTTTACAAAACTCTACCATACATTTCCGTTCCTAATCCAAACTTCCACACTACCCTAATAAACATTAAAACTACCTAAATCAACTATTCAAACCACCTTATACCCAATAAAACGCTTCTTTCCTTGTAAAACCTAGATTACATCCCGTACGAGTTAGAATTACGTTTAGGTGTGTGATATTCATGTCAAATAATCCCCTACGTTATAATAGCATTAAGAATGTCTTAAGAATGGTATTTGAAGCCATTTAATCTATAAAAAACTCAATCAAACCCAAAATACCATTTTAAAATCAAAACCCAAAATTTTAAAAACCCATAGGTACTTTAAAACACTAATTTTACAAAACTCTACCATACATTTCCGTTCCTAATCCAAACTTCTACACTACCCTAATAAACATTAAAACTACCTATATCAACTATTCAAACCACCTTATACCCAATAAACGCTTCTTTCCTTGTAAAACCTAGATTACATCCCGTACGAGTTAGAATTACGTTTAGGTGTGTGATATTCATGTCAAATAATCCCCTGCGTTATAATAGCATTAAGAATGTATTAAGAATGGTATTTGAAGCCATTTGATCCATAAAAAACTCAATCAAACCCAAAATACCATTTTAAAATCAAAACCCAAAATTTTAAAAACCCATAGGTACTTTAAAACACTAATTTTACAAAACTCTACCATACATTTCCGTTCCTAATCCAAACTTCTACACTACCCTAATAAACATTAAAACTACCTAAATCAACTATTCAAACCACCTTATACCCAATAAAACGCTTCTTTCCTTGTAAAACCTAGATTACATCCCGTACGAGTTAGAATTACGTTTAGGTGTGTGATATTCATGTCAAATAATCCCCTGCGTTATAATAGCATTAAGAATGTATTAAGAATGGTATTTGAAGCCATTTGATCCATAAAAAACTCAATCAAACCCAAAATACCATTTTAAAATCAAAACCCTTAATTTTAAAAACTCCATTGGTACTTTAAAACACTAATTTTACAAAACTCTACCATACATTTCCGTTCCTAATCCAAACTTCTACACTACCCTAATAAACATTAAAACTACCTAAATCAACTATTCAAACCACCTTATACCCAATAAAACGCTTCTTTCCTTGTAAAACCTAGATATAATCCCGTACGAGTTAGAATTACGTTTAGGTGTGTGATATTCATGTCAAATAATCCCCTACGTTATAATAGCATTAAGAATGTCTTAAGAATGGTATTTGAAGCCATTTAATCCATAAAAAACTCAATCAAACCCAAAATACCATTTTAAAATCAAAACCCAAAATTTTAAAAACCCATAGGTACTTTAAAACACTAATTTTACAAAACTCTACCATACATTTCCGTTCCTAATCCAAACTTCTACACTACCCTAATAAACATTAAAACTACCTAAATCAACTATTCAAACCACCTTATACCCAATAAAACGCTTCTTTCCTTGTAAAACCTAGATTACATCCCGTACGAGTTAGAATTACGTTTAGGTGTGTGATATTCATGTCAAATAATCCCCTGCGTTATAATAGCATTAAGAATGTATTAAGAATGGTATATGAAGCCATTTGATCCATAAAAAACTCAATCAAACCCAAAATACCATTTTAAAATCAAAACCCTTAATTTTAAAAACCCATAGGTACTTTAAAACACTAATTTTACAAAACTCTACCATACATTTCCGTTTCTAATCTAAATATCCACACTACCCTAATAAACATTAAAACTACCTAAATCAACTATTCAAACCACCTTATACCGTTTTTGGGGTGTGTGTGTGAATTTTCTCTCTAGAATGGTGATTTGGAGAATAATTCGGGATTGATGGCTGCGGTTTGATTTTGTTCTCGAATTGTAGCTTGTTTGTTATTGTTATTGTTTGTTATTATTTTGGAGGTTGTTATTCTTCACGAATTGATTTAATTGCTGCTGTTTCTTCCTAATCGGTTGGAAGCTTTTTTGCTTTTTCTTTCCTTCACTGCTGGTCTAATTCGTGGCTGTTGGATTGGAATAAACTTTGCTTTCTTCTCGATTTGAGTTAGTAGTGTTGTTATTCTGGTTTGGCTGGAGTTTTTGTGGCGGATTATCCATCTTTTTAATTTTTTCCGGCGAGGTGTTGTGGACAGTGGCGGCTGTAACCTAATTAGTTTCGGTGCTGCTGCTTAGTTTCGGTGCTGCTGCTTAGTTTCGGTTCATTTTTTTTTGCTCAGTTTCGGTATTAAGGCCGTTTCTCAATTCGATTTGGTTTATTAGCTGCTGGTTCTTTCTAATCGGCTAAAGTTTAATTTGTGTTTGTTTTAATCGCTGCTGGTCTAATTTGATTGGAGTGATTATTATTTCTTGCTGCTGGTTATACTCGGTTAGAGATAGTAGGGTTGTTGTTCTGGTTTGGCCGAAGTACTGTGGTGGTTTATTCATCTTCTCTGGCGAGATTCTGGTGGTCTGTGGCGGCTGTTTAACCTAATTCTCAATTTCGTTATTCTGTCTTCATTCACGTGACTTTGTGAGTTTTGCTGCATGTTCTATTTTTTATTGATTAATTTCGCTGCATGTGCTTTACTTAGTTTCGGTGCATGCTTTTGTTAATTATTGGTTCATCTTGCTGCTATTTAATTTCATTTCCCACTGAGAACCTATTTATTTTAGTTACTCCCATTACTAGTTTCTAGTTGTGGTGATGGCTGCTAATGGAAGTATTAAGTCGATTCTGAAAAATGTTGAAACCGGGTCCAAGTTATCGTCAAGGGTGACTAATATTGATGGCAACATTAGAGCACCTATTCAGGGTGTTTCTTTTTCAAAACCTTTGAATAACTTGGGGAATCCCCCATCCTTGGTTAATCAGGGGGTTAATATGGCTAATGGGTCATTTGCATCTGCTTTACGGCTTAATAATTCAACACCGAATGTTAAATTATCTGAGATGCGTGATAAGGAAGTGGTTCTGGGTGCTAGAGTTACTATCCCGATGACTGAGGTGGAAGAAGTTAGTGCCCGATTTATGAACACTATTTATGGTTTTTTCATTGGAAAACGTCTGGCCTTTAAGTTGGTGGAAAACTATGTCATGAACTCATGGGCTAAGTTTGGGCTAAAATGCGTCATGTTGGAAAAAGATTTTTTTCTGTTTCAATTTGATACGAAGGAAGGAATGGAAAGGGTAATGGAGGGTGGTCCCTGGCTCATTCGACAAGTCCCGTTATTTTTAAATCTTTGGACTCCAAATACCATTCTTAAGAAGGAGGCTATCACGAGGGCCCCGCTTTGGGTTAAACTTCATAATGTTCCTATCGTGGCATATTCTGAGGTGGGTTTGAGCCTTATAACCACTCAAATTGGTAAACCCATTATGTTAGATACATATACAGGTAAATTGTGTACTAATTCGTGGGGGCGGAAGGATTTTGCTCGTGCTTTAATTGAGGTCTCAGCTGTGGAAGACCTCCTGGAGTCTATGGTGGTTGCTATCCCTCATACTGATGGGTCCGGCCATTCCTTGGCTACTAAATATATTGAATATGAATGGAGGCCTCCCCGATGTGCTACTTGTATGATTTTTGATCATATGGAGGATAAATGTCCTTAGAAGCCTAAGGTTGATGTTCCTCATATGGCCGGTGTTGTTCCTCCAAGTGTGGATGTGGATGGTTTTACTGAGGTAAAGAATAAAAAGAAGAAATCTCAGGAGGGGGCAAGCACTCCCGTTGTTTCCCATGATTAGTATAGCTTCATGGAACATTAGGGGTCTAAACTTCTCCCTTAAGCAAAGTGAAGTTCGGCGGATAATTTTTGATAATAAGGTTTCAGTTTGTGCTATTTTAGAATCTCATGCGCAGGTGTCTAATTTGGATAAACTATGTTCTAATGTATTCAAGCATTGGGTCTGGACAACAAATGGTAGTTTGTGTGATAAGGGCACGAGGATTATTCTTGGCTGGAATAAATATGATGTTGATATTGTGGTTATCTCTCAAACGGATGAGGTTATTCATGCCCGTATATGGTTAAAGCTGGCGAAGAAGGAATTGTTTTGTTCATTTATTTATGGGCATAATAGATACACTCAGCGTAGACAACTCTGGGATAATCTTCGGGTACATTGCTCTTATATTCGAGATAGACCTTGGAGCTTACTTGGTGATTTTAATGCTTCTCTTTTCTTGAATGAAAGTACTGCGGGTTCGTCATGTATGGACATAGCTATGCGAGAGTTCAAGGAATGTGTTGATGACATTGAAGTTAAGGATATTTCATGCACGGGTCTTCAATTTACCTGGACTCAGAAGCCTAAGGGTGTGGATGGCCTCCTTAAGAAAATCGATCGTATCTTGGGAAATTCTCAGTTTGGCGATGTGTTTGCTAATGCTCATGCTGTTTTCCAACCATATCGTACTTCAGACCATGCTCCTTCGGTTCTTATGATTTCTACCAATGTTATTGGTCCTCCTAAGCCTTTTAAGTTTACTAATATTCTTACTTCTCACCCGAGATTCAAGGATGTAGTGAAAGAGGGCTGGATGCAAACTTCTTCTGGTTTTTTCATGTTTCAAGTGACCAAGAAGCTCAAACAACTTAAAAAACCGTTTCGGAAGCTATTATTTGAACACGGTAATCTGTTTGAGAATCTTAATTTGCTGCGCTCGAAGTTGGATAAGGCCCAGATCGAATTGGATAAAGACCCGTTCAATGTTGAGTTACGGGAGGAAGAGGCAGTAATGGTTAAGGATTATAATAATGCTCTTATTATTCATGACCGTTTTCTTAAGCAGAAGGCAAAGATTCAATGGCTCAAGGTTGGGGATTCGAATTCTGCGTTTTTTCATAAGGCGGTTAAAGGTAGAATTAGTCGGAATCGTATCAATGTGGTTACTGATTCGACTGGGGCTCTACACGAGAATGAGAATGTGGCTCGAGCCTTTGTTGAGCACTATGAAGGGTTTCTTGGCAGAGAGGGTAACACTGATGTTCTTAATACCCAAGATTTATTTGGGAATGTTCTTGATCCGCTGGTTGCGTCCGAGATGATTAATGAGGTGGGGGACCGTGAAATTAAGCTTGCTATGTTCTCTATGGGTAATGATAAATCTCCTGGACCAGATGGATTCACGGCTGCTTTCTTTAAAGAGGCCTGGGAGATTGTTGGAGGGGATGTTTGTTTAGCTGCCAAAGAGTTTTTCCGCAATGGGAAGCTTTTGAAGCAACTGAACCACACTCTTCTGGCTCTAATCCCTAAAGTTCAAACGCCGGTAAAGGTTAATGACTTTCGGCATCTCTTGTTGTAATGTGTTATTTAAATGTATTAGTAAGATTATTGTAATCGTATCAAGGGTAGCCTTCACTCGCTGGTTAATCTGAATCAGTCTGCATTTATTCCTGGGCGTAGCATTGCAGATAACATCTTGTTGACTCATGAATTAATGAATAATTATCATTTAGATAGTGGGGAACCGAGATGTGCTTTCAAAATCGATATTCAGAAATCTTATGACACGGTGGACTGGAATTTTCTTCGTGCTGCTCTGGAGGGCTTTGGTTTTCCTCAGAAGATGATTGGTTGGATCATGGAGTGTGTCACCTCCACCTCTTTCTCTATTTCTCTTAATGGTGCTAGCCATGGTCATTTTAAAGGTAAACGAGGGCTGCGTCAAGGTGATCCTCTTTCTCTTTATTTATTTACCCTAGTTATGGAAATTTTTACTCTTATTCTGAAGCGGAGGGTGCGGGAGAATAATGGTTTCAAGTATCACCGATTCTGTTCGGAGTTGAAACTAATTAATCTTTGCTTTGCTGATGATCTGTTCTTATTTGCTCATGGGGATGCTGCTTCGGCTACGATTATTATGGAGTCCTTGAATGAGTTTCGGGATGTTTCTGGGCTGACGCCTAATTTACCTAAAAGTACGGCTTATTTTTGTAATGTTCTTAATCATACAAAGTTAGCCATTCTCCAGATTATGCCTTTTGAGGAGGGAAGACTTCCGGTTAAGTATCTTGGGGTTCCGTTTGCTCCTTCTAGACTTGTGTACAAGGATTGCAAAGAATTGATTGAAAAGGTGAAGGCTCGGGTTTCTGATTGGAAGAATAAATCTTTATCTATTGCAGGTCGGCTACAGTTGGTCAAGTCAGTTATAGCATCCATGCATGTTTACTGGGCTTCGGGCTTCATTATTCCTACACGTGTTCTTTCGGAAATCCAACAGATTATGCGGACGTTTTTATGGTGTCATGGTGATTTCCGTAGAGGTAAAGCGAAGGTGGCTTGGGAAGCTGTTTGCTTGCCAAAATCTGAAGGTGGTTTGGGTATTAGGCAGCTTGATACTTTTAATCAAGCTCTTATGGTAAGTCAGATATGGAAGCTTCTCATGCGTAAGGAGTCTTTATGGGTTGCTTGGACACATTTACACAGGATAAGAGATCGCAACTTCTGGACTATCCCATGCCGTGGTAATATGTCGTGGGGATGGCGAAAGATTTTGCAGTTACGGCCATCGATTCGTGACTTTATTTGGCACAAGTTGGGTGATGGTAATGGAACATCTCTTTGGCATGACAAGTGGTGTGACTTGAGTCCCATTGCAGATTTGGTTTCAACAAGGGATATGTATGGTGCGGATCTTTCTACATCTTCTACTGTTGCGGATATTACGGTTTCTGGATCGTTGATGTGGCCTTCAACCCTTGGTACTGCATATCCTTCTCTCTTATCTATTCCTGCGCCTACTCTTTGTGCTGGATCGTATGATACACTGGAATGGAGGGATAGGTCTGGTTCAGTTCAACCTTTCACGGTTCGGGCTGTTTGGAATGCTATTCGTCCAGCGCATCAGTTGGTTTCTTGGGCTGATGTGGTGTGGTTTTCAAATAATATTCCTAGACATGCTTTTCTTGTTTGGCTTGCGATCAAGGGCAAACTCAGGACTCAAGATGTTCTTCGTTCTTGGGATGTGTCTTCTTCGCTTGTTGCTCACTGTACTCTGTGCGAGACTCAGCCGGATTCTCACGCTCATCTTTTCTTCGAATGTTCTTATTCCAGGCAGGTTTGGTTTCAGGTTAGGGGGCAGGCTGGTCTTCAGGGTAGCCCTCCATGTCTCACAGATATAGTTCAGTTCATTATCCCGATTGCGCATCGCCGTTCTTCGGCCAGTGTTATAGCGAAGCTCGTTCTTGCTGCTGCTATTATCGTTTTTTGTGCTTTACACACGTTTTGGGTATACTGTCGGCGACCTCCTCCAGCCGGCGACCCTGTATTCCGCCGCTGCCATACACCGCCGTACACACCGCCGCTGCCTCACCACTTCATCTATTAAGATTCCCCTGTTTTCTGCCATCCAAATCACGTTGACTTAAAACAAAACCTCACCTAAAATGGCGAATTAAGATGGCAAATTAGGGTTTCTTGATGGCGAATTAGGGGTTTCTTGGGTTTTGAGAGATGGAAAATTCAGTGATTTCTAACAAGGATCAGAATGCGACTTCTGGGTTTGATTTTGCGTCTAAGGTCAGAAATATAGATGGGAAAATTCTTGGTAAGGATGGAAAACCGTTAAGATCTGCATTAAGGAAGACGGCTTCTAAAGGTCCTACGCATAGTGTGTCTTTTGATAATGTTGTGCAGACTCCTACGGTTCAAGATGATGCTCAGGTGGAGAGTAGTAACGCTAATGTAGGACTTAAATCCTACGTTGATGTTTTCAAAAAACCATCAGCCTCTAAGTCTATGCGTCTCAAGCATATGGTAACTGAGAATGTTCAAGGTGCAAATGTGGTAATTCCGTTTGAAGAGGCAGAGTTGGTGAGTAAGCGTTTTCACAATACGCTTTATGGGTATTTTATTGGACATCGGCTTGCGTTTCCGTTGGTTGAAAATTATGTGAAACATGCATGGGCTAAGTATGGCTTGGAACGTGTAATGTTGGCTGATGGTTTCTTCTTTTTCCAATTTGCTACTCTTGAAGGAATGGAACGTGTTCTTGAGGAAGGGCCATGGATGATTAAGTCTGTCCCTATCTTCCTGAATATTTGGACGCCTAATTCTGTTTTGAAGAAGGGTACTATATCCTCTGCTCCGTTGTGGGTTAAGCTTTACCATGTCCCAATTGTTGCTCATACGGAGGTGGGTTTAAGCTTGATCACGTCACAACTGGGCCGACCTATTATGTTGGATACTTACACTAGTAATATGTGTCAACAATCATGGGGGAAGAATAATTATGCTCGTGCTCTTGTGGAGGTCTCGTCCTTAACTGAGCTGAAGGAGTCACTGGTGGTTGCTATCCCTCGTCCTAACAATGAGGGCCATTCTTTTGTTAATATTGATGTGGAGTACGAATGGCAACCTCCATGGTGTGAGGCTTGCAAGATATTTGATCATTGGGATGAGGATTGTCCTAAAAAGCCGAAGGTGGCTAAAGATACTAAAGCCACTGACAATGAGGGTTTTACGGAGGTAAAACGCAAGAGAAATAAGGGGAAGGTGGAGGTGCGACCGAAGCAGCCAATAAACTTGAGTTTTAATAAACCAAAACCTAAAGTGTATAGAGAAGTTAAGAAGGCTGCCTCTGGTGGGGAAGCTTTTACTTCTAATAAAGTTGTGAGTCCGGTAAAGGATACTCGTGTTCCTATTCTGACTAGGAATACGTTTGAGTCTCTTATGGAATCTGATAAAGATATTGAAGGGGAGGATCCTCCTCAGAATTTAGATTCCATTATATCATGTGATGCGTGTGATGATGACGATCAGGAGGTGGAAGAGATGACCCTGGAGAACAATCCAAATTCAGGAGCAAGCACTCCTTTTAAACAGGTTCATAATGTATAACATCGCATCATGGAATATAAGGGGTATGAACCTTTCCCCTAAGCAAAAGGAGGTTAGGCAGGTTATTTTTGAAAATGAACTGTGTTGGGGGTGTGTGATCTTAAGAACTCAACGTTATATCAATAACCTAGCGGAAATAAGCTATCGATTATCTAGCGAATATAGAACCTTCGGAAACGGAATCAAACCAACGATTGTTGATAAGATCGGACCTAGGGAAGACTATTCGGATGATTGTTTATACGTTATAAACGATTTGGAACTCTAAGAAAACCGGAGCAGCAGCAGTTCGACGCACAAATAAAACCCTGGCAAAAACCTCCCGTATTGCAGAAATAAGCTGGGTATATATAGGCCCAGCTTTTCATCCGTACGGATGTGATTTCTATCCGTACGGATTACTTCCTATTTGTACGGATATGATCTCGTCCGTACGAATGTAACAGTTTAATAAACACTTTGTTTAATTAACTTAACCGTGCGAATGGAACCTTCATACGCACGGATGCATCCTCATCCGTGCGAATGGAATCTGAATATTATTTAAACATCACAAAACATATATTTGATTAATTCATAATAACGTAAACGTTCAAGCATATAATTAATCAAACACTCAATATTAATATCCAAACAATATAAAGACTGATATTAGAATAAACGTTAATTACATATGAATCTAGTAACTAACAAATGCACCTACAAACTCCCCCTAGGAACTAGATTCTATGTCTTCAGTCTTCAAAAATCTTTACTGCTGCCCAAAAACATGTCTTCGATCTGTCCTCTTAAGCGTGGATCTTGTAAATGAAGCATACACGAACAACCTTGTTGAAACGCGACGCCTGATCCATATCTTTGACTTCACAGAATATAGGACACAAATACAAAGCATAAATATCATCAT
Source organism: Senecio squalidus (assembly GCA_910822075.1). Lineage (NCBI taxonomy): Eukaryota > Viridiplantae > Streptophyta > Magnoliopsida > Asterales > Asteraceae > Senecio > Senecio squalidus. Next base: position 9,759,804 of record CAJVGC010000589.1, on the reverse strand, counting down.
CTGTCAAATTTCTAATCCACATCGGATCAAAAATTCGCACTGTTTCCCAAACACCTTTCCGCTCCAACACAATCACAGCTTCAGTGGTTCGATCATCATACTACCACCATTTGAATCTCCGATGGAAATCGGCTTTCATTTGGCGTAGTGGAATCTTCTCCATCACCCTTGGCGCTTTATACGTTACGTGCTTCAAAGCTTTACCCGTTCTCCGATTCTTCCGATCTTTGGAATAGGTAATCTTTGGATACTGTGGCCTTAGGTATTTCCACGATGTCTTGAACTCATAGTTAAGCTGTTTTTCCAACCAAGTTGCTTTATCATCTTTCTCACTGTACAGCAACTTAAGACGAGCCAACTGCAACATATCAAAATATGGCAACGTCTTCAAATCGGGAGCGCGTTTAAAATAATCTATGCCCCGTTCTCGCTTGATTGCATAAACATTCAAATCGTCCAAGTATGCCCAACTGATTATCTGACCTTCAGTCTTCGCACCCTTCAAAGAGTAAAACTTCGTATAATCTGGTTGAACAACTTGTTGAGACGGGCGAATACATCCTTTCACTGCCTGAAGCCATTCAGCCTTTTTAACATTCAATTCTTCTTGATTTGGTGTAGCTTTACTGGCCGCCGGATGTTTCTCTAACTTTCGATTAAGATCTTCATCATTGACGTCAAACATTGCATCGTCATCAGGAAGATCCTGGAAATTGTTCGATTGATAGATAGGCTCTATTGAATCAACATTCGGCTCAAACACTATCTCATCATGATCATCATCAGAATCGGGAGGATTTACTTCGAGAAGCAGATGCAGAGTCGTCAGAAATAACTTCATCGGGATTCATTTCAAATAATTCTGCAATCTGTTCTTTGGATAAACAATGTACTATCTCTCCTTCTTCTTTGTCATGTTCAATGCTAAACTGTATTACCCCCTGCATATCCAAAATATGAGTTAAATTGGACTTTATGTGAGATATAGGAGTAATATCATGCTGCGAGTCACTCGGATGTTCTTTACCATCTCTATCAGACTCCGTGCTTTCACTTTCTTCACCAGTCGGGTCAGCAGATGCATCGACTGGTCCTTTGAGTCTGAATACCCCATCATCACCCACAAACATAGTATTTTTCACCACATTGTTGTCTTCCTCCAACTTCTTGATCCTCTCGGTAATAAGTACCAATTCCTTGTTCTTGTTGGAGCAATCCTCAATCAACAGCTTCTGCGAATCAATCAAAAGATTCTGATCCTCTATCCTCTTTGACATTGCAGCTCGTTCTTCTTCCCCTCTTGCCACCAATGCATTCAGTCTCTTAATTTCTTCATCCTGTAGCTGCTGTTTTGCTAAAACACTCAATAACATAGAATTCAAAATAGAGAGTTGAGCAGAATCAGGAATCAACATTGACGACGATGATCCACCAGCAGTTGTTGTTGTTATGGTAGCAGTCGTCATGATAGGTTCACTTTGTTGAGGACCTTACTGTTGCTGAGAAGCCATGGGAGGAGGAACTGGAGTTGCAGAGCTGGTAATCGTCTTTGGAGTAATGTCAGAACGTTTCACCAGCTTAAAACGTTTTAAAGATTTCTCCCTTGTCTTGATAATATCACCCAACGATCTACCTGCAGAAGGTGCTTTTCTTTTCCGTACTAAAGGAGTCTCTTCAGTACTCACAGCAATATCATCTTCATCTCTCAACTCAGTTTGAGATGTTGAGCCACCAGCAGCAGGAGCAGGAGATTCAACCGGAATAACCTCATCATCGGAATCAGAATCTTGAGGTACAACAATATCCTCCTTATCTGATTCACTGTCGTCGTGTCGCCATTTCTTACCACCAGGACAGACATACTCTGGATTAGCAAGATGCCCAATCAATCTTTTCTCCGTAGGCTTCACATCCTTGCCTTTGTATGAAAGCATGCGTACCATAGTTGCATCATTCATCACGTCTAGCTTGATTGCATCATCATCATTCTTTGGCAAGTTTGGAACTTCACATCCAGGATCATTTGCACAAATCTAGCATACATCAAATACTTCTGCTTCTTCATCTCCAAATTCTCCGTCATGTGCTGCAAAATCATTCCCGAAAAGTTAAACGGAATGTTCAGCACCAATGCAGCAAACGCGCTCTGAATAGTCTCTCGCATTTCATCATGTCCAGCTTTCCGAGGACTCAAACAGTGCTGCAACACATGGCACAGATATTTGTATTGTATGCTGAACCCCGACTTCGTGATCACTCCTTTTTCAATATCACCATTGTACTTCACCCTCAGGAGTAACCCTCTGACTAGATACTTGTTCAGCAGCGTAGGCATTTCCACTGAATCCTCAAAGCCAATAACTTCTCGGATAACGTGTTCATCAATCACGACATCAGTCCCGTGAACGGAACTGTGGATTTGAACCTTTCCATCTTCACGTACAACTCTAGCATTTTCCCAGAAAGCTGATATATGAGAGAAATAAGGCACATGCTCAGTAGATATAGCCTTGAAAATTCTGGACCGCTTCAAGAATTGGATGATTCCAGCAAAATGTGTGGCATTACGGGTCTCCTCGTTTAGATAAGCGCACATATTGTTCTTCGTACCAACGATCAAGCCAGCGCTTTGAGATTTAGAGGATTGTGCCACAGTTGCATCAACGTTAGAAACGGGGATTTCAGCCATTTTCCTGCAAACAGAAATGCAAACATCGAACGCAAAACAGTTAGAATAAAATTCAAACGTTTTTATGTTTCTGTTCTGGTCATCCGTACGAATGAACACTTTCATCCGCACGGATCAGTATGTATCCGTACGGATGAACTAATCAAACCAAACGGATTACATTCTGTACATTCGTACGTATGAATTAACCATTCGTACGAATGAAGATCCTATCCGCACGGATGAAATCACATTCGTGCGAATGGAGTTCATCGGAACTGTTGGTTTTCCAAAAACCTAGATTTTTAGATAAACAATTTTTCGTCACAAAAATTACACCAACACGTTTCTTATACCCCGATTAACTGAACCCCTAACCCAATTAACCATTACAAACACACATATATGACCGATTGATTAAGTTATTTTTCGGACTTAAAATTCAAAAATTAGTCCCCAAAACGGTCACTATACCTTATGTGTTTTAGATGGTTGGAATCGCAATACAAAGTTGTACAATAAAATCGGATTCAAAAACTCTTTCCTACACTTTGAAAATTTGATGAAATTTGAATCTAAGCGAATGAGTAAAAGTGAAGGAACTGAACGGATCTGAAACATATATATACCCATTTCTCATTCGCACAAATGTGAAAGACATTCGCACGAATGAGCCTTCGTTCGTGTGTTTAACCAACAAACACTCAAATTTTAAATCACCTTTGATTCGCACGAATGAGATGACATCCGCACGAATATGATGATATCCGCACTGATGAGAATTTTCAGCCTAAACAATTACCTTCCCTTTGATTCGTGCGATTGAGTTGTTGATCCGTACGTATGTAATGTACATCCGCACAAATGAGCTGTGGAACTCATAAACTTAATTTTTACTCTTCTTCAAAATCAAACACCAAATGAACGTTAAGCACACAGAAATTATAAATTTCAAAAAATAAACGTTTTGCTCAATGAAACATAATTTCGAAAGATTCTAACACAAACTTCATCAACAATCATGACTTGAAGACATTCTACGAATTTAACATTAATCTCGGTTTCACATTTAGGTCTCAAGTCACGACAAGCAACCGTAAAACTAGCAAAATAAAAATTAAAATAGAATTAAAAATAAAAATAAAATCTTTTTGTATTTTTCTGTTTTTGAAAGATCAATGGAAATTTAACTAAGATAAAATAATGAAAGTTTAAGAATTTAACTACTAACTACACAAACTGAAAAATTCACATTCTTTTTGTGAGAGTCTTTTCGAATAGGGATCAGACTGATACTGAAACATAACATTGTCATTCATTTTTCGTTAGTAACTATTAACATATCAATTGACGATTATTGGTATATTTGTCCTCTTAAACTTAAACAAACATTCACTTGACATTTTCTTTCAAAATGGTTATCTCGATAAGATCTCCCAATATTTTGAACATAGAAATCAACACACCTTTTGAATTTTAACAGTCATCAGAATTTTATCATAATTAGAATTGTACGTATGTTTGTGTATTTGTCCTCTTAACTTTTCAGCCTTTTCAATTCTATTTTCATAAATACCAGACGTAATATCATAATATTTATTTCGTATGTCAGTATGACATCCACTGCACAGGCAATAAGGACCAGTGATTCTTGATCGTTAAAACGTTTAATTTACACCATTCAGAGAATAAGCACTTCGTCACCCTTTATTTGGAATGCTCGAGTTATGATCATTCTTTCGACCTTATAACTCTGTTCATCCATCAAGGTATTTTTGAAGTTTTTAAGTACTTCCTCACCCTTTATTTTTTTTATTTTTTTTTTTTAAGTTATTTCTCCCCCTAAAATTCTAAAAATAAAAATCTTTTTGTATTTTTCGAAATTTTATAAAACTAAAAAGAAGAAAATAAAAACAATTAAAAAAATTAAAGCCTTAACGTAGTATACAAAAATTAATCCCGGTTACTTGTCCGACTTAGGTTCTTCAATTACGTCACTCTTTTTGACAACACCATTTTCCAGCAGTAAAAACCCAAACCTAGACTTATCAAATGCCTTTGTAAAAATATCTGGCTTTTGAAACATTGTTTCGATATAAATGACATCAATTAAATGTTTTTCAAAGCAATCACGAATGAAATGATATTTTACGCCTATGTGTTTGGTTTTAGGATGGTGCACGGGATTCTTAGTGACAGCTATGGCAGCAGAATTATCAACATAAATAGGAGTAGTAGAGATAGACAAACCGTAGTCACGTAATTGTTGCTGAATCCAGATGACCTGAGAACAGCAGCTAGCCGCAGCTACGTATTCAGCCTCACATGTGGACAATGCTACAGCGGTCTGTTTCTTGCAATGCCATGTTATTAGACGCGTTCCGAGAAACTGACATCCTCCTGAAGTTGATTTAGCATCCTTCTTGCAACCTCCATAGTCCGAATCACTGAAAGCAGATAACTCAAAATTGTCATCATTAGAATACCAAAGACCTAAATCTGAAGTACCCTTCAGATATTGCATAATCCGCTTCACTGCTTGAAGATGAACAACAGTTGGTGCTGCTTGGTATCGGGAACACAAGCACACAGGAAACATAATATCTGGACGAGAAGCGGTGAGGTACATAAGAGATCCGATCATGGAGCGATAGAGAGACTGATGAATTGGCTCCCCCGTAGTTTCTGGTGATATCCCGTGATTCACCGATAGGGGAGTAGAAGCAGACTTCGTTTCCAACATTTCAAACCGTTTCAAAATGTCGTTGACATATTTTGTCTGATGTATAAAGATTCCCTCTGCTGTTTGATCTACTTGTAGCCCCAAAAAGAACTTAATCGGACCCATAGAACTCATTTCAAACTTGCTTGTCATCACCTCTTCAAATTCCTTACACAACTCTTGATTAGTAGAACCAAAAATGATGTCGTCCACATATACTTGCACCAACAGAATATCGTCACCTCTTTCCTTAATAAACAGCGTACAATCGATAACACCTCGACGGAAACCATTTTCGATCAGATGATTTGCAAGTGTCTCATACCAGGCGTGCGGTGCTTGATGCAGACCATAAAGTGCTTTATCGAGAATATACACTTTATCCGGATGTAATGGGTCTACAAAGCCTGGTGGTTGGTTAACGTACATTGTTTCTCGAATATTCCCGTAAAGAAACGCACTCTTTACATCCATCTGGTAAACGGTGAATCTTTTATATGATGCGAAGGCTAGAAAAATCCGAATCGCCTCCAATCTCGCAACCAGAGCAAACACTTCATTATAATCCAGTTCAGGTATTTGTCGAAAACCCTGAACCACTAGCCTTGACTTGTTTCTGACAACTATACCCTGATCATCCCTTTTACAACGGTGTACCCAACGACAACCAAGAGACTTAGCACCTTTTGGCTTAGCGACAAGCCTCCAGACACCCAGCTTATTAAATTGTAGGAGTTCCTCTTGCATCGAATTTATCCAATTGTCATCCAAAAGAGCTTCTTCAATATTTGCCGGTTCAATCTGGGAAATAAAACATGCATGGGCACAGTAGGTGACATCCCCAGATTTAAACAGGTCAATGTAAACATCGTTTTGAATTTGTCTTCTGGTTCGAACTCCTGCCGTGTGGTCACCTATTATTTTCGAAACAGGGTGAGTACGTTCAGTTCGTGTGGCCGGAGTATTAGGAATTTCGACATTAGGACCCAAGTTAGTAACATCAGGATTTTCAACTTGCTCATTCACAGTAGCTGAGCCATCAGAATCGGAACCATCATCATTTGCGTGGGACTCTGCAGTAATATCTTCTGCACTGGGAGGGGTAGCCGCTGTTGGAGTTACTGTGTCTTGAGGAATAGGCTCTTCCAAAGCTTCTTGGTGAGAGTAATACCTTGCAATATCATCATCGGAAAACTCAGGAAGATTAAATGATTCAAATAACGAATCATAGTCAAACATCCACGGATAACCTTTGGAAGGAATAGGTTTAGAATACTTCTGAACGTCCACCTCATACCATTCTTCAATAGCTTTAGTACTTGGATTCCAAACTTTCTTGTTAGGAGTGTTGTATCCCAGAAATATCCCTTCTACTGCCTTTTCATCGAACTTTCCCTCTGATTTACGCTTGAGCATAGTACAAGGAGCTCCAAAGGGTTCCAAGTACTGCAAATTTGGCTTTCTTTTCTGCAACAACTCATAACAGGTTTTCTCATGACGCTTTACTACTAGCACTCGGTTTAAAGTGTAACATGCATTAGCTACCGCTTCATTCCAAAATCGTACTGGCAGTGATGAATCAGCCAACATAGTCCTAGCTGCTTCAATCAACGTTTTGTTCTTCCTTTCTGCAACCCCGTTCATTTGTGGAGTGTAGGCTGCACTGAATTGCTGTTGAATTCCTCGATCCTTGCAAAAATCTTCCATCCTCTGATTTTTAAACTCTGTACCGTTATCCGTTCTAAATCGTCGAACTTTCAATTTGTACAGTGTTTCCAACGTTGTAACTAACAGCTTGATATTCTCGAATGTTTCAGACTTTTCCCGTAAAAACATGACCCAAGAGAATCGAGAGTAATCATCAGTCACCACTAAACAATATTTATCCCCTGCTACACTCGCATATTTAATTGGTCCGAAAAGATCCATATGTAAAAGATCAAGTGGAGTGTCGATGGTGTGAAACTTCTTTGCTTTGTGAGACTTCTTGGATTGCTTTCCCTTTTTGCACGAAATACAGACTTCCGGCAACTGAAAACCTTTCACATTTACTCCCATAACCAAATCCTTATGCATCAGATGATTCATCTTTCTCAAACTAAGGTGTCCCATGCGTTTGTGCCACAAAATCGATTCACGTTCAGTAGCTTTAGAGACAAAAGCTTGATGTTCAGTCGAATTCACAGTAGTCTTCGACATGTCGAGCACATACAAATCTCCAACCCTTGGTGAAGTTGTAATAACCAACTCTTCTGGAACCTTGAAATCTTTACTCATGATGTAACATTGAAAATCATCAAAAATCACTTTAAATTTCTTGTCACAAATTTGAGACACAGACAACAAGTTGTTGACCAGTGCCTGAACAAAATTCACTTTATCAAAATTGATCTTGTTATTTGCAACCAATCCCTGGGCTGAGATAAAACCTCCCTTATCTCCAGCAAAAGAATCCATTCACAACTAATAATCCGTAACAAATTTGCACACATTCAGATTCATCAAAGATCATGCACCATAACCTGTGATTGCGAAACAATAACCAGATTCCCTCCACAACGGAATCACAACAAACGCGGAATAAATAAATAAACGTTAATGGCCCATAAATAACCGGATGTTCCCGATTACCCCACAAAAATCTTCATAATACTGTTTTTCTCCTCAACTTCACTTTAAAACTGACCCGATAAAATAAGGAGATTACATACCGGATCTAGACATGATACAACCGAAAGTGAAGGTTCTGATCCTCATCCGTACGGATGAAATACCCGTTCGTGCCGATGAGGACTTATCCGTACGTATAGACATTTAATCTCAACTGATTCATTCAAGCGCACGGATGAAGAGTTCATCCGTGTGGATCAGCTTCTGGTTCGTACGGATGGATCTATCCGTTAGTCTTGAACTAGAACACCTTATTCGTACGTATGACTTAACTCATTTGCACGCATGAATTCACATCCGTACGAATGAACTTACATCCGCACGGATGAAGTTCGTCGATAGCTGGTAAAACAGTCCGCCGACAGAAAACCCAAAATCCCTTTTTGGTCGTTTTGATCGCTATTTTGACCCCGTAAAATGCCCAGAGACTCCAGATAACCTTTTAACGTCTTCAATCTCGTTTGATCCAGATCAAGAGCACGGTGTTAACCGGCTCTGATACCAATTTGTAGGTCCGATTCACACAGGAACGCATTAACAAGAACGCGCAACAGATTGATTAGACGGAAGAGATAAACACGAATAATCAAAGATAAACCAAATATTATTAATAAACGTTAATGATTACAATGGTTTAAACTGAGAAATCGTGGTAAGGCTAAGGAGAAGATTAAACATAATCTTCTCCCTAATCCGGTGATCGGCCGGATCGGGGCGCCTCAAAAACCCTAAAAACCTCTGCAAAAATCGCAGCCTCTCTCACTCTTCAAGAACTCTCTTAAAACTCTTAACCTAAAAGATGCAGAAAATTCACTATATATAGGACTGTTTCTCATCCGTACGGATGAGACTCTCATCCGTACGGATCTGTTTCTCATCCGTACGGATGAACGTTAAGCAAATCAGACCAAATATAAGTGTTCATCCGCACGGATGAGACTCTCATCCGTGCGTATGAACCCACATCCGCATGAATCAATGCAGAAGGTGAATTTCGCACTTTTTCAACCAACTAGGTGTACAACATTACAAGTGAACATTAATAATGCGTTTGCAAAGCTATGGACATCCAAAAAGTGCATCAACAAACTCCCCCTTGGACATAGCTTGCAAATTCTTGTATACACCTCTTGCAATCTTCAGTCAGTCTCTGCCGTGGTATCAGTATTTCTTGAATCTTCAAGCTTCATCAAAGTCTTCCCGAATAAACATGACAAATCAAACTTTGAAAACTAACGTTTTCCGCTCGTTGTTGTCGAAATGCTAATTGGACATTCTGTAGTTTCTCTGACTTCACTCGAATGAACATGCATCACATAATACCATAAGCAGTAAGACTCCCCCTGAGACTGAACTCTACAGACTTCGATACGATCATTTCAATAATGTGACAATCTTCACATACAACAATCTGCTATGAACTACCAACTGTAAATTTCCCCCTCCAGATAAGCTCATCCCAATATGTAGACATTGTAGCTCAAATCGTCTTCATCATGACTTAAAATGTATTAGGCAAAAATTAGAGGACTCCATTCACAACTAATAATCCGTAACAAATTTGCACACATTCAGATTCATCAAAGATCATGCACCATAACCTGTGATTGCGAAACAATAACCAGATTCCCTCCACAACGGAATCACAATAAACGCGGAATAAATAAATAAACGTTAATGGCCCATAAATAACCGGATGTTCCCGATTACCCCACAAAAATCTTCATAATACTGTTTTTCTCCACAACTTCACTTTAAAACTGACCCGATAAAATAAGGAGATTACATACCGGATCTAGACATGATACAACCGAAAGTGAAGGTTCTGATCCTCATCCGTACGGATGAAATACCCGTTCGTGCGGATGAGGACTTATCCGTACGTATAGACATTTAATCTCAACTGATTCTTTCAAGCGCACGGATGAAGAGTTCATCCGTGTGGATCAGCTTCTGGTTCGTACGGATGGATCTATCCGTTAGTCTTGAACTGGAACACCTCATTCGTACGTATGACTTAACTCATTTGCACGCATGAATTCACATCCGTACGAATGAACTTACATCCGCACGGATGAAGTTCGTCGATAGCTGGTAAAACAGTCCGCCGACAGAAAACCCAAAATCCCATTTTGGTCGTTTTGATCGCTATTTTGACCCCGTAAAATGCCCAGAGACTCCAGATAACCTTTTAACGTCTTCAATCTCGTTTGATCCAGATCAAGAGCACGGTGTTAACCGGCTCTGATACCAATTTGTAGGTCCGAAAAGATGCATATGTAAAAGATCAAGTGGAGTGTCGATGGTGTGAAACTTCTTTGCTTTGTGAGACTTCTTGGATTGCTTTCCCTTTTTGCACGAAATACAGACTTCCGGCAACTGAAAACCTTTCACATTTACTCCCATAACTAAATCCTTATGCATCAGCTGATTCATCTTTCTCAAACTAAGGTGTCCCATGCGTTTGTGCCACAAAATCGATTCACGTTCAGTAGCTTTCGAGACAAAAGCTTGATGTTCAGTCGAATTCACAGTAGTCTTCGACATGTCGAGCACATACAAATCTCCAACCCTTGGTGAAGTTGTAATAATCAATTCTTCTGGAACCTTGAAATCTTTACTCCTGATGTAACATTGAAAATCATCAAAAATCACTTTAAACTTCTTGTCGCAAATTTGAGACACAGACAACAAGTTGTTGACCAATGCCTGAACAAAGTTCACTTTATCAAAACTGATCTTGTTGTTTGCAACCAATCCCTGGGCTGAGATAAAACCTCCCTTATCACCAGAAAAAGAAACATATCCTCCTTTAATAGATCTGACATTTGAGAGTAATGAAATATTTCCTGTCATGTGCCTAGACGCCCCACTATCAACAATCCAGGTATTCTTGATAGGATCATAGACGACCTGCACATCAAATTGAAACGATTAGTTCGCGATGCAAACCCATGCCTTAATGGCTGTGGGTTTACCATCACCATCTAAAACCTGTAAGTCCACCCATTTTCCCGTTGAACCATCAGGTACATTTGATGGTCCAGCACCCTTAGGCTTCCATGATTTTGATTCATGAGTAGAACGTTTAACATAACCAGTTGATTTAAGAGTTGGTGATTGTGATCTTTGTTCAATTTGTTTAACAGGAGATTGCTGTTTGGATTTACCAGCAGGAAGCAAATCACTGTTTTGTTTTGGAAATGATGACCGATTGTTTGAAGATCGATTTCGATTTGGGCTAGAAAAACGATTTCCAGTAGACATTTTATGTTGGTCAAAACTGTTCCTAGGCCTTTGTTTCAAATTTGGACAATTATAGTTAACATGGCCTTTCTCCCCACAATCAAAACAAGTTCTCCATTCGTTAAGGTTTTGAGAACTTCGTGTCATTCTCCGGTGATGTGTAAGAGGTTTGGAGAACATAACATTAGGACGCATGAAGCCATTATGTTGTTGAACATTTTGTGGCTTCTGGGGGTTGGTGTTTGTGTTTCTCAAATGAGGTGGAATGAATTTTTCCTTTTTCTCAACCTCCACTGATGATTCCCCGGCTTTCACAAATTTTGGTCCCTTAAAGTCAGGTCTTTTCAAAATTCTAACTTGTTTAGTTTTACTCGAAGTTTTATTCGGTAACTGACGACCCAAACCCGAACCCTTTTCTTCCTCATCTGAGTCGGAAACCCAATCTTCTACAAATACCGTTTCTTTTAATTTTTGTGTTTTAGCACTTTGAGCATTTGAATTATCTTTGGGATTGACAATAGGTGTTTGGGACACTGGGTCTGGTTGTTGAAGAATGAATTCAGTGTCCCCTTCCTCCTTTGGGGCCTTAATTAATTTGTTAAAGATTGGAGGTGGACACGTTTTGTAGTCAACCCTTGGTTTCCCTTCCCCATTCTCAGGACGTTTTTCTTTCAAAATATGATCTAAAAGGTATGATGCGGTGGAATAACTTCTAACCTGTTGATTTAAAGTTTCAAAACTGATTTTTATAGAAGCATTTTCACGTTTAAGGGCATCAATATCTTTTAAATATTTGTTAATGGAGTCCTGTTTGTTTAACAACGCTATTTCCAAATCACTGACTTGTTTTGCCAAAAGTTTGTTCTTTTCTGAAAACAGTTTTTCATTTCCTTTAACAATCTTATTTTTACGTAGGTCCTCAACAAGATTATTATTTTCTTTTCTAAGCTCATTCACTCGTTCGTCTAAAACAAAACACCTAGAACAGGAAGTAATTTTAGTTTCAGATTGTACCTTAGATGACTCTGCAGTGCCTGCCATCATTGCGAACTCCCGTTTTGTCTCTGGTGCTTCTGATTCTACTGAAGATTCCTCAGATGATTCTTCAGATGTAATGGACTCCTCCCCGTCACTTTCTTCGTTGAGATTCAAAATCTTGACAATGTTTACTTCAGCATCGGATTGATTGTTATCAATTTGAAATTGCCAATCCAAACCTTCGTCAGATTGAAAAACCAATGCCTTAACATCTGAATTTTATGTACCAGTAGAGATATTTGTTCCAGTTGTCACCATAGCAGTATTCTTGTTCGCCTCAGGAGCATTTTTGTTCACATTCCTATTCTGCTGATCTCTGAAAGGGTTCTGAACAGTCCTTGGTCGTTTTGGCTTCTCACATTGACGAGCAAAATGACCTTTTTCTCCACAGTTGTGACAAGTAATGGCAGACATATCGAAACCATATTTAGTTTCCTTATTGGCGCCGATTGTGTTACCAGTCCTTTTCACGTACTCTTTTGCCCTCCTAACAAGATTAGAGAAACCCCACATAATGTCGATTCTTTCCATCTCATCACGATCAATCTGCTCATAATCTTCACCAGTTAAGTTTATGTTTCCAATCTTACCCTGCAACAAGTTATCATATGAAGCTACTAAGGTAGTCAACATAGCCATATCTTCGTTTACACCATCCACATTTCCTTTATGAAAGTGCTCGATCTTCAAACTTGTAGAAGCTGATTCTGAAGTAGTTTGAGCTTGGGACTTTTGAGCCGGAGTGCCTTGACTTGAGCTTGAGTTTGAATACCCCGAATTTCCTGAATTACTCGAGGTGTTAGCAGAAAAAGCTGTCTTCAGTGGAGCATGAGTAGGAGTGGCTGGAGTGGGATCAGCGTAATATAATGAGGGATCTTGAGTGTGTCCCTTTCTCTGAGCACGAAACTTGTCATCCTGCTCCTTTTCTCTCAGCTTGGTAAATAGATCATTTAAAGTTGTGCGAGCAAGATAACCACTTTCCTTCAACATCTCAATATACCCATTCCAGCTTTCTGGTAAAGCATCAGCGAAACATTCTACTCGTTCTGGACCAGTTGTAACCACTGAATATCCGTGCATCTCACTAATCAGATGTTGAAAACGTTTGATAAGGTCGAACAGTGATTCTCCATGTAAGCAAGTAAAATTGTCAAATTCCTTTTTCAGTGCTCTTCCCTTCATTGACTTCAGCTTGTTGTTTCCCTCACAGTCTAATTCAAAAGCATCCCACAGTTGTTTCGATAACTTGTATGTCTTGTACTGATGAAACACAGATCTAGGAATTGCCTGACATAAATGAGAATAAGCCTTTTTCTCAATATCATAGGTCTTCCTTTGTTCCTCGGTATATCTGTGAATGGGAATGAGGTCTCCATCTTCACCAATTGGTTCAGTATATCCATTTTTAATCATATCCCACATTTTTGAATCCATTCCATTGATATGAATTTCGAACCGAGGTTTCCAGTGTGGGTAGTCGTCCATTGAAATTAGTTTTGGGACCTTGTTTATACTTCCAGTTTCAGCATCATTGATTAACATTTCCGACATTTTAGAATTAGTACTTGCCATAGCGTATTCCATTTTAAAAGTGAAAATTCAATTTAAACTGCTTCGTGCGGATGAACTGCTTTGACTCGTACGGATGAACTACTTGATACGTACGAATGAGAGTGATTCGTACGAACGAGACAGATAACCTAAAACTCTATACGAATGAGTTATTCGCACGGATGAACAAACTGATGCGCACGGATGAGTTCCTATTCGTACGGAGGAAACCTATTCGTACGGATGAACTAAAAGTTAAACTTTTTAAGCAAAATCTAGATTCGCACGAATGAATCCTAGATCCGCACGGATGAATTCCTATTCGTGCGGATGAGAACTTATCAAGAACTTCGTCCGTATGCGCCGCTGAAACTTTAGGGTTTTGCTAAAATTCGATCTACAACTCGATTTTCTAAACCAAAACGCTTCCTATCTGCCCAGAACTTAACCTAAACAACCCAGAAACGTTTTAAGACAACAAAAACAACCTTTTAACGTAAAATTCCAAACGTAAGTTTCAATCAAAACCGAAAAATCTTAAAGAAATCACTAGAAGAACGTTGATTTCTACAACCAACGCTCTGATACCACTTTGTTGGGGGTGTGTGATCTTAAGAACTCAACGTTATATCAATAACCTAGCGGAAATAAGCTATCGATTATCTAGCGAATATTGAACCTTCGGAAACGGAATCAAACCAACGATTGTTGATAAGATCGGACCTAGGGAAGACTATTCGGATGATTGTTTATACGTTATAAACGATTTGGAACTCTAAGAAAACCGGAGCAGCAGCAGTTCGACGCACAAATAAAACCCTAGCAAAAACCTCCCGTATTGCAGAAATAAGCTGGGTATATATAGGCCCAGCTTTTCATCCGTACGGATGTGATTTCTATCCGTACGGATTACTTCCTATTCGTACGGATATGATCTCGTCCGTACGAATGTAACAGTTTAATAAACACTTTGTTTAATTAACTTAACCGTGCGAATGGAACCTTCATACGCACGGATGCATCCTCATCCGTGCGAATGGAATCTGAATATTATTTAAACATCACAAAACATATATTTGATTAATTCATAATAACGTAAACGTTCAAGCATATAATTAATCAAACACTCAATATTAATATCCAAACAATATAAAGACTGATATTAGAATAAACGTTAATTACATATGAATCTAGTAACTAACAAATGCACCTACAAACTGTGTGTTATTGCTATTCTTGAGTCCCATGTGTCTGATATGCGGCTTCAAAAGGTCTGTTCTAATACGTTTAAGCATTGGAATTGGACTTCGAATGGTCAATTGTGTTCTAAAGGTTCTAGGATTATCCTTGGGTGGAATGCGGATATTGTTAATGTTGTGGTTATTACTTTTGATGAGCAGGTTATTCATTCTTGTATCCGGTTTAAGGATGACAAGAAGGAGTTGTTTTGTTCGTTTGTGTATGCGCATAACAAGTACAACCATAGGAGAGCTTTATGGCAAAATCTTATTACCCATTTTCATTATGTTCGTGGCGGATTGTGGTGTATTATGGGCGATTTTAATGTAGCTTTATTGGTGAATGAAAAGTCTATTGGTTCTTCTGTGGTGGATACCGGTATGAGAGACTTTCAGGAATGTGTTGATGTTATTGATATTTCTGATGTTAACAGTACGGGGCTAAGGTTTACGTGGAATCAGAAACATAGGGGTCGTGATGGTTTACTAAAAAAGATTGACCGTATTATGGCTAATCTTGCATTCTATTCTGAGTTTCAGGGTGCTAATGCAATTTTTCAGCCATATAGGACGTCGGATCATGCTCCTGCTGTGTTAAGGATTCCTAGGTTCACTAAGGCTAAGCCGCGACCATTCAAGTTCTTTAATTTTCTGGTTCTAAACCCGTCGTTTAAAGATATTGTTGCTGAGGGTTGGAATGCTCCTGTTAGTGGATTTTGGATGTTTAAAGTTGTAAAAAAACTTAAAATGCTTAAACGTCCTCTCCGTAAGCTTCTGTTGGATCAGGGTAACCTGACATTGAATGTGACTCAGCGTCGTGGTGAGCTTGATTTGGCTCAAGTTGCCCTTGATATAGACCCGACTAACTTGGAGCTTAGGGATGCAGTTGTGGTTTCTTTGCAGAATTATAATGATGCTACTGATTTAGAGGAACGATTCCTTCATCAAAAGGCTAAGGTGGATTGGTTAAAGCTTGGGGATGCTAATACCGCGTATTTTCACAAAGTGGTCAAAAGTAATGCGGCGCGTAACCGTATCGATTCTGTGATGACCAATTCGGGTGCTACTGTTAATGGTGATCAGGTTGCATATGCTTTCATTGATCACTATACATGCTTTCTTGGACAAGATGGGAGTACTCAAGGCTGGGACTCTGATGATTTATTTCCTAACAAGCTTTCTGAGGTGGACGCGGGAAGCATGATTCGAGAGGTTTCTGACAAAGAGATTCGTGATGCTATGTTCGCTATAGGAGATACTAAGGCCCCGGGGCCTGATGGATTTTCAGCCCCGTTTTTCAAAAACGCTTGGGATATTATCTCTACTGATGTTATTCGGGCTGTTAAGGAGTTTTTCCTTAATGGTGTGCTGCTTAAAGAGCTTAACCATACGATCCTAGCTCTCATTCCGAAGGTTGCTGATCCTATGAGAATTAATGACTATCGTCCTATCTCGTGTTGCAACGTGTTATATAAATGCATAAGAAGGGTGATTGCGAACCGGATTAAGAACAACTTGAAGAATCTGGTTAGTTTAAACCAATCTGCATTTGTTCCTGGTCGTAGGATCTCAGACAATATTCTTTTGACTCATGAACTTATGCATAATTACCATCTGGATCGGGGATCTCCTCGATGTGCATTCAAAGTTGATATCCAAAAAGCTTATGATACGGTCGATTGGGATTTTCTACGGAGTATTTTGGGTGGTTTTGGTTTCCATGCTCGTATGATAGGCTGGATAATGGAGTGTGTCTCCTCTACGTCTTTTTCTATTTGTATTAATGGTTCGTTACATGGATACTTTAAAGGAAAAAGAGCTTTACGGCAAGGGGACCCGATTTCTCCTTACTTATTTACGCTTGTTATGGAAGTACTTACGCTTATGCTGCATAGACGAGCTAATAGGTCGGGTAACTTCACGTACCATCGGTTTTGTTCGGAGTCGAATTTGATGAATCTTTGTTTCGCTGATGATTTATTCTTATTTGCCCATGGGGATGTTTCGTCTGCTCGGGTGATCATGGATTCTTTGGAGGAATTTAAGGTTGCTTCGGGTTTGGTGCCGAGTATTCAAAAGAGTATGGCTTATTTTTGTAATGTTACTTCGTCTATTAAAGCTAATATTTTGAGTATTCTTCCATTTGAGGAGGGTAAACTTCCGGTAAAGTACCTTGGTGTTCCTTTGGTTCCTTCACGACTTATCTTTAGAGATTGTAAGGAGCTTATGGAGAGGGTAAAAAAGCGCATTAATGATTGGAAAAATAAGGATCTTTTCTTGGCAGGGAGAATTCAATTGATTCAATCGGTGTTATCCTCTATGCATGTGTTCTGGGCCTCTGTGTTTATTCTTCCCACTGGTGTTATGCTTGAGTTGGAACAGTTGATGAGGGGATTCCTATGGGGAAAGGTTGAAGGTAAGAAAGGGCGCTCTAAAGTTGCTTGGGAGATCGTGTGCCTCCCTAAACGGGAACGCGGTTTTGGAATAAGGCGGTTGGGGTTATTTAATTCAGCGCTCATTGCTTCGCATGTTTGGAGTATTTTAACGTTTAAGGAGTCGTTTTGGGTTCGTTGGATACATATGTACAAGCTCAATGGTAGATCGTTTTGGGATATTCCGATTCGCGGTAATGTATCTTGGGGATGGAGGAAATTACTTCAGGTCCGTCCTCTTATCCGCCCGTTTATTCAGACGCGTATTGGCAATGGTCTCTTGACTTCTGCCTGGTTTGATTGGTGGAGTACTGTTGGACCGTTAGGGGAGTTTATTACTACTCGAGATATTCATGGAGGGGGTTTTTCTAATGATTCGAGGCTGTGTGACCTGGTTCATGATGGTACTTGGATGTGGCCTGATTTTTGGACGAGCAAATACCCAAGGCTGAATGATATTACCGTTCCTAATTTTACTAATGAAAATGATCGTTTGGTGTGGATTGATAGGGCTGCTTCGGTGATTCATTTCTCGGTTTCTGGAGTCTGGGAATGCATACGCAACAGGGCTGATGTGGTTCCTTGGTATCACATTGTTTGGTTCTCTCATAATATTCCTCGTCATGCTATCCATGTGTGGCTTGTGCTTAAGCGGAAGTTGAAGACGCAAGACCTGTTGCGTCCATGGGATGTGGGAGATGCGGATATCTCGCAATTGGTATGCCCTCTTTGCGGAATACAACCGGATACTCATGAGCACTTATTCTTTGTATGCCCGTACGCGAGTAAAGTTTGGAGTCATGTGAAATGCCTTTCTGGTTTTAATGATATGCCGCATGATCTGGACAGCTTTGTGGATTTTATATCGCCTTTTGCAAGGCTGAAATCCATTAGGAGTGTTGTTTCGAAGCTCCTGTTCGCTGCTACTTGTTACTTCATTTGGCAGGAGCGGAATGCGAGGCTGTTTTCCAAGAGAAAAAGGACCGCAAGTCAGGTGGTTGATGTTATAAAATCTACTGTTCGGTTAAAGCTTATGTCATGTAGATTTAAAATGACGTCTAATGTGCTAGCGTTGCTTGGTATGTGGCAGATTTCTCCCTCTCGCATCAATGCTTAATTCCAATGATGTTGTGTGTTGCTTAAGAGGAGGGCTTGGATGTCCTGTTAAGTGACTTGTCTTAAGGTTGTGTTTGATTCGGTGGCTCTTTCCAATTGGTGTCTTGGTTAGTGTACTAGATATTCTAGATGTGATGGTTATTTAGGGCCTGTCCTAAATAATGATCGTTTTTTTTATTGTTGTTCAAGTGGTTGTGCTTGAGGTAAATGTGGTATTTCAGCCACATTCCAGTGTTCTTAACGATTTTTTGGTGTAATATATTTAACCGGGGATTGTATTCCTTTTACCCAAAAAAAATGTATTTCATTTGGCGCGAAAGAAATGAAAGATTATATGACGGTTCCAAAAGAACGGTTAATGTTCTTGTGGATAATATTTTGGCTGATGTTCGTTTAAGGCTAATGTCATGTAGATTCAAGAGTTCGAAGGCGGCTTTGGGGCTGTTGAAGCATTGGAAGATTCCGGAGTCTCTTGAAATTTAGGTGTTTCCGTTGTTTTGTTTTGTTTGATTTATGTATTAGACAGATGGTTTGTCATCTTGTCTTAGTTTGTTCAAGCATGTCTTGAGGTTAATGTGGTAGTTCTGCCACATTCCATTGTACTTTATTGGTTTTTTGGTGTTAATATAATTTACCGGGGTAATTTCCCTTATACCAAAAAAAAAAACCACCTTATACCCAATAAAACGCTTCTTTCCTTGTAAAACCTAGATTACATCTCGTACGAGTTAGAATTACGTTTAGGTGTCTGATATTCATGTCAAATAATCCCCTACGTTATAATAGCATTAAGAATGTCTTAAGAATGGTATTTGAAGCCATTTAATCCATAAAAAAAACTCAATCAAACCCAAAATACCATTTTAAAATCAAAACCCAAAATTTTAAAACCCATAGGTACTTTAAAACACTGATTTTACATAACTCTACCATACATTTCCGTTCATAGTCCAAACTTCTACACTACCCTAATAAACATTAAAACTACCTAAATCAACTATTCAAACCACCTTATACCCAATAAAACGCTTCTTTCTTTGTAAAACCTAGATTACATCCCGTACGAGTTAGAATTACGTTTAGGTGTGTGATATTCATGTCAAATAATCCCCTGTGTTATAATAGCATTAAGAATGTATTAAGAATGGTATTTGAAGCCATTTGATCCATAAAAAACTCAATCAAACCCAAAATACCATTTTAAAATCAAAACCTAAAATTTTAAAAACCCATAGGTACTTTAAAACACTAATTTTACAAAACTCTACCATACATTTCCGTTCTTAATCCAAACTTATACACTACCCTAATAAACATTAAAACTACCTAAATCAACTATTCAAACCACCTTATACCCAATAAAACGCTTCTTTCCTTGTAAAACCTAGATTACATCCCGTACGAGTTAGAATTACGTTTAGGTGTGTGATATTCATGTAAAATAATCCCCTGCGTTATAATAGCATTAGGAATGTATTAAGAATGGTATTTGAAGCCATTTGATCCATAAAAAACTCAATCAAACTCAAAATACCATTTTAAAATCAAAACCCTTAATTTTAAAAACCTATTGGTACTTTAAAACACTAATTTTACAAAACTCTACCATACATTTCCGTTTCTAATCCAAACTTCCACATTTCCCTAATAAACATTAAAACTACCTAAATCAACTATTTAAACCACCTTATACCCAATAAAACGCTTCTTTCCTTGTAAAATCTAGATTACATCCCGTACGAGTTAGAATTACGTTTAGGTGTGAGATATTCATGTCAAATAATCCCCTACGTTATAATAGCATTAAGAATGTCTTAAGAATGGTATTTGAAGCCATTTAATCCATAAAAAAACTCAATCAAACCCAAAATACCATTTTAAAATCAAAACCCAAAATTTTAAAAACCCATAGGTACTTTAAAACACTGATTTTACATAACTCTACCATACATTTCCGTTCATAGTCCAAACTTCTACACTACCCTAATAAACATTAAAACTACCTAAATCAACTATTCAAACCACCTTATACCCAATAAAACGCTTCTTTCTTTGTAAAACCTAGATTACATCCCGTACGAGTTAGAATTACGTTTAGGTGTGTGATATTCATGTCAAATAATCCCCTGCGTTATAATAGCATTAAGAATGTATTAAGAATGGTATTTGAAGCTATTTGATCCATAACAAACTCAATCAAACCCAAAATACCATTTTAAAACTAAAACCTAAAATTTTAAAAACCCATAGGTACTTTAAAACACTAATTTTACAAAACTCTACCATACATTTCCGTTCCTAATCCAAACTTATACACTACCCTAATAAACATTAAAACTACCTAAATCAACTATTCAAACCACCTTATACCCAATAAAACGCTTATTTCCTTGTAAAACCTAGATTACATCCCGTACGAGTTAGAATTACGTTTAGGTGCGTGATATTCATGTCAAATAATCCCCTGCGTTATAATAGCATTAGGAATGTATTAAGAATGGTATTTGAAGCCATTTTATCCATAAAAAACTCAATCAAACTCAAAATACCATTTTAAAATCAAAACCCTTAATTTTAAAAACCTATTGGTACTTTAAAACACTAATTTTACAAAACTCTACCATACATTTTCCGTTTCTAATCCAAACTTCCACATTACCCTAATAAACATTAAAACTACCTAAATCAACTATTCAAACCACCTTATACCCAATAAAACGCTTCTTTCCTTGTAAAATCTAGATTACATCCCGTACGAGTTAGAATTACGTTTAGGTGTGTGATATTCATGTCAAATAATCCCCTACGTTATAATAGCATTAAGAATGTCTTAAGAATGGTATTTGAAGCCATTTAATTCATAAAAAATTCAATCAAACCCAAAATAACATTTTAAAATCAAAACCAAAAATTTTAAAAACCCATAGGTACTTTAAAACACTAATTTTACAAAACTCTACCATACATTTCCGTTTCTAATCCAAACTTGCACACTACCCTAATAAACATTAAAACTACCTAAATCAACTATTCAAACCACCTTTTACCCAATAAAAGGCTTCTTTCCTTGTAAAATCTAGATTACATCCCGTATGAGTTAGAATTACGTTTAAGTGTGTGATATTCATGTCGTGCATTGGTCTGCACAATGCATTAATGGCCTAAAATAAAGAAGAAAATGTTATATTAAGGTTACTCTTACAAAGTACTAAGCAATTTTGACTCATTTAACTATTAAGATTCTATTTAGGTTGTGTTTTTTTTATCTCAAAAGACTCAAATGAAAAAATAATTAGTTAAACAAGAAATGGGTGAAATGGTTTATAATTTAAGTTATAAAGTTTCCGTACAACCTTGAAAATAATTCCACTCTTGTTTTTTTTAATTCACAAATAAAAAGATTATTTTAAATTAAACTTTTATTTGCATTATACAATTAGAGGGAACTCAAAAACATTGAAAAGCTTGCGTTTAGCTATCACTACCGGTCTCATTTTAAAGAGAAACTATATTTTTTATTTAACGGTGTAAGTTCTATAAAAAAATATTTATTTTTGCAAAAGTATGACAATTTGAAAATTTGGATGCAAATTATCCACTATACCCCTTTAACCTTTTTGTTTTTCTTCTTAATTAATTATTAAAATGATACCTTTAAAATTAATTTAAGACTCACAATTCTTTCTACACTTTTCTTGATAAGATGCCTTGTCACGTTAATCTTACCCTACGTTTAATATCCATCTATAATGATTGAATCGGTGAATGATAATGGTCAAACATACTAGTAATATATAGTTATGGGTTGTGTCAATATACTTATACATGAATTCCATATATATATATATATATATTGAAACTTTTACTGTTACGTGAACAGTGTCACGGTCTTTTATATATATATTTAACAAAATTTGATAACAAAAGCTCTTGTAGCCGGCGGATAAAATAAGTGTGTCCCTTACCTATCAAACCGGGTTCGAGTCCCACTCAGCAAATCTTAATTAAAGTTTTCAAAAGGACCAAATAGTCCCTGGAGTTAAACTTTGAAATATTACAAGTTAGACCGTATAATTAAAGTATTATATATTTTGGTTTAATTTTTGAATAATTTTTTTTTAATATTTCGTTACATAACTTTCTTTATTTTCTTTAACCGAAACATACAATATATTCATATAAATTAGTAATGTTACTTGAATAACTTTGTTCGTCTTTTGTGTTACGATATTAAATAAGGTATAACGTTTTTAATATATTTTTTTATACAAATTAGTACACCTATTTTTTTAAAGCAAAGCTATTACCAAATAACATATTCTTGAAATGATTGAAACACGTTGGGAAACCAACGTTCTACTTCATCCACCACCATATATCTCTTAAAAAACTAATTAATACATACACAATTGTTGGAGCATAAAGGATTGATGACTGAAGCTTTCAAAATCTTTGTCAAAGTGTATAGTGTTAGATATTTAGTTCGAGTGAACATTTTTCATCACTTGAACTAAATCTTAGTTAGTAATATCATGAAGACTTTAGGTCAGGTGAACTAAGTCTTCACCAGAGCTAAGTTCAAGTTCACCCGAACTAAAGTTAAATGATGTTTTAATTATTAGTTCACCCAAAGTGTTTTTAAATAAACATAAGGGTTGTTATAATGTAATAGTTAGATAGCTTAGCCTATATATAGTGGTGAGAGGAGTTAAGATGTAAGAGTTTGAGTGTCAAAATATCTGTAACAAACTTTCCCGCTATTTAAGGCTTTTGAAAGAAAAACTTCCATTGTTGAATTCGTTGAGTTTCATTGTTCTAATTTCATTAGCTTAATCAATAACTTGTGATTCCGCAACCTGTTATTGATTCTAGACATAGAGTGTTTGGCTTTTAAGATTGATCAGACCTGACAAGTGGTATCAGAGAGCTGGAAATCAAATCAAATTTGATTCAGCTTGTTTATCAGAAGATTGTAAGCTACATTCGAAGTGTTTGGAAAAGCTATAAGGATTAGAGCATTAAGATCAACGATCATTCAGTTTTTCATAAGTTTGAAATTTGGCGGTAAAAGTCGTTATTGAGGTATTCTAGTTTAATCATCAATTTTAAGTGATTTTGTTTGTTAGCAAGTTTTGACAAGGATTAGTTGATAAGATTTCTGCAAATTTGGTTGAATTAGCATCAATTTAGAATTAGTCATTTCATCCGAATTAAAGTGTGTTCATCCGATTTAAAATCAAAATCTCTCAAATCATATGTCTGCTATAGTTATGGATGCTCCGGTTGTGAATTACGATAACGAGACATGTTTTGGTGGTAGACCTCCAAAATTCCTACCAAGATCTGATTTCATGATGCGGAAGCTTCGGTTGTAGGCTTTAGTGTATTACATTGTGTGACAACCGTCACTCTATCGTCCTTAGTTCGTCTAGTATGCTTGTACTTCATTACCGTAAATTACTGAAATTTTTAAAATTGCACTATAATGTTATTGTATGCTATGAGTTATATTATGTGTGTGATTATTACTTTGACATGTGTGTATATCCTATATGGGTTGTTACCATATTAGTTTAGGTGCACAATAGTTAGTTCCCACTAGACGAGCTCCTAGATATTTTAACGAGAAACCTTTCAGGTTTCGTAAACTTACTATTTTGTATTCTATAAGCATTATTAAACTTTTGAGAATTTACGAGTTCAAGTTATATCTATGTTGTATTGTAATGACATTTCATAACTAAGTTCATCTGTTAACCTTTGCGTTGTGTGTCGTTCGTTACGTCCATATTATAAAACCCACATCTGATGGAGGACTGCGACGCATCTAGTGTTCACTGCGGCGCAACGCGATGCCAGATTCAGATTCTGCTCATTTTGATTGAGGGTGAGCCGTGATTCAAGTCGTGTGGTTCAAGCCTTTGTTTCTGCAACCGAACCCAGGCTCATATTACTTGTCCTAGCCATGCACTAGTAGTGTGTTAACCATCCTTAAGCTAACCTAATCATACTACACTAAACAAACAACAAAACCCTAATCTTGTTTCTCTCTAATCCGCCACCATACACACACACAAACCCTAACTGCCGATTCCTTTTAATCTCTCCCACCATCATCGAGTTCTTCATTTCCATCATTGAAATCGTTCATCTTGAAGCTCTAATCTAGCAAGGTAATCATGTCGTGTTCTTGAGTATTCTTATAACTCGAATCCCTAATCTGCTTCTTTCTAATCTGCCACCACAAACAACCCTTGCAGCCGTTTGTTTTACACCATCATCACCACCATCGAGCCTTCCAATTCAGCCCCAGAATTCGTCTTCATAAACTGCAATCGATCATGTTTCATGTTGGTGTATTATGTTGGCTATTCTAGGCCGAAACACTAATTTATGGTTTTCATTTCGGATGTTCCGTTTCTGTGATTCAGCCATCGGTCTAATGCATTGGAATTTTGATTCACCTTGTTTGTAATCTGGTCGTAATCATTCACACCAAGAAGGTTTGTCTTTTCGTTTGTTAATCGTTTATTCAGTTATGTTTCTATGGCCGATTATATACATGTATATGTATAACAATATTCACATAATTCTTAACCTAATCGACCAATTCATGTTTCGTGTTTTTGGATCTTTGTGTAAACTGATTATGATGATGATGGATAGGTTCAGGTTGTATCATCTCCTTGATCGGGTTTCCAACAGGTTATACTCACTCGAATCCATCATGTACGTAGTTTACTCCTTAACCGATCCTTTCAATTAAATTTCTAGTTGGCGTTTTGGTATCTTGCTAATCAATTTAAACCGTTGTGTTGGTGTTATATTTGGTCACGGTTTGGTGATGAAGCCAATCCAGATTGGTGAGTTTCCTTTGATCGGGTCGTAATCAATCTTTAGACAAGCTATAGCAAACCGGTTTCGTTGATTCAATCATGTCAGTTCATATATACATTAGCCGATTCTTTGTTGTCTATGTATGTATGTTTACAAATCGATTTGTGTTGTTTCGCTCGGTGATCACGACTGATTTTGGGCAGCTCCTAGTGTTTTCAATTGTTTGATTTGCTTGTAACGGTGTTCGTGAAGTTTGGAAATCAAACCTTTCCAATCCTTGGTATTAAACCCTAACCTTGCAACTTTGTCTTATTCGTTATAATGAAATCTTTTGGTGAATCTTTGTGAACATTTTAAGACTTATTTATAAGTCGTGCTATGTTGTTTGATAGTTACCTAAATTGTGTCTTTACGTTTGTAACTTAAATCGGTAGAAAACCCTTAAGTTATTAAACATTTACTAAACGTTTGGACAGTTTCTGAGTTTATGTTTTGGTATGTCTTATTCAGTGTTTAACTCTGTTTTAGTAATGAATTAGAATTTGTGATCTAAATTAATATTGTAAGTCTTGGAGTCTAGTTTTTAAAATCGTAAGACTCATTGTCTAACTCTTTACAGAACTTCCTAAAAGTGTAAAATACTAACAGGTTGTCTAATCTAAATTTTTGGAAAACTTTACTAGGCTTTAATAATCGAATTTGTGTAACCACTTAGAAAAACTTAAACATAATTTAAATGGTTTATTACTGGTTTATAACAGGTATAAAGAGTCTTAAAAATGGTTATCTTTTTTACATATAAATTATACGACCTTGAAACGTGGTATAACTCAACTTATATAAAACTATACTTTTGGACAGATTGTTTGGTCAGTTTTGTCTTGAACATATCTTCTTCATAACTGTATCAAACTCTTAGTCTAAAACGTATCCCTCTAAGTCTA
The DNA here is from genome assembly GCA_910822075.1 of Senecio squalidus. Classification (NCBI taxonomy): domain Eukaryota; kingdom Viridiplantae; phylum Streptophyta; class Magnoliopsida; order Asterales; family Asteraceae; genus Senecio; species Senecio squalidus. Next base: position 9,733,342 of record CAJVGC010000589.1, on the reverse strand, counting down.
GTTTTCAAATATATCTTAATCATCGTCTAACTCTTCCTAGAACTCTAAGTATTTCAGTTTGAACGAACACAGGTATTCGCTGAATATTGTATCGGTTTATCTAAAGTCTATAACTCGTTAATCTTATTCTTACGATTGTTACTACCATTATCTAGGGGAGCTCTAGGTCTAGTGGGGACATTATTTTTTACCTACATACTTTCTTACATATACACACTATTCACAATGTTCGGGTATTATCGTTTTCCTCGATAAGGTGAGTTCATTGCCCCTATTTTACTGTTTTACTTGGTTTAAACTAATCGGGGGAAAGTAAAACTCAACCATAACACTTATTTGAGAAAACGGATTTATTTCTATACATACTATAAATGGAAACTTTTTACTTTCATAACTTACTATAAATAGATATTTCTGTTTATAGAAACCTTCTAATTTTGAAAGCCTACTATATTTGGAAACTTACCATAAATACATATTCCTATTTATAGAAACTTACTACAAATTCGATTTCATAAAACATGTAACAAAACATAATGCATCTTTTTAAACTTACGAAATACTGGTTGTGGTGATTATTTCTAAACGGGCTCATTAGTAGATATTTTCTACTAATGGAGTCTTCTAAACGTGCTCATTAGTAGATTGGTTCTACTAATGGAGTCTTCTAAATGTGCTCGTTAGTAGAGATGATCTACTAACGGAGTCTTGAACGTGCACATTAGTACTAGTGGTGTCTACTTACGGTAGCGTGGCTACTACATACGATTGTGGTTATTGGTGGACATTTTTTTACTTACATGCATTACTTACACGTGTTCTTTTATTTATATTTAATATTGTTGAGACGAAATTGGAGTACATTCTTATTTACTTACACGGATTTGGGAACTTGTATTTAAGAAAACTTACTAAAAATGGAACTGCCTATTTTTAGAAACTTTACGTTTTCGTTTTGGGAAAACTTTCTTTATTGGGAACTTGCTATAATTCGAAACTTCTAATCATAGAAACTTATTTTTCGAAGATTACTTAAATTGTTTTAAACACATTTCTCGGTGAACTCGCTCAACCTTTGTGTTGACTTTTTAAGTTTTACTTTCAGGTAATGATCAGTCATAGGACCTAGCTGAGGCTTGGACTCTTTAGAAGACTTGTTACCTTGCAGGTTGGCTTTTTATTTAGACATTGTTTATCGGATTTGTTTCGGGCTTGCATTCCTAAGTACTTTATTTTATTTTCGGATTAATTGGATATTTCTATATGTAGTGATTGATGTAATTGTGTACCAAGGGGTTTTATCTTGGACATGGCGATGTCATAACATACTATTTATAATTTTTATCATATAGAGTATCTTTATTTACTATTCTGTTATGATGATCGTCAATCGACCACACCCTGCGTTTCCGCCACTGGCGGGTTGTGACATAGTGGTCGACGGCTATGGAACTCAAATTTTAATGGTCCTCATCGACCTAGGATACAAGAAACTGGTGGAGCTGGTATGATAGATGTAGATCCAGAGAGATATATTGAAGCTGGAAATAAGCTGATTTATAAGGATTTCAGAGCACTTGGAGCTGTTATTCTTGCTCTTCCTACTGAGATCTACAACTTCAAAGACTGTTTTTCAACTAAAAAACTGATGGATGCAATGGAACTAAGATATTGATATCGCATATTTATATAGTTATTTATATGCGATATTTGGTCGTTTTTCATAATAAACATGATGGATAGGATAAGTTTTTGCATTTAATCGTACGGAAAAGTTGTTTTGTCCATTTTATAGGTTTATATGATCGGGAAGTGGAAATGGAGGAAGAAATGAGCTTAAATGACGAAAAATGGTGAAAACTGACAAAGAGAACGACGCCCTGGAGGGTTAGGGCGTCGTTGTCACATGTACTGAGAGGAGAACGACGCGGTCACTAGCAAGGACGACGCACTGGTGTTCAAGTTGGTTTCAAACACGGATTTGTGGACTCGGTGCGCCATTGTTGTGACAACCGTCAAATTCTAGGTGCAATTTATACTCTATGTCTCTCTTATTGTCTACCGTTACCTTTAACTGATCAATAACCGGAAACGCGACAGTGTCGGAATCACACCCGGAATCAATTTATATAAGTCCTAATACCAAGAAAACACCTAATGAACTTTCCTAAGTTCATAACATATCATAATTAAGAACTTTCATTTAACGAAAAGGTCCAACGAAGCAATAACGTAAAAACAAAAATCAGATAAAATCTGAAAAAAAACCACCCGGTGCGCAGCACCTATTGTTTTGGTGCGCAGCACCTAACGCCAGATTTCAAAAATGTTACATTTTCAGTCCTTATCTCGTTTTTGTAAATCACCAACCAATCAATCTCGACTAATACCACTCATTACTGCCATTTTAACAGTCCCAAAGTGTATTATTACACTTCTCTTTTATCTCTTTCATTTTCATTTTCTTAAAACACAAAACACACACACACATATATTTGTCCATCTTCTCTCTAACTTCTCTCTAGAACCTCCATTAAAACCAGAAAGTTGCAGCCACTAAATCCATTAAAATCACCATCCAAAAACGTTTTTACATCAAGAGGAAGCAAGGGAATCAAAGTTATTCGGTTTCAAAGCATTTTCACCATTTTTGGAGATCAAAACACTTCTAAACCATCATCTAAACACTTTCATTCGGTAGAAACTCTTCCTTTTTACTTATATTACTAATATAACTCATTGCATGTATGATCTAAGCTATAAAAACAAATTTTGATTAACTTTTATAACCATTTTTATACAAAAACGGGTTTTTAATTAATGATGCTTAGATCTTCAAATTTATGGTTAAAAGTTACTTATAAACTGATATAATGATGACTAATAAGGTTTATACCGATTGCATGTCAAGATCTATCACTTACATAAACGATTTTGCAAGAAAAACTCAAAAAGGGGAAGAACAGCAGGGCAGGTGCGCAGCACCTATGCCCAGGTGCTTAGCACCGGCCTGCTGTCCTCCCCGAAAATTGTCGTTTTGGCCGTTTAAAACTTGGTTACGCATTCTGACTTTTGAGACTTGACATTTGGGACTGAGTTTTGTAAAAATGAACATATTGGTGACTTGTATTGGACTTAATTGACTAAGATAAACATGTTTGAAAACGTTATGTATATATATATATGTGTTTTGTAAGCGGGAGAGTGGTTGATATTTTTGGACATAGAATTTGGGCGCGGAAGCGCTGCCCAAATTTTGTTAGAAATTATAAAACACTTGGGCAAACAAAACATATTCAACATAATAACAATAACATCAACTTTGGACTTTTCGACTAAAACAAAACGTTAACCGTTTCGAATTATATTGGACAAAATGGACCTTGACACTTAAAGTTTGACTAAAAATTTACTTATATTACATAATATAACACAAATTTCATTTATTATATATTAGGTATAATAACTTAATATAATAATAACACTTGAACAAATCTTGGTATCCTTAGGCGTTCGGTGATTCCCGGCTCTCATTTCCGACCATTCTTCCAAGTTCTTATCTTCGCAACCCGTGAGTTACACCCCTCCTTACTTTTACTTTTTAAGTACTCTTTTTGGGGGAAACATGAGATCAAACCTTTTGTGGACGATACTTTTCTTACGAAACTGATGTGTGCACTTAAACTTGCGAACAATGCTTATGAGCTAATTGTCCTTGAACTCTTTTGAATCCTTACCACTTTTAGACCTTATTGAACTATTTTGACTTTTTGAACTTAATGAACTATTTTGACTTTTGAAACTTATTGAACTATTTTGACTTTTTGAACTTATTGAACTATTTTGACTTTTGAACTTATAAACTATTTTGACTTGGAACTTATTGAACTTTGGAACTATTTTGTACGAACTATTTGAACTCTTATGCGTAAAACATTTTACTCTACTTGAACTTACTGGCTCGCTCTCTTTTGAACTAAACTAATCATTGATGCTTGTATACGGACCAACCCTTGATGGAACTATAACATGATCTTAAGTGGCGGACGACTCTCTCTCTTTAAAACAAAACTACTTAGTGCCCAGCTACTTTTTTTTGGAACTTAGACTTACACACTATTAACTACATAGCCGTATAGTAATTATGGGTATCGATACTTAGGAAAGAACCGTTCCTTGCTTAGATGGCAGTCTAAGTACATATTACTAAGAACTAGAACAACTTCCCGTTGGAGAGGCGGGAAGAGGGGCCTCACGGTTGAACAATCGGATTAGTGTGAACACTTAAGTTATAGATGCCAAGAGGTTGATACAAGAAATCTAATTAGTTACCTTTACGCATAAATTTACGAACTTTTGGCGATTATTCCGCAACTACGTTTTGACTAAAACTTGACTATACTTAGTCTTTACGAACTTAGGGCAACGATTCGCCCGTTACTTGAAACTTCAAAAGTATATAAATTTTAAGCGACTTTTCTCCGCTAACCTCCTTTTGGGAAACCTTTTTACTTTTATATACTTACCTTGAACTTTTATGAACTCTGAGCTTATCTTGAACCTTTATGGACTTTGAACTTGACTCGGACTTTTACGAACATTAAACTCTTGACTTGAACTTTTACGACAGTATATAAATTACCTTTAAGCGATTGCTTATCCGCTTACTCCTTTTGGAAAACTTTGTACTGTTACATATACTCGTCGAACTTTTAGTTGAAACCATTGATCAACTTATAAACTGTAACTCACTCACTACGTTTTCGTAGTTGACACTTTATCTCATGTTTCAGGAAACTAAGCGTAAGTTATGAAGTGCATCGCTCAGGCGGGTCAAGCTAGTTATGTGAAGAGTAATACGGGAAAAGACCTTTGATACTTGGGAATTTTTATTAAAAATACTTTATTATGTATTTGTCGTTTTATACTTACGGATCTTGGTTGTATCTTTCGAACATGATTACCTTTTTAATTCAACTTAAATGACTTGAACCATTGACTTTTGGTATAACTCGTGAAATGATTCTTTGCTCTTCACATTCCGTGTTTCCGCTTTAGCGGGGTGTGACAGACTTGGTATCAGAGCACGGGTTATAGTGAAAACGGTTTTAAAAAAATTTTCGAAAGGTTTTCAAAACCAAAACTATAACCAAGGCTTTTCAGAAAAATCATTTTCGGGTTCAAACTTTAGTATATTATTTTCCGCAATTGCATGATTATCTTTTTCAACTATGCGTGATTTGATCAACCACCCATAGTTCAAAATGAATTATGCAAGAACGGAAAAGGAATTGCTATTGTTAACGGTTTTTGGGTCGAAAAATTCCCGGTCTTACCAATTCCCGATTCTCACATAACTGACCCGTGCATGCAATTTACTTACATTTTTCCTATTTTAGTTTCCCCCGTACTCGTGTAACTCAATATTCGCAGATCCGTCACGTCTCAGTCATCCCGTTCGCGATCACCTTCTCGATCTCAGTCACGATTCCCTCCCGAGCCGTTTCCCCATTGCGCGAACCTTCAAGGGGCCACACGGCCTCCGAGAGTCAACGTCACCAGACGACCGACCCGACGGAGGATACGTCAATGGCTATCAGCAGCAGTAGCGGATCCAGCCCGAGGACTGTACTACCACCTCCTCCACCAGCGCCCGTTACAGCATCGCCGCCGTTTTAAGGGCCTCACTCTAAGTTGACTGCGCGTAGACAGATCATCCACCCTGGCCGTCTGTCGGATCGGATGACCGGACAACAGTCCTATCCGTCTCAACCCGCTCCTCTCCATATACCGACCATGGATTGGTACCATTGGGAACGCCAGTTCCTAGAGGAGAGACGACGTGCCCAGGAGGCCGGACCCTCCCGACCTGCGATGCCACCTACCCTTCAGCCTCCCCCGCCGGCCGCATTCTTCCACTTCCACTGAGAGGTTCGAGGACTTGCAAGGAGACCCAGTAGCAAGGGCTCCTCAACAGCGAAGTCACCAATGCTGCGCATTAGTTGTCCGAGCAGTCGTTGCGAATCATCGCATCGACCCGAGCCACGACACGAACTGTGCAGCGTCTCGTTGGGACGTGTTTGATCATGAGGACTCTCCTGGCCGTCATTGTCGCCAAGATGTTTCCAGGAAGGCGCCATTAATGGGATTTCATTGGTATTTGTACCAAAGGCTTGAATTGCAACTTTCCCTTGAACACAACCCAAGGCCATTCTTATTTCTATTTCCTTGTATCATACTCGTACTCTCTCTTTCTTATTCCGAACTATGTACTTGACTCCTTAGTATTATTATTAATGGAAATGCTCTACCTTTATCGTCTATACTCGCCATTCTCGTGTGAACCCTCACATCGTCGTTGAACCATTCTATTGTCATCGCTTAAATCATCATCGTGCATGTACTAATTATCCGTTCATATTACTCCTGTGTATTGGTTACTATTAACCCCTGAGTTAAATTCTTATCACAAATTCCTATTCGTGCGCGCTAAACTAATTCCTCCTTTCCATTGTGGAACCATGCCTCCCAAGAGAAGCCGCGTTGACCTTATGGCTGAGCAGATAACTGCGCAGTTCAAAGCGGCACTCCCAAGCACGGTCGCCCAGATCATCGATGGGATCAACAACGGAATTTTCGGGGACGACAACCCCAACGTCGACTACCCGGAGTGCAACCCTGACCATAACCTCCCCTTCTTCCCAGCCACCATCGAGCGAGAAGAAGGTGAACACCTCAGAAACAATAAACCCCTTCTCCCTCCTGTACCAATCCAACAGGATGAGGACGGAGACCTTGGAGCCAACAACCTCCCTTTCCCTCCAACCCGCATCCAGCGAAGGGGGAATAAGAAAAGGGAAGGTTCATCATTAGCCCACAAGGAGAAACAGTAACAAGCAACCAACACCTCCGTGGGACTTTCCCCATAGCGCTTACCACAAAAACTTTCTGTACTCTCGCAACCACAGCCAAGGAGGCACGTCCGGACCCCAATGCAGTTACGTGTACGTTTCCCTATCAACTTCCATCCTTCTTCCGTGCTATTCGATACAGGAGCTGAAAGAAGCTCTGTCTCCTTAGAATTTAGACCCCTTATTTACCTAGGATCTAAAGTCCTTAAGGGTAGCTCACTATCGAATATGCCAACGGTCAAGAGTTCGAAGCTATGAATACAATCTTAGGATGTTCACCATGCTTACCCGACAAAATTTTCCCCATCGATCTCATTCCTATCAAACTGGAAAGCTTTGACGTTATCATCGAAATGGACTGGTCATCTCATTTTCGAGCTAGGACCGTTTGTTTCGACAAACTCATCTGTATTCCCCCCTTTTCAGGGAGTAGAACTCTCGTCATCCAGGATGACAAACCTGGATGACGACTTCGCAACTTGTCTTCCTTAAAAATGTGCAAGTACCTCGAGGAGGACTACGACGCACCCCTCGCCCATGTCGCCAGACGTAAACCTAAGGAAAGCCGAGTCCAAGACATTCCTGTAGTCAAGGACCACCCAGAGTCTTTCCTAAGGATTTTCCTGGGCTACCGCCGCATTGACAAGTTGAAATTCCGTATAGACCTCGTTCCTGGCACAACACCGGTCGCCAAGACACCATGCCGTCTGGCACCACTCGAAATGCAAAAGCTGCCAAAGCAGCTGCAGGAACTTCTAAACCATGACTCTGTCCGCTCAAATTCGCCCCCCTGGGGAGCCCCGAATTTCCCCTATCAAAAAGAAAGACGGATTCCTCCGCCTGTACACCCATTATATTGAACCTAACGAGCTGACCGACAAGAACCGATAATCACCCCCGAGGATCGACGACCTATTCGAATAGTTGCTGGAAGCAACTTGCATCTCAAAGGTAGACCTCCGCCCAGATTATCATCAGGTTCGTGTCAGTAAAGCCGGCATTCCTAAGACCGCATTCGAACTCGATACGGACATTACGAGTTCCCGTCATGCCATTTGGCCTAGCCAACACACCAACAGTATTCATGGACCTAATGAACAGAGTGTGTAGGCCATACTTGGACAGATTCGTAATCGTATTCATAAACGACTTTCTCATATACTCCAGGAACAAGGAAGATCATGTGAAACACCTTAAGCTCATTCTAGAACTCCCAAGAAGTCGGAAATCGTACGCCAAATTCTCAAAGCGTAAATTTGGGCTCCGAGATGTACATTTCCCTGATTATGTTATCAACCATGAAGGAATTCGGACTCAGACCAGACGTAACCCACTACATCAATGGCCGAGCATGAAATCCAGAATCCGAGAATCTTCGTAAACTCCTTTTGACGCGGGCCACCGATCTCGATATTCATCCACCCGGAATCCGACGTGTGTACGAGGATCCCTGAGAATATTGATGGCGGTCAGGCGTGAAAAAGGATACCGCCTTGCATATAACCAAGTGCCTCACTCACTCCAAGGTCAAGGCGAAATATCAAAACCCCTCTCCTCATCACCGCCGATAAGGATAGTCGATCTGCGCCCCGTCCTCTTTGGAATGCCCTCCAGAGAATCGCTAGGGACGCGACTAGACCTCATCACCGCATACCACCCTCCGACCGATGGTCAGAGCTAAAGGACGATCCAAACGCTTGATGAAATGCTGAGAGCGCGTGTAGTTGCCTTCATAGGAAGTCGAGATACTCACCTCCCCTGAGTTCACCTATGACAACGACTTTCATGCCAGCACCAAGAGCGAACCCTTCAATACCTATTTGGACGCAAGTGTCGTTCACCGCTCTGTTGGCTAGAAGCTAACGATTGACGACTTGCAAGGTCCGACGCCTCCCTTCATCCGTGGAAGACTGAAAGCATCTTGTACCCGGCAGAAAATCTACGTAACCAACCAGAAGAAACCCCCCCCCCCCCCCCCCGAGTCCCAAGATGGCGATAGAGTACCTCCCAAGGTATCGCCATGGGAAAGGGATAGCCTGCTTCTGGAGACGCGGCAAACTGAGCCCTAGGTACGCCAGTCCAAACTAAGTCCTAGGACGTATTAGTCCGACTGCTCATCGCCTTCAGCTCCACCAGATTCCTTCAAACGTTCATATATATATATTTCCATGTCTCACTCTCGAAAAGCATCTATCTGATGAGACCATCGTCAACCCCCTCGACAAGGTCGAAATCGATGCCGAACTCAAACTCTTTGATGAATCGTTTAAGGTTGTTGACCGAGAGGTCAAACAACCCAGGCAAGTCTTACATCCATCATCAAGTTTCGGTGGAGATTCTCGACGTGGTCACGATCTCACATGGGAACGTGAGGACCAAGTCCGTCAGAAATATGCACATCGGTTCCAGAACATTCCTCCATGACGGTACGAACTAAATTTCGGGACGAAATTTCTATCAACCCGGGGAGAATGTGACAACCGTCAAATTCTAGGTGCAATTTATACTCTATGTCTCTCTTATTGTCTACCGTTACCTTTAACTGATCAATAACCGGAAATGCGACAGTGTCAGAATCACACCCGGAATCAATTTATATAAGTCCTAATACCAAGAAAACACCTAATGAACTTTCCTAAGTTCATAACATATCATAATTAAGAACTTTCATTTAACGAAAATGTCCAACGAAGCAATAACGTAAAAACAAAAATCAGATAAAATCTGGAAAAAAAACCACCCGGTGCGCAGCACCTATTGTTTTGGTGCGCAGCACCTAACGCCAGATTTCAAAAATGTTACATTTTCAGTCCTTCTCTCGTTTTTGTAAATCACCAACCAATCAATCTCGACTAATACCACTCATTACTGCCATTTTAACAGTCCCAAAGTGTATTATTACACTTCTCTTTTATCTCTTTCATTTTCATTTTCTTAAAACACAAAACACACACACACACATATTTCTCCATCTTCTCTCTAACTTCTCTCTAGAACCTCCATTAAAACCAGAAAGTTGCAGCCACTAAATCCATTAAAATCACCATCCAAAAACGTTTTTACATCAAGAGGAAGCAAGGGAATCAAAGTTATTCGGTTTCAAAGCATTTTCACCATTTTTGGAGATCAAAACACTTCTAAACCATCATCTAAACACTTTCATTCGGTAGAAACTCTTTTTTTTTTACTTATATTACTAATATAACTCATTGCATGTATGATCTAAGCTATAAAAACAAGTTTTGATGAACTTTTATAACCATTTTTATACAAAAACGGGTTTTTAATTAATGATGCTTAGATCTTCAAATTTATGGTTAAAAGTTACTTATAAACTGATATAATGATGACTAATAAGGTTTATACCGATTGCATGTCAAGATCTATCAGTTACATAAACGATTTTGCAAGAAAAACTCAAAAAGGGGAAGAACAGCAGGGCAGGTGCGCAGCACCTATGCCCAGGTGCTTAGCACCGGCCTGCTGTCCTCCCCGAAAATTGTCGTTTTGGCCGTTTAAAACTTGGTTACGCATTCTGACTTTTGAGACTTGACATTTGGGACTGAGTTTTGTAAAAATGAACATATTGGTGACTTGTATTGGACTTAATTGACTAAGATAAACATGTTTGAAAACGTTATGTATATATATGTGTTTTGTAAGCGGGAGAGTGGTTGATATTTTTGGACATAGAATTTGGGCGCGGAAGCGCTGCCCAAATTTTGTTAGAAAATATAAAACACTTGGGCAAACAAAACATATTCAACATAATAACAATAACATCAACTTTGGACTTTTCGACTAAAACAAAACGTTAACCGTTTCGGATTATATTGGACAAAATGGACCTTGACACTTAAAGTTTAACCAAAAATTTACTTATATTACATAATATAACACAAATTTCATTTATTATATATTAGGTATAATAACTTAATATAATAATAACACTTGAACAAATCTTGGTATCCTTAGGCGTTCGGTGATTCCCGGCTCTCATTTCCGACCATTCTTCCAAGTTCTTATCTTCGCAACCCGTGAGTTACACCCCTCCTTACTTTTACTTTTTAAGTACTCTTTTTGGGGGAAACATGAGATCAAACCTTTTGTGGACGATACTTTTCTTACGAAACTGATGTGTTCACTTAAACTTGCGAACAATGCTTATGAGCTAATTGTCCTTGAACTCTTTTGAATCCTTACCACTTTTAGACCTTATTGAACTATTTTGACTTTTTGAACTTATTGAACTATTTTGACTTTTGAAACTTATTGAACTATTTTGACTTTTTGAACTTATTGAACTATTTTGACTTTTGAACTTATAAACTATTTTGACTTGGAACTTATTGAACTTTGGAACTATTTTGTACGAACTATTGGAACTCTTATGCGTAAAACATTTTACTCTACTTGAACTTACTGGCTCGCTCTCTTTTGAACTAAACTAATCATTGATGCTTGTATACGGACCAACCCTTGATGGAACTATAACATGATCTTAAGTGGCGGACGACTCTCTCTCTTTAAAACAAAACTACTTAGTGCCCAGCTACTTTTTTTTGGAACTTAGACTTACACACTATTAACTACATAGCCGTATAGTAATTATGGGTATCGATACTTAGGAAAGAACCGTTCCTTGCTTAGATGGCAGTCTAAGTACATATTACTAAGAACTAGAACAACTTCCCGTTGGAGAGGCGGGAAGAGGGGCCTCACGGTTGAACAATCGGATTAGTGTGAACACTTAAGTTATAGATGCCAAGAGGTTGATACAAGAAATCTAATTAGTTACCTTTACACATAAATTTACGAACTTTTGGCGATTATTCCGCAACTACGTTTTGACTAAAACTTGACTATACTTAGTCTTTACGAACTTAGGGCACCGATTCGCCCGTTACTTGAAACTTCAAAAGTATATAAATTTTAAGCGACTTTTCTCCGCTAACCTCCTTTTGGGAAACCTTTTTACTTTTATATACTTACCTTGAACTTTTATGAACTCTGAGCTTATCTTGAACCTTTATGGACTTTGAACTTGACTCGGACTTTTACGAACATTAAACTCTTGACTTGAACTATTACGACAGTATATAAATTACCTTTAAGCGATTGCTTATCCGCTTACTCCTTTTGGAAAACTTTGTACTGTTACATATACTCGTCGAACTTTTAGTTGAAACCATTGATCAACTTATAAACTGTAACTCACTCACTACGTTTTCGTAGTTGACACTTTATCTCATGTTTCAGGAAACTAAGCGTAAGTTATGAAGTGCATCGCTCAGGCGGGTCAAGCTAGTTATGTGAAGAGTAATACGGGAAAAGACCTTTGATACTTGGGAATTTTTATTAAAAATACTTTATTATGTATTTGTCGTTTTATACTTACGGATCTTGGTTGTATCTTTCGAACATGATTACCTTTTTAATTTCAACTTAAATGACTTGAACCATTGACTTTTGGTATAACTCGTGAAATGATTCTTTGCTCTTCACATTCCGTGTTTCCACTTTAGCGGGGTGTGACAATTGTAAGTAAGGGGAACGACGCCCTCGGCCTGTTTTGGAGTTGGATTCGAAAACGATATCATCTTAATTTCTCTCTATAAATAGTGCCTCAAATGTCCAGAATTAATCATCAATTATTATTTTCGACTATTGGAGTTGGAGTATTCGTTGGAAGGCTAGAAGAGAAGATTTGAAGTTGGTTTTCATAATATTCAGTCACGAAGCACGTTTTGCAATTTTCTTAGTTTGTTTTCTTTCCCTTTTCAAGACTATTTCCAGTATGTTTTCTATTCTTTTATTTGTTGTTTTGAACACCATTATGAGTAGCTAAACACTTTTTATGCTTGTTTGATTTATGGATCTTTTTGATAATTATTGTTTCGTTATTGATTGTTAGGTATTTGTGTTTAATCGTAGATCCTTAATTGTTTAAGTTTTAATATATTATCATAAGTTGTTTATGTGCAATTTGTTAAATCAACATTCTAGGTATTCGAGAGGAATCTAGATAGATCTAATAAATTGTATGAAATAATCAATCGGTCTTTAATTGGTTTAAAATTATTAGGATCCGAGAGGACCTAGTAATAACAACTTAGGTAATAAAACGTAAACGAGTAAGTCTATTTGTTAAGATTCAAGAGGACTTAATAATTAGAGAAGTTATTCGAGAGGAAACTTCATAAGGTTAAATCATTAAAATACCGGCTTGTTAATTAATGCTTAATTGTTGATAATTATAACTGTATTCGAGAGGAATATTATAATTGGAAATAGTTAAAGTTAGTAAAATATTCGAGGGGAGTTTTACTATAAATTAGAAGTTAAATATACTTTCAATATCGTAAACATAATTGGAAAACAAGTGACGTGTCAAACAAGTGTAATTTCTCCAATATTTGATAATACTAATTACTTTTCTTACTTGATTTCTATAATCTCCTTTACATTCACTTTTCAGTTTTAATTAATCAAATCGTCCGTTACAAAAAACCCCAAAAACAAACAAGTATTATTAATTCGTTATTAAAAACTAAATTAGTCCCTGAGTTCGAACCTTTACTTACTTAAACCTATATTATATACGAATAGGTCCACTGCCTATAAGTGTGTAATCAAGTCTACTAGTAGGTCGAGTTTTATAAACTAGATTTTACACATCAGATATGAAGGAAGTTTGGAACTGAAGGAAATCAAGAGGGATATGTTGAAGGAGGTGTATGAATCATTTGAATATGTGAGGGGTGAAAGTTTATCTGATCAAATCAGTAGGTATACACTGCTTGTGAGTGATCTGAAGATTTTTGTAGTCATATGAAGTTGATATGCAGATAGATGAGAAGAAGCAAACTGGAAAATCATATGGATGTGCTCTAAAAGCTCATACTACTTACTATCCTAACCAAGCTCAAGCTCAACCTCAATCATATGCACGTCACCAATCTGGAAGTTGTTGTCCATCAAATCATTCATCGGTTGGTTATAATTCAAGTGCTTATGGAGGATATTCTGGTCAGAATGTTGAATCAAGTGTGTATCATTCACCTTCTATAAACTCTGGAGCTAATGGACTGGGAAATAGGGAGATTCTGCATAGGGCGTTTGTTGCAAGTTACGAAGCATTTGTTGTTTGAAGCTTGAGTCAAGCAGAACTTGCAAGTAAGGATCTTAAACATCTTCATCCTGATGATCTGGAGGAAATTGATCTGAAATGGCAGATGGCCATGGTGAGTGTTGGAGGTAACAGATTCTTCAAGAAGACTGGAAGAAACAATTTCAGGAAGGAAAATTGTGATAGGATGGGATTTGATAAGTCAAAGGTCAAGTGCTTCAACTGTGAAGACTATGGACACTTTTCAAGAGAGTGTAGGGAACCAAGAAGGATGAACAACAACAAAAGCTATCAAAGGAACAACTATCAACCAAAGGAAGAACAAAAGAAGCTGACTGTTGCAGAATGGAAGAATGGAAAAGAGGAAGGAAGCTCAAGTGGAAAAGCCTTGATTACTTTTGGAGAGTGGGATGAGGTGCAAGTAGAGGATTTCAAAAACAAAAATGTGAGTAAGATACATGCAGTTTCCACTGATGAGGTACTTTCTAAAGCTTGCTCTGTTGATTGCTTAAATACTCTGAAATACACTAGAGAACACAATTTGAGTTTGATAAAAGAAATTGATTTAATTAAATTTCATCAAAGAGAATTTTTGAAAACTGAATTGTGTATAAAGATAAAATTGATTCTTTGTTAAATGATGTGGATGTGTATAAGGGTAAACTGGGAAGGTTAGAAACTCAACATGAAAACTTATTTGAAAGATTTCAAAAAGTAACAAATGAATTTGAAAATGTTAAAATTCATGTTGAGAAGTTTAATCTGTTATCCAAGACTTTGAATAGGATTATAGAACATCAATTTGTGCAAAAACCGAATGTTGGTAATGGATTTAATGCAGTATCACCTCCTTTCAATGATAATTACTCTATTAAACCCGAATCAACAAATTTTAAGAGTGGTTTATCTGTTGAAAATTCTTTTGATGATGTTTCTGCATTGCAATCTAAAGTAGATTTGAATGAAACTCGCTCTTCTGTGAATAATTTGATTAATTTGAATGCTATTCCTAGTCTAAATGAAACTTTTAATTTTGTAGCAGGTCAAACATTAGAAGGGTAAAGTAATTAGGAAGAATTATGTGAAGAAAAGAATGTCAATGTTGAAATTTGTAATAACATAAAACAGATTGAAATTGAGGAAGAAATTGTAGAACATGTTCATAATAGTTTGCATGAAAGATGTTATTTGTTTCATAATTTGAATTTGAATGTTTCTGATTTGTCAATGCATGAATTGGTTGTGAATGAAATAGCTACGCATGATTCTGTGAATGAATTTATGACTGTTAAACATGAGAAAGTCAAATCTAAAATGTCAAAGAGAAAACCAAAATGCAATACATGCAAGAAGAAACACAAATTAGAAGAATGTTGGTTGAAATCTAAAGAAAAATGAGTTTCTGAATGTGTTTTAAAATCTGATAAATTGCAATTTGGTAGAATAAACTTTAAGAAATGCATGATTAATTATGAAAAATCTAAGAATGTGGATGTGTTGAAATTTGGTAAAATTAATCCTGTAATGTTGAATGGTTTGAATTTACCCAAGTTAAAATATTCTATATTTGAGTTAAAAACTTGAAAAATGATGATAATAAGTTTAAATTGGGTAAAATGAAAATTAACTCGGGTTAACATGTTTTCAAGAAAAACTCTGGTGAACAAAATTTTAAGTCGGAGGAACAAATGTTGAAGTCGGATAAAATTTTGAGTTCTCAATTTAACTTGGATGTAAAAAGTTTTAATTCGGGTGACGAAAAAATTAATTCGGATTATGAGGTTTGTATTCCAGAAAGAAAATGTATGATCATTTTAAATTTAACAAGTTTAAAAGATTAAATTCAAAGTTTACAAGAACTTGGATCCCAAAATCTCATTGATCAATGATAATGTGCAGGGGCAATCCATAGATATTTAAGAGAATATATGGGTAGTGGATAGTGGATGCTCTAGACATATGACTGGGAATATCAAGTTGCTACAAGATTTCATTGCATTCATTGGTGGTAATCTCTCATTTGGAGGTGATATGGGTGGAACTATTACTGGACAAGAAAAAGTTTCAAATGGCCCATTGACTCTGGAGCAGGTTAATTTTCTGAAAGAACTGAACTATAACTTGCTTTCAGTCTCTCAGGTATGAGATAATGATTACACTACTACTTGTCACACCCCGCCAGTGGCAGAAACGCAGAGTGCAACTGATTGGCGATCGTCATAACACAATAGTAAATAAAGAAATAATCTATATGAAATAAATAATATTCGTGTGTCATGACGTCGCCATGTCCAAGGTAAAACCCCTTGGTACACAATTACGCCATTCACTACAATGAAACAACATCCAAAATAAATTCGAAAATGAAAATAAAGTACTTAGGCATACAAGCCCGAAATAAAGTTAATAATAAAATAAGAATCCAAGCCACCATGCATGAAAGTAACTCTAAGTCTCTAGGAGTCCAACCCAGCTAGATCCTATGCCTGATCAATACCTGAAAGTAAAACTTAAAAGTCAACACAAAGGTTGAGCGAATTCATCGAGTAGTAAGTAAGAAAATGTAAGTAAACAGTTTTTCAATCTCAAGCACAACATAGTATAAGAAAGCGTGTAACTAATGCATAAGTAGTAAAATAGTAACCATATCGAGAATAGTAATCATATCCAACGAACACAGTGACACGCCTCGGCAGTGCCCTGTAAGTGATACGCCCGTCGGCAATATCGAATCTGAACACTGTCCTTGACGCGCCTCGGCAGCGTGAAGTCAGTATGACACGCATCGGCTGTGTCATGTCCGAACGCTATCCTTAGTACGCCTCGGCAGTACTAAGTTAGCTAAGTAGTGTGTAAGTAACATGAATCCAAATATATACCCGTATCTCGTAAGTTTTGAAAATGCATTAGGTTTTGTTACACGTTTTATGAAATCCAGTTCGTAGTAAGTTTCCGAAAATAGTAAGTTTCTAAAAGTAGTAAGTTTCTACAAATAGGAAGTTCTATTTATAGTAAGTTTATCGGAAGCAGTAAATTTCCCGAAATAGAAAGTTTCCAAAAATAGGATGTTTCCATAAATAGAAATATCTATTTATGGTAAGTTTGAAAATGGTATTTTTTTTCTCATAAATCGTTTAGTTGAGTTTTACTTTCCCCCGTTTAGTTTAAAATAAGAAAGCCGTAAATATGGGGCGATGAACTCACCTCCTGAAACGTATGTAAGTAATACTACTCGTGTTAATGTATGTAAAGCAAGTGGGTCACAAGCTAGGTCCCGGCTAGTATATGAGCTTCCCTAAATAGCAAGTATAAGTAAGTACATATTCAAGTAAAGAATTATTCTCGTTTGGTAATCATTTAGAAGTGTTCACTTGAACAATTTAAAAAAACCCAAAAACAAAGGACCAAAGGTGAATTAAGAATACATGTTAAGAAAACTCAGCAAGTACCCCCTATTACGAAAACTGATATAACGGGAGTTTGAAATGGAATTGGACAAAGAATGTTATATGTACGGAAACTAGACTCAGAGAGATACCTCGAGGACTCTGGATTTAATCCATTTGGATCTGTTATGAAAAACTTATACCCGAAACAAGACTGACACTACAAACTGTCCAAACTCACGAGTAGGTGTTTTTAAGACGGCACAACTTGAGTTATAGACATAGTTAGAGAACGAATAATATATGTACTTAAACTAGAAGAAAAGTTCTACAACAAGTAACTTTGAATCGTTTAAATTGAAGTAAAAATCTTTAATTTATGATGGTTGCAAAATGACTAGTTAGACGTTTGAAATACAAAACGTTTTTACCTTTAAAGACGCATTAAACAACCCGAAAGTTTATATAACTTTATTATCTGTTTAAAACTCAATTATATTCAGTTTAAACTTGAATAATATCATTTATACATATGCTAAGTCGTTACAGTCTTTCAAGTCATTAACCGTAGTTTATCGGTAAAATTTCAGTTTGACCAGCGTTCAGTAATTTGCTATTTTAGAGAGTTTTACAAACAATTAGATGACGAGGCCAATTTTCTCAGAAACTAGACTCCGATACCTAACACTTTGGTTTTGACACATGATTAAAATTCAATACGGTTTAGTAGTTATGATGTTTATAAAACAGGTGAACACAACAGCTATCTTACCAAATTCAGATTAGACCGTGTACTAAAACGCAGATTTTGGGAGTTCTAAATTGTTTCAGATTATGAGTCTTATACATTCAGAAACTAGATTCAAATAGCCACATTTTATATTTAGACAATTGTTTCATATTCCAAATCGTTTATGAGCTATTCAGCACACAAGACAGGGTAACATTCCAGTTCAGCAAGGTTTCAAAGTTCACGTAAAAGCATTTTAGTTTAGGTTTTGTGACGATTTGCATACGAAACTCGGAAGAAACTAACTAAGAAATTTATATGGTTTACGAGTGGACCAGATCAGATTATAACAATACCAAACAAACGAGATTACCCCATCAAAAACCAAAAGAAACTTAAACTAGATTTAGGGTTTTTCACAGCAACGAATCTGATTACCTTAGGGCCAGGAGAAAAACGAAACTTATGCTTTCTAGGGATGATTACTGATGGCTGTAAACACCAAAATCATAACCATAATTTAGTATTAGGGTTTCTTCTATAGAAAGAAATGATCAAAGGGATTGATATATCAGTATTACACTACCTGAATACGAATTTGATGAAGGAAGGAATCAAGATGATGATGATGATGATGATGAATTCTCGGCTACCCAGAAATGCACAACCACACAAATTAAACTTGATCAAAAAGGTGATCGATTATGGAGATCAATCTTCAAGAAAATCGATCAGAAAAATGTATTGAGAGTGGGTCGCAAATGAAAACTGGATTGGGGAAGGTTTGAAATCGTCTGGAAGAAGAAAAAGAAAACGAGGGTGACGGTTATGAGGTAAAAATTAGGTTTGGGGTTTCATAACTAGCTATATATATGTGGTCCATGTTTAAACAATTTATAAAAAAAATGTGTGTGTATGGTTCGACCAAGCATAGCATGGCTAGCCTAGCCCTAGCCAATTTGTTATAACACATACACACAAATATGATTAGTAAATTTGACAAAAAGGAGATTATGAAAATGAAACGAAACGAAGAGTAAACGGAACTCGAAACTGACAAGACGTAATTTAAATTAGTTTAACAACATGAAATGAATTATTAGGGTACTAGAAGTTTACAACATGTAAAAGATGCTTATAACACGAGTACGAGATAATTTTCTTAGGCATATAGGAGCTCAACTAGCGGGTTCTACCTACTTGTGCACCTAAGACATAGTAAAAGTCTATCACACGCAATAGTATACTTAAGTAAGTAAATTTAAATCCATACAACATAGTAATAATCAGTTTGCAAACGAAAGTTTTAAATATTCATTGAATTTTGGTAATGATCTACAGGCATACTAGCTAACTATGGACGGAGAGAGTGACGGTTGTCACACTACTTTCACTTCAAAATTATTCTACATACTTAAACGTGAATATGTCATACCTTTAGACATGATTGTTTCGAAAACACCAAGATGTGAGGACATGTACATTTTAGATATGAACAATGTTAAATCTACTGAATCTTCAAATTGTTTCATATCTAAAACTACTCCAAAAGAGTCTGATTTATGGCACAAAAGGCTTTGTCATGTTAACCTTAAAAGCATGAATAAGTTATTCACAGGTAGTCTAGTTTATGGATTATCTAAAAGGCTTTGTCATGTTAACCTTAAAGAGTTTTTAAGCTTAAGACTCCAAATTCAGTAGATACTGTCCTTCACCTTCTATACATGGATCTATTATTCCAGTCAGTGTAAAGAGTCTTGGCATGAAATCTTATTGTTTAGTTATCACTGATGACTATTCAAGATTCTCATGGGTCTTTTTCCTTGCTCATAAACATGAGAGATCTGAAATTATAAAAGATTTTGTTATTCAAATTGAATATTTCTGTGATAAAAAGGTGAAAGTCATTAGATGTGATAATGGCACCGAGTTTAAGAATGCAACCATGAATGAATTTTATGCTCATAAGGGAATTTCTAGACAATATAGCTCACCAAGAAACACCTCAATAGAATGGAGTTACTGAGAGGAAAAATAGGACATTAATTGAGGGAGCTTGAGCCATGTGAAGTGCATCTTCTTTACCTGTTACCTTTTGGGCAGAGGCTGTGAACACTATGTGTTATGTTAACAATAGAAATCATGTGTTTAAGAGCTTAGGAAAAACCTCATATGAACTATTCTCAGGAAGAAAACCTTTTATAGGATTTTTCAAAGCTTTAGGATGTCAATGCTCTATTTTGAATACCAAAGATCACCTAGGAAAATTTGATTCTAAGACTGATGATGGATACTTTCTTGGTTATTTTAGTGTTTCAAAAGCTTATAGGATTTATAATAGAAGAGCTAGAACCATAGAAGAATCCATTAATGTGATATTCAATGAATATACACCAAATGTTAAGAATTCAGGTGGTGCTTGGTTGTTTGATTTAAATACATTTGTGAATTCTTTTACTGGTTTCTGTCCAGAACATGTTTCAGAAGAAGTACAGGTATCTACAGAAGATGTTGCTAATGCTGAAGACACTGATGAGTTTGAAATTGGTAATCAAGCAAATACAAGTGCATGACCTTCATCTTTAGTTCATGATCACACCCTTTCATCAAAAGATACAACATCTGTGAGTCAAGATATTTCAGAGAGTCAACCTGATGCAGACATTCTTCAAGAAGACGACATTCCAGTATCACTTGAAAATCAAGACATTGTTGTAAAAGATCAAGATATAACTTCTGGTGAAATCAAATCAATTTGGGTGGAGCAATTGAAAATCAAGTTAACTCGGGTGCAAAAGTTGGAACTGAAGAAAACTCTGGTGGGTCAAAACTTAATTCGGGTGCACAAGTTGGAACTGAAGAAAACTGTGGTGGGTCACAAATTAATTCGGGTGCACAAATGGAATAGAAGAAGACTTTGGTGAATCACAGAATAACTCTGGTGTAGAAGCTGAAAATCTAAACAACTCTGGTGAAGGACAAATTAACTCTGGTGCAGAATCTGAAAATCATTTTGATGAACCAAGCCATGAACAACCCAGTGAAGCAACTTCTGATTTTCTATTCTTTGATGATATTGTTCCACATCAAACAAATCTTTCTAATAATATTACTAAGGAAATAATTTCATTTTTAAAAGTTCACAAAACACTTCCTCTAAGTAATGTTATAGGAAATTTGTATGATGGTGTCAAGACTAGAAGAAGTAATGTTTTGGAAAATCTATGCTTGTTTTCTTGCTTTTTGTCCCAGATTAAGCCTAAGAATGTAGACATTGCATTGACTATAAATAGTTGAGTAGAGGCTATGCAAGAGGAGTAGTTACAGTTTAAGGTTCAGGAAGTAGGGACTTTAGTAGAAAGACCTAAAGATGTGAATGTTTTAGGAGTTAAATGGATCTTTAAGGTTAAAAGGGATGATAGAGGAATTATTGTGAGGAATAAGGCTACACTTGTGGTTAAAGGTTATACTCAGTAAGAAGTAATAGATTATGATGATGTCTTTGCTCCAGTTGATAGGATAGAGGCCATTAGATTATTTTTAGCATATGCTTCTTTTAAGAATTTTAAGGTCTTTCAGATGGATGTTAAATCAGCCTTTCTATATAGAGTTCTTGAAGAGACAGTGTATGTTAGTCAGCCTCCTGGTTTTTTGGATCCTCAATACCCTGATCATGTGGTCAAGTTGGACAAAGCTTTGTATGGTTTACATCAAGCTCCTAGACCTTGGTATGACACATTGTCCAAATATTTGATTTACCATGGCTATCTTAGAGGCACTGTTGATAAGACTTTATTTATTAAGACAGTTGGCCAAGAATCAGTGTTTGTTCAAATATATGTTGATGATATCATATTTGGCTCAACTAATGATGCGTTATTCAAAGAATTTGAATTTGTGATGCATTCAAAATTTCAAATGAGTTCTATGGGAGAGATGTCTTTCTTTCTAGGATTACACGTTAAGCAATTGGATAATGGCATTTTTATCAATCAGTCAAAGTATGTCAGAGACATGTAAGCTAAGTTTGGATTCACTGATTGTAAATCTGCTTCCACTCCTGTTGACACTAGGGCCAAATTACAACCTGATTTAGATGGTGAAAGTGTTGATCAACATTTATATAGATCTATGATAGGGTCTTTAATGTACCTAACATCTAGCAGGCCTTATATAACGTTTGGAGTTTGTCTTTGTGCTAGATTTCAAGCTGATCCTAAGGTTTCTCATTTAATTGATGTTAAGAGAATCTTCAGATATCTTAAGGGGCAACTTTCTTTAGGCCTTTGGTATCCTAAGAATTCTAGTTTTGACTTTTATGCCTACACTGACAGTGATTATTGAGGTTGCAACTTAAATAGGAAATCTACTACTGGAGGGTGCCAGTTTTTAGGAAATAGGCTAGTCTCTTGGCAATGCAAGAAACAGACATCTGTTTCACAATCCTCTACTGAAGCAGAATACATTGTTGTTGGTTCTTGTACTTGGTTTTATGGATTCAGAATCAGATGCTAGACTATGGCCTTAGCTTTATGAACACTCAAATTCATATAGACAATATTGTTGCAATGTTCATCACTAAGAACCATGTGCAACATTCGAAGACAAACCATATTGAGATTAGACACCACTTCGTAAGAGATTGGTTTGAAAAAAATTTGATTCAATTGGTTAAGATTCACACTGACCTACAATCGGATGACCCATTCACAAAGGCATTTGATGTTACAAGATTTAACTTTCTTGTTTAAGCAATTGGTCTTATGAATCTTGATTTAGTGTTTCTTCTACATATATTCATATCTTTTTGCATTTTTTTTTTCATCTTATTTCAAAGTACGAAAAGAGGGGGAGCAAAATAGGAAATATCAAAAATATTTTTAAGTCTGGTAGTTTGTCTTTTAAGTCTGGTAAATATTTTTAAGTATGCTAGTGGTTTTCTTTTAAATCTGGTAATTATTTTTAAATCTAGTAATAATTTTAAGTCAGGTAGTGTTTTACTTTTAAGTCTGGTATTGAATTTGTATAGATAAAATCCAAAAATATGTGTTTTCAGATTGTATAGATAAAATCCAAAAATATGTGATTTCAGTATGTATAGATAAAACTCAAAACAATTTCTTTCTACTCTAACTTTAAGCTTTTGAGTCTTTTTTCCAGAAAATCAAATACAAAATATGAAAAACCAAAAAAAACAATATAAAGTTTGAAAATGTTTCACAAAAAACAAAATTTCTAAGAAATGAGTCATAAACATAAATTCCAGCATAATTTAACATAGTTCAGTATTTATAGAATTTCTTGAAACCAAATGTTTTCATAAATGCACATATTCTTGTATTTTGAAACCTTTAGCAATCTGTGGTTTATACATTGCATAAAGTCATTAAAATTGATAACTGTCAAATGGGATATCAGTAATTGTCAAGTAGAAAAGCAAAGAAAAGATATATTTTCAATAAATTATGGCATATAAATCTATTTATTATAAAAACTCTTAAAGTTTGAGAGTGTTCTTTTCATAAATTATTGACTTTTAGATCCTTGATGCTAACTTGATAAACGGCAGAGACAGGTGAATAAGTCCAAAAGTTTTAATAAACTAGTCTATTTGTCCTCTTAGATCCTTGATGCTTATTTGATAAACGGCAGAGACAGGGGAATGAGTTGAACAACATAACTAAGTAAAATTTTGAACAATAAAAACATGCATATAATCAAAAATATCTTGAGAGAAAACGCAGTATATAAGGTCGAAGAATCATATACAGGGACACTCAATAAAGGTTGAAGATTGTTCATGTGTTCATATAAATTCTTTTATTAAATCATGACACAAAACTAATGTGTTTTCATGACAATTAAGATATAAATGTCATATTTAAGTTAAATATGTATTTAATTTATTTCTACTTGACAAGAATTGAATAACTTTGATTTTATATCATGTCAATTTTAAATTATTAAAACCTGCAATTTATGAATTGTTGACACAGGTTGAATTCTAAAAAAAAATACAAGTTTCTATATTTTACAAAACATTTCATTTGTGTAGAAAATTGTTAGGTCTCACTAAGATCTCAAACAATGGCTAATCAATCACAAATAAGTATTTAGAAGTTAATTATTATTAATCGATTGATTACTCAGTTTCTTGTTTATTATCGCGGAATTATAATAACAAGGAGTAGATATAACACACAGTTATATTGCTTAAAAAGGTACACTCTTTACAACATTCAAGCTCACTATTTATACACAATAATAGTGAGCTTGATAAGGATAAATCTTAGGAAATCTTCTAAAGAGATAGAAGATTTTATCTAACTAGACTGCCTAAAATTACGCCTTACGTCTCTTAATGAGTCTGAGTAGTCAGACTCAGTCACTCAGACTCAAGTCACTCAGACTCAGTCACTCAGACTGAGACTTTGATTAACAGATTTATTAATCTTGGGTTAAATCATTGTTTTTCCCAACAATCTCCCCTATCTGTTTCAATCAAAGTCTTTTACAAAAGATGCATCAAAAATAAACACAAACATAAAAATTAACAAAACATTGTTTGTGAACAAAAATATGCAACAGACAGATTACTTCTTCTTCTTCAAAGTTCTCTTCCTTTTCTTCAATGATGTCACAAATGGCACAGGTTGATCTCTTTCATTCAGCCATTTCAGTCTCTCTGTCTTCCAAGCTAACAATCTTTCCATTTCAGTGTCAGATTTATGAAAGTGCAGCTGATATTCCTTCTTGATTAGCTCCACCTTGTCAGACAATGTTCCAATTTCTTCAATTCTTCTGAGATTGTTGAACAGCCAGCTGATTAGCTTCATTCTGAATGGAAGACATTGGGCAGACTCACATTCACTAAGTAAGGCTATGAAGTGATAAATTGAAGTCATGTTGAGTCTGTCTTTAGCTTGAAAGCTTTCTTCTCCCCCACAATCAACGTAACAAAGGCCAGCATGCTTCTCAGTTTCAATATATGTCTTGTCTTGGAACACAACTTCTTTGGGTACAGGATGTATGTTGCTTGATTCCAGGCCCAAAGATTTAGCCCCAGCTCTTACTTTGTGCTTAGTACAGAAAGCTCTGTAATCTTCATCAAACATCAGATTCAGCATGTGGGCTACATTCACATTGAAGACAGCTTCTCTTTTTATAGCCATTCTTTGAGCTGTGTCAGTTATGTTTGAGCTCAGACTTGCTATTTCTTTCCATTCTTCCAATCCCATGGTGTGCATTCTTGATAATCCAACTCTGAAAGATCCACCTTTGTGAGTACATGTGAGTAAGAGATCAGTTCCACCATGACTTTTACAGTCCAAGTGTTGAATCTTATGCTTAAGCTTTCTCATTGTGAAATTTGTTTCAATGTAGTTGAGTCTTGCTTCCTCTCTGAGCACCTCTTTTTCCATTACTTTGTCAGCTTCTATTCTCATTTGTTCTTCTTCAATTGCCAGATCTTCCTCTGCTTTCATCTCAGCTTCAAGCTCTTCAGCTGCCTTTGATGACTGATCATACGGATTTACCTCAAACTTTTCCTTGTATAACCCCTTCACGTATCCTTTGTATTGCTCCACAGTCATTCCAGCATTGTGAGCATATCTTTGAAGTTTGACCAGTTTCTCAGCTTCATCCTGTTTCTTTTTAACCTCAGTCTCAGGTTCAGTCTGTATCTCCATTTTATCTCCTTCTTCAGTCTGTTCTGGGTCACTTGCATACCCCACTTTGCCTTTTCCTTTGATATCTTCCTTCTCAGATTCATCACATGAGATATCACTCCAATCAGTTTCATAGAATACCTCAGACTGACCAGTTTTAGTGTTAAACCTGGTAGTCTTATAGTACCTTTTCTCCCCCTCTTCTCTTTTCCTTTTTAACTTCTGCTTGGGAGTCTCAGATTCATTAGGTGCAGCAGCTATTTTCTCCCCCTGAATCTGAGAAACCCCTTCAATTGCCTTGCCCTTTCTCAACAGACTGACTTCAGATGTCAGCTTCAACACCATCTCCTTTAGATCTTTCAGCTCCTCTGCATTTTGTGTTCTCAAAGCATGAACCTCAGTCTGCATTGCCTTCAGTCTGTCATCAAACTGAGCTGACACGTCCATAAGAGCTTGTAATAGCACTGGGACAGTCAAGGCAACCTCAGACTGGGTTGAAGTAGTAGCAGGTGATGATGTAACAGGTGGCACAGCTTCACTCCCTCCCTGTGATTTAGGAGAATGATCATTAGCCATAGAATATGAAGTTTGTACCTCACTCAGTTTGGGGAGTAAGGCATTCGCGACTAGTGAAAGAGAGTGTAAGAGATTTGAGGGTGGTACCTTATCGTGAACCAGCACAGAGCTGGTGAAAATAGCCGTTGGAACTGGCTGCGAGACTGAGGGGGGTGGTCCCATACTAAGTACAGGAATGTCCAGGAGTGGGACATCTTCTTCAATGCTAGTCACATGTGTCTGTGTGGTAGCAGCAACATGTGTCTCCAAGTTTACTACCTTAAGGGAGCTTTGGGTAGTCAAAGCAGTCAGATCCAACTCATGCTCTAGCAGAGAGAGACTGGTCTGAACTGCAGCACTGGAGGGGAGTGTAGAACTCTCAGCCTCATGGAATAGTGAGTACATTAGTGCTTGATTTGCTGTGGGGCTTGATGTGAGAGCTTTATCAAATGAACTTGGTGAGTTCATCAGTTGGGTCGCTTGTGTAGCCAGTACATCAAGATATGGAGTGGACTGCTCAGACTGAGAGGGGATACTCTCAGACTGAGGTAAAGAAGGAGTAATGTCCATACCTTGAATAACTTCATCGTGCCCAGCCCCACCCAGTTCCACCTCAGCATCTGCAGCAGGGATATTTCCCTCAGGCCCTTCGTCAATTCGTTCAACTTGGACCTCTGAGTCTGAATGATCAGACTCAGTCAGTTTCTGATCGATGAAAGGATTTGCAATCCATTCAAGCATAACAGGTGTGAGCTCAGTTTCATCCGCAGTGATATTGATATAGGTAAATATTTTGGGAGTCAGCCTGGGAAGATCACATGTGTAAAATATTTGCTCAAGCTGATCATAAGTTTCCTTCCCCAGAACCTCCTCAAAGCAGAGTGAAAGGACACGAATGAATGGGACATCATTCGGTCGTTTTGTTTTTAGGGCTAGAGAGAGAATCTCATCAAAATACAGTTGTGAGAAGGAGATTCGTCTACCTGTTACCATAGCATGAAACAGATGAGTTTCAAACTCATTCATCTGATCCAGGCTGCCCGATTTACCCCCCAAGCACCTAGTGATCATGGAAAACAAGAATTTCCATTTGCCAGTAAAAAGATTGTATTTAATAACCCCTTGAGTTTCAGGTTGACCAATGAGGGGAAAAGCTTCATCTCTAGCTTGCTGTTTGCTCCGTCTGGGCTGAAATGCACCTTCGCCAGCCTCAGCGAGAGTTGGGAGTAGCAATGCAATACGAATGGTGTCCTCAGTGATCGTGATTGTTTCGCGCCCATCATTGTAAGTGCCAGTTAGGGTCGTCCTTTCAGTATTGGCGGTGCAAGTATACCACCATTCACAGAGCACCGGAGGACACATCGTGTTAGCACAAAAGAAGGCGCCATAAAGTGGGTGTGCCTTCATATATTGAATCAGTTGCTCAAATCCCCTGTTTCGACGATTGGCGGGAATTTCAGCAGTCGCCACTCGATTATTGTCCTTGATTTGAACCCTGTGTTGGAAATCTGCACCAGGAATCATTCTTGGAGTAACGTGAAGAATCATATTAGCATTCGCCATCAAAGATACAATCAAGCAAAAGATTAGTAAGAAAGAAAACAAAATTAGGTTAAAATTTGAAATTCAGTTAGTTTTAAACTAAAAGAGCGAAGATATATAACTAAGTTAGGAAATTTACAATTTAGACCTCTAATTTGTATCAGATTATCACTATTGACCGTTGACTGTACATTGACTCAAAAAAAAAAAAAAAAAAAGATATATCAAATAATAAATAGAAGATATGCAAAAGATATACAAAAAAAATTTAAAGAAAAAAAAATTGTTCTAAAAATACATTCATTCTGAGCACGAGGTCAGACTGAAATAGCTGAAGCTGACTAGTGAGTCAGACTGAAAATTCACAGGCTGACTGACAGGTCAGCCTGAGATTCAAATTTTTGACAGATTAAGGGTTTAGCATTCCTAGTTCTCCTAAGAGATAGAAAAACCTGTCCTCACTTAGAGGCTTAGTAAATATGTCTGCCAATTGATCATTTGTGGTCACAAACTCCAGTCTGACCTTTCCTTTCTCCACACAGTCTCGAATGAAGTGATGTCTGATTTCAATGTGTTTGGTCCTTGAGTGGAAAACTGGATTCTCAGTTATTTGAATGGCACTCTTGTTGTCACACATGATAGGAGTGTTGTGAATCTGAATATCAAGATCAGCCAATTGGTGTTGCATCCAAAGCAATTGGGCACAACAACTCCCTGCAGCCACATACTCAGCTTCAGCAGTGGAAGTTGCAACTGAGTTTTGTTTCTTACTTGACCAACTAACTAGCTTTCCTCCTAGAAGCTGACATCCTCCTGAGGTACTCTTCCTGTCAAGTTTGCAACCTGCATAATCTGCATCTGAGTAGCCAATTAGTTCAAAACCAGAATCTTTAGGGTACCATAAACCAAGATTTGGTGTACCCTTAAGATATCTAAATATTCTTTTGACAGCTTTAAGATGAGATTCTTTGGGG
Source organism: Senecio squalidus (assembly GCA_910822075.1). NCBI lineage: Eukaryota > Viridiplantae > Streptophyta > Magnoliopsida > Asterales > Asteraceae > Senecio > Senecio squalidus. Next base: position 9,704,448 of record CAJVGC010000589.1, on the reverse strand, counting down.
TCAGCTTGATAGCGTGCACACAGACATATAGAAAACATGATATCAGGTCTGCTGGCAGTTAAATAGAGTAAAGCACCAATCATTCCTCTATAGGTAGCTTGACAGACTGACTTGCCAGATGAGTCTTTGTGCAATTTGTCAGAGATGCTCATTGGTGTTTTCATTTCAGAACTTGTTTCAAAACCAAATTTCTTGACTAAATCATGAACATATTTGCTTTGGTTTATAAAAATTCCATCTTTCTTTTGTTCTACTTGTAGACCCAGAAAGAAATTAAGTTCCCCCATCATACTCATTTTGTATTCACTACACATGAGTTTTGAAAACCAAGTGCACAATTTATCATTTGTGGAACCAAATATAATGTCATCAACATATATTTGAACTAAAATGACATGACCATTTTCCCTTTTGATGAACAAAGTTTTATCAATTGAACCCCTTTTAAAATCATTTTTAATGAGAAAGTCAGACAAGGTTTCATACCAAGCTCTAGGAGCTTGTTTGAGACCATATAAGGCTTTGTTTAACTTATAAACATGATCAGGAAAGTTTGGATCAACAAAACCTGGAGGTTGTTTCACATAGACTTCCTCCTGCAAGTCTCCATTTAGAAAGGCACTCTTCACATCCATTTGATAAACCAAGAAGTCTTTGAAGGCTGCATAAGCTAGGAACAAACGAATTGCTTCAATTCTGGCTACTGGAGCAAAGGTTTCATCATAGTCAATGCCTTCTTCTTGTTTGTAGCCGTGAGCCACCAGTCTGGCTTTATTCCTGATCACCACTCCATCCTGATCAAATTTGTTTCGAAATATCCATTTAAGGCCAATAATGGTCTTATACGGAGGACGTGGGACCTTTGTCCAGACATTATTTCTAATGAATTCTCCAAGCTCCTCTTGCATGCCATCCACCCAGTCTTCATCTAATAAGGCTTCTTCAACTTTCTTTGGTTCCATCAGACTCAAGAAATTGGTATAGAAACAGAAATTAGCTGTGGCATTCTTTCTTCTAGTTTTGACACCTTCAGTTAAGGATCCAATGACAGATGAAATAGGATGGCCTTTGACAGTCTTGATGTTGCCTGAACTAGTATTAGGGACCTCTTCTTCTTCAGTCTGACCGCTATCAGTCTGAGGTGTTTGAAGCTGACCTTGGTCAGTCTGAGGTGTCTCAGGCTGAGTATCATCAGTGCCCGTTGATTCTAAATTTTCCAATTCTGGAGCAGTCTTGGTAGATGGTTCATCAGTTTCACTTTCTGATTCTGGATGTTGAGGAGCAGTTTCTGCATTCTGATCTCCAGTCTGATTGTCAGATTCAAACGAAGTCACAAGTAATTCATCACAGAGTTGGTTGATAGTGGCTAGATCAGTCTGTGAAGATGTATCATCTTTGTCAGACTGGGTAGTATCATCAAAAGTGACATTTATGCTTTCTTCTACCACTTTTCTTCTTTCATTATAAACTCTGAATGCTTTAGCAATGCTAGAGTATCCAACAAACAACCCTTCATCAGCTTTAGGAGACATTTTACACAACAAGTCCCTTTGATTGAGAATGTAACACTTACTTCCAAAAATATGAAAGTAATGAATAGAAGGCACCTTGTTGTGATATAATTCATATGCTGTTTTGCCATGCCTCTTCACAATGATTGATCTGTTTAGTGTGAAGCATGCAGTGTTCACAGCTTCAGCCCAGAATTTTATCTTCATGTTTCCATAACACAACATTGTTCTGGCAGCTTCAATTAGTGTTCTGTTCCTTCTCTCTGCTACTCCATTTTGTTGTGGAGTTCGAACTGAGGCAAAGTTTTGCACTATGCCTAATTGATCACAAAAGTCAATTAAGACTGAGTTTTTGAACTCAGTTCCATGGTCACTTCGCATTTGACGAACAAGCGTATTTTTCTGGCGCTGTTCTCTTTTGATCAGACTGATAATCTCCTCTGCAGCATCACTTTTTGCTCTTAAGAATATGACCCAAGTAAATCGAGTAAACTCATCAACAATGACAAGTGTGTATTTCTTTCCTCCTTTACTTTCAATGCCAATTGGTCCAAAGAGATCCATGTGTAGCATGAACAGAGGTTCATTAATGGAATGTAGCATTTTGGATGGAAATTGAGACTTCGTTTGCTTTCCAAGAACACAGGCTGAGCAAACTTTATCTTTAGTATAGGTCAGTTCTGGCAAACCTCTTACTAACTTGCTTTTGGACAAAGCATTAATGTTCTTGAAGTTTAGATGAGATAACCTTCGATGCCATAGCCAATTCAATTCTTCCTTTGTTTCTCTGAACAGGCATGTCTCAGCTTCATCATTTGTTGTACTCAGATCCAGGCAGAACACATCTCTTTCTCTCTTGGCTAGCAGTAATGGTTTTCCCTTGGCACTATATATTATCCCAGCTTGTTTCCTGAATCTGACTTCATGATCTTCATCGGTAATTTGACTCACACTGAGTAAATTATGTTGTAATCCTTCCACATATGCAACTCTCTTGAACGTAACAGCTCCAGCATGAATCTTTCCATATCCCCGAGTCATTGATACCCCATTGTCACCATATCTTACTTGAGGGCCATCTTCTTCCTTGTAATCCTGTAGAAAGGACTTCATTCCTGTCATGTGCCTTGATGCACCACTATCTAGATACCATTTTCTAGAGTCCTGCACATGAAAATAGAAGAAATTAGTTCCTTTTGGGTACCCACTTTAGAGTGGATCCATGAACTGAGGCCGGTTTAGGTGCAGATTCAATCTTGCAGTCAGTTTTGGGACTTGGATAGTTCCATTTGTTGATTTCATTCATGCAGTTCACAGAGTAGTGACCTATAACACCACAGTATTTACATGGGGTGTTCTTAAGACTGACACGAGATGGAACTGACTGAGTTTTAAGGGGTTGCATAGATGGTTTCTTAGCTGAAGAACTGTTTCTTTGCTTTTGAGGAGAAACTGACTTTGAGGATAATGATCTGGACTTTGGTGAAACTGACTTGTGAGAAACAGACCCAGGTGTTGGTGAAACTGACTTTTGAACATTTGTTTTCTGTGATCTAGTCTGACTCATTTGTTTACAAAAAACAGCTTCATGCCCTTTTTCACCACAATTGTAGCAAATTCTCTTAGGAGGGGTTTTGGGCCTGACATGAATTGGTGATTTATTTCTGACCAAAGTTTTAACAATATTGGTCAGTTCCAGCAATTGATTTCCCAGTTTGTCAATGGTTTTTGTTTCATGACTTTTATTCAGTTTCTTAGGACTAACTGGATGATGAATCTTGGATTTATTCACAGCCTTGGGCACTCTAGACACAGAAGAATTTTCAGTTTGCATAATTTGTTCAGTTTCAGGCAATTTAACACAATCAGACTGAGAAGAAGTTGAAGGATTACTTTTATTATAAATGTTCGAAATTACAGGTTTTACAAAGGCATTAGACATCATGATTTTTTCTCCTTTCAAATATGTAAAAGTGTTTGGGAGAATTTCTGGTTTGAAAACGATTTTTTCTCTTTTAGCCTTTTCAGCTTCTTCTTCTTCTTCAGTCATATATTTCTTCAAACTGAATCCCTCCCCCAACACTGCTTGAACTTGGTTGGGTACCTGTCTACTCAAACAATCTTCATTTTTTAAGGATGATATGCACCATGATTTACAAATTCTTTTATAATGCTCAGTTTCTTCTCTGAGTTTATGATTTTCTTTTGCAAGATCACTATAAGCTTCAGTTTGAGCATTTAAAAGTACTTTGTAGCTTTCTAGTTCAGCTATTTTATCATCTTTAATTTTCAAATTATTTTCAAAATTTTAGAATTTCTGTTTGAGTTCAGTTTGTTCTTCTAAAGTGGTGGTCAAGTCAACAAAGATATATTCAAATATTTGAAGTTTTTGATCATTTGTATAAGAGTTAAAATTGTGTACCTTATACAGCTTTGACTTGTTCCAGTCTGAGTTACAGCTCAATCTCTCAGCTTCCTTTAGATCCTTCTCAAACTGAGATGCAGATTTCTCAGCTTCAGTCACCTCTTCTGTAATTGCCATCAAACATTTATCCTCTATTTCCTCTTCATCAGATGATAGTTCTTCATCTAGCCATTCTTCAGCAAAGAATGCCTTTTGCTCAGTTTGAGGCTTCTGAGTATTTGAACTGTTGTCCTTCTTGTATTTTAGATATTTTTGTCGATATCTTTGGGCTCTCTCAGCAACTTCGTCCATATGATCAGTCTGAGCATTCTTCACCTTACAGTCAGCAGCCATGTGACCATATTCATTGCATTTAAAGCATTTCACCTTCTTCAGATCAAAAGGTTTCTTTCCTTTGTAGCCTGTCTTCTTTTCAAGCTTCATGGTTAGTAGAGCAAGCTGACTCTTCAGTTTCTTGACCTCAGTTTCATCATCTGATTCTGAGTCTGAGTGTGACTCAGATTCAGATGAATCAGCTTTAGAATAAATTTCTTTATTCCTCCTACTGGTTGCAACTAATGCAGCTTCAGGATCCCTTGCAGTTCGTCTATTGTTAATCTTTTTCCTTTCTTGAGATTCTTCAAAATTTAACAATAAACCAAAGAGCCCAGGCAGCTTGTAGGTGGACAGTTTCTCGCTAACTACAAGAGATGTGTTGACAGATTCAAATTTGTTAGGTAAGATATCAACAAATTTCTTACAGATTTCATCATCTTCTTTTGTCACTCCTAGAGCTGACATATCGTTCAACATGATTTGAAAACGCGTGTGGACGTCAGCTAGAGTCTCTTTCTCTTTCATATAGAAATTTTCATAATTTCTAATGAGACTGTTCAGTCGTTGTTCTTTCACCACTGGAACACCTTCATAAGACACAATTAATGTATCCCATAATTCTTTTGCAGTTTTGCATCCAGCTATTTTTGAAAAGATTTGTTCAGATACTGCATTTCCTAAAATGCTTCTGGCTTTAGGATCAAGATTAAACAACATCTTGTCTTGATCAGTCCATTGAGACTTGGCAGTTTGAACCCATCTAGCACGTTGAACAACTTTATCACCTTCTTTTACTTCATCAATGTGCTTTCCAGGAATTATGGGTCCTTCAGTTATGATTCTTATCATTTCTTCATGAATTCCTGAGAGATGCCACTCAGCTTTAAGCTTCCAATGGGCAAAATTATGTCCATTGAAAACTGGAATTCCTTTACCAGCCATTGCGAGTGGGTTTGAAGATGATGACATTGTTTTGAGATTTTACGTGTTTGATCGTTAAGATTTATAAATTTATTAAAATTTAAATCTTATTTGCTCTGATACCAGTTGTTAGGTCTCACTAAGATCTCAAACAATGGCTAATCAATCACAAATAAGTATTTAGACGTTAATTATTATTAATCGATTGGTTACTCAGTTTCTTGTTTATTATCGCGGAATTATAATAACAAGGAGTAGATATAACACACAGTTATATTGCTTAAAAAGGTACACTCTTTACAACGTTCAAGCTCACTATTTATACACAATAATAGTGAGCTTGATAAGGATAAATCTTAGGAAATCTTCTAAAGAGATAGAAGATTTTATCTAACTAGACTGCCTAAAATTACGCCTTACGTCTCTTAATGAGTCTGAGTAGTCAGACTCAGTCACTCAGACTCAAGTCACTCAGACTCAGTCACTCAGACTGAGACTTTGATTAACAGATTTATTAATCTTGGGTTAAATCATTGTTTTTCCCAACAAAATTTTTCTCATATGAACTAATTTATGAAGTTCTGGAATATAAGTTTTTGATTTCTGAAATTAAAATTTTGCTTTTTAAACAATTTCAAGGTTAACTAGTGTTTTGAAATGATTCAATTCTGGTGTTAAGAACTTAACCTAGAAAGATTTAAATAAGTTAACTTTGATATATTAATTTAATTCGGATCAATTTAATTTAATTACGGTAATAAAATTTTAGGTCGGGTATTATTTTAATTTATGTCTAGTGTTAACTTTGACTTTGTTGACCATAAGTTTAGGTCGGGTATTAGTTTAATTTAATTCTGGTAAAAGAGTCGACTGTTTTGACCTTCATTTTAAGTCGGTTTCTTTAATTTTTTAGGTCGGGTTATAATTTTTTTTGTTTTTTTTTTTTAACTCTGAGACACTGTAATTTAGGCCGGGTGTCTTTTGGTGGGAAGGCAATTATAATATACTAGGCGTATTCCCGCGCGTTGCGCGGTGACAATTTTGTAAAGTACACCATGCTCGATCCGCCTCAGGGATTGTCGGGTTAAAGTACACCCTGCTCGATGTAGTGGACCGATAGACTACCTCACCTGCAATTAGAGACAAATTATGAATGTCAATAGAACATGGAGTTTACCTACTTAAGGGCTTAAGGGCTGGAGACACACCTAACTTGTTAACGGTCAATGATGTTATAGCTGTTATAACATGCTTCCCATCAGCTGTGTAGGAACTGTAGTCAAATGAGTCAGCAAGTTTTCCCCACATGGTCACGGTCATTACTTTGTCGGTGGTACTATTTAATTAGTAAGCAGTAAGCAACATACAAAAGGGAAGGTTAGTATAAACGTGACAGAAAGAAGTAGGTAGGCAGAAACAAAGGAAAATACACAATAATAACCTGCTAACAAATAGCTTAACGTCGCGTTTCACACTTTTTTTTCATTGTCAAGGAGAATAATTTCTCCTGCACCTACCAAACACCCTATTACATCTGTAAACACATAGCCAGATGTCATGTGAACGACAACAACCCACAAAAAACTGGATATAGGAAAGAAAACTGTCACACCCCGCTAAAGCGGAAACACGGAATGTGAATCGGTGCCCTAAGTTGTAAAGAATAAGTAGAGTCAAATTTAGTCAAATTGTAGTTGCGGAAAGCAATCGCTAAAAAGTTCGTAAATTTATGCGTAAGTAACTAATTAGATTTCTTGTATCAACCTCTTGGCATCTATAACTTAAGTGTTCACACTAATCCGATTGTTCAACCGTGAGGCCCCTCTTCCCGCCTATCCTACGGGAAGTTGTTCAAGTTCTTAGTAATATGTACTTAGACTGCCATCTAAGCAAGGAACGGTTCTTTCCTAAGTATCGATACCCATAATTACTATACGGCTATGTAGTTAATAGTGTGTAAAGTTCTAGAAAACTAGTTGGGCACTAAGTAGTTTTGTTTTAAAGAGAGATAGTTGTTCCGTCACTTAAGATCATGTTATAGTTCCATCAAGGGTCGGTCCGCATACAAGCATCAATAATTAGTTTAGTTCAAAAGAGAGCAAGCCAGTAAGTTCTAGTAGAGTAAAAGTGTTTTACGCATAAGAGTTCAAATAGTTCGTTCAAAATAGTTCCATAAGTTCCAAAGTTCAATTTGTTCAATAAGTTCCAAGTAAAAATAGTTTATAAAGTTACAGATCAAAATAGTTTATAAGTTCAAAAGTCATAGTTCAATAAGTTCAAAAGTCAAAGTTCAATAAGTTCAAAAGTCAAAGTTCAATAAGTTGCAATTTGATTCATAAAGTTTTCAAATACAATTAATCTTATGTTTCCCCCTAAAATTCATGCAAAATACATATAAAATAAGGGGTTGTAACTCACGGATTGCGAAGAGTAAAGGTACGGAAACTCGGTCGGAATATGGAAGCCGGGAATCACGGATTGCCTAATAATACCAAGATAGTTTAATTAGTTGTTATATTATTATGTTCTTATATAATAATATAGATCAAATTTATGTAAACTTTAAGTGTCAAGGTTAAGTTTAGTTAAAATAGTCCGAAAAGGTGATCGTCTCATTTTGTCCAAAAGTCCAATTTAACGTTTTTGATTATTAAATCTTAAGTGTTTTTGCTCGCTGAAGTGGTTTATATTTTTCTAAGGATATTTGGGCAGCGCTTCCGCGCCCAAATTTCATATCCAAAAACATTCAATCACTTCCGCTCACAAATCACCTAAAACGCAATAATATACATATTATAGTTCAAATTAAGTCCCAATAGTCCATACATGTCTCAAATTTTATTTATGTTACATATTCAGTCCCAAAAGTCATGGTATCGAAAAGTCAGCGGGTCAATATAGTCCAAACGTGCTAAAAACGACAAAAACGACAAGTTTTGAAAATACAGCAGCTCTGTGCGCCGTTGTGACCCTTAGAACGGCGCACAGAAGCTGGGAAAATTGCCCGCTGCGTCATCCTAAGCCTTAGGACGGCGCACATATCGCGGGTTTTCGAGTTTTTTGTTGCAAAACGTATTTTAAGCCATAGATTTCGACATGCAATGGGTTTAAACTTATTAAAACATCATTTTAACAGTTTACATAGTATTTTTAATTACAAAACCGTGGATCTAAAGGTTCTTTTTGTTAAAAACGTTTTTGACCATAAAAAGTCATAGATTTGTATAAAAACACGTTTTCAACCGTTAGATCGTACATGCAATTGATTATTTGTAATAAAATGGTAAAAAGAAAGAAATCTACCGAAGGAAAAGCTCGGATAATGAGTTTTGGTCGGATTTACGCTTCAAAAATCTTTACAAGCTTAGTCCCTTTTCGAAATAAATGACACCCTTTGCTTCCCTTGAGGTTTGGATCGATTTGTATGGTTAGAAGATGGATTTTTATGGTGGAAAGTTTCTGGAAATGGAAGCTCTTGAGGGGAAAGTTGAGAGAAAAGAGTTATGTGTGTGTTTTTGTTTGTAAAAGTGAGTTAGTAAAATGAAAATGAAATGGAAAAGTAATAAAAATGAAAGAGTGTGTTTGGGGACTGCAAATTGCAGTAATGAGGGTCTGGTCTCGAGTGTGATTGGTGGAAAAAAGTTGGTAAATCGAGACATGCAACAAATTTGAATTTCTTACAAAATTCGTCCTCCAGAACGGCGCACATGGCCTCTGTGCGTCGTCCTGGACCATTTTTGTAAGAAATTTTGTGTTTTGGCTGATTTTGTACAAGTGTTTCGTTGGACCTTTTCGTTAACTAAAGTTTTAAAGTATGTTACATTATGAACTTAGGAAAGTTCATTAGGGGTTTTCTTGGTATTAGGACTTATTTAATTTGATTCCGGTTGTGATTCCGGCGTTGTAGCGGTTCCGATTATGTGAAAAGTTAAAGACTAGATAGACCGAAAGAGACATAAATTATAAAATGCACCTGGAAATTAGACGGTTGTCACAAAAACATAAACATTTAGAGAAAAGAAAAAACGGCACCAGTGAGGAGGGAATTGTTGTTAATTCTCTATAGGTGAACTTCCGTTGGTGTGAAACTAAACACATTCAATGGAAACTCCTCATGACCACATTCAAGTTTACGAACCGATGTTGCAATTTTGAAACGGATGCGGTATTGAGAAGAGCCTTGAACTTTCGTATATGATTTCTAGTGATGAAACCTTGTATCGAACCGCCCTTTTTGGTAAAAAAAAAAACATGTAAGAAACTAATTTAACCCCCCACAGTTTCCATCGTTGTACATAAAAAAAACATGGTAGAAATTATTATATATTAACTGTTTTTGTGGCGTACCCTTTTTCCGGCTTTTAAAATTTTCAAACAAATTAGAAATTACCTCATCATCAGCCATAACCATCTCCAACCCAAGTAAGACATCACCGAGTTTCGTATTTATTGCCTCCCACATTCTACAAAGCCGTACATGAACAACCCAATCTTCTCTTTTTGGGTCAAGGGCGCCAATCTTGGAGTGAGACATGTTTTTCGAAAGAGACATAATTGTACGTAGTTATGGGGCTTGTTGATGCAAAAGTAACTTTTCTGGCGAACTAACTTATATAGAAAAACACAAAACCACCAACCTTTGGAGTACCTAAAAACGTTTGTGTTAATAACTTAGGGTAACTCAATAGTCTAAATATCATTATACCTCAATAATTAGTATGCCATTAATACCACAAACTTTTGGAGTACCTAAAAACGTCCGTGTTATTAACTTAGGGTAACTGAGGAGTTTAAATATCATTATACCTCAATAATTAGTATGCCATTAATCACATTATGGTAATTAAAACACAATAATTAGTATGTCATTAATACCACCAACTTTTGGAGTACCTAAAAACGTCTGTGTTATTAACTTAGGGTAACTGAACAGTTTAAATATCATTATACCTCACATTATGGTAATTAAAACACAGGGCAACCAAAGAGTCAGGAGTTTCAAATGCATACCATTCCACTATTTGGAATATCTCACACGTAATAAAGCCGACGACTCTAGATTATAAGTAATAATAGATTTTGTTCCTAATCTATTTTTAATAGTTTTAAATTCAAATAATCCTTTTTAATTCATGGAAATTGTATCTCTTATCCGGATCAAAATTGTTAATCTCAATACAATTTCTTACCTTTTCATTTCACTGACGATCTCTCCTAGAGCCTTTCCATAGACTTTTAGCACCGTTTGAATAGATTTTAGAGTTTTTCAAGCTTTTGATTATTATTCCTGTCACACCCCGCTAAAGCGGAAACACGAAGTGCGAAGAGCAAAATATCATTACACGGGTGATAACAAAAGATAACGATTTCAAGTCATTATAATAAAGGTTAAAAGTTTACAAATTCGAAAATACAACCAAGCGTTCAACGTATCAAAATAACAATACAAGATTAAAGTGTTTTAACAAAATTCTCAAATTGATAAGACAGGTCTTTTCCCAATTCCAACTTCACGTAACAAGCTCGACCCGTCTATGCCATGCACTTCATGCTTACACTTGATTTCCTGAAACATGAGATAAAGTGTCAACTACATAAAGTAGTGAGTGAGTTACAGTTTTCAAGTTCTTGATAAAGTTCCGATAACTATAAAAGTATAACGGTTTCTCAAAAGAAGTGAAGCGGAACGGCGCTTAAAATATATACTTTTAAAAGTTCACATGGCAACGAGGTGTAACAACACCTTAATAGTTTGAACAAAGACTAGTATAACAATACTTGTAAAATAGTAGTTACGGATACAATCGCTAAGAGAGTATATGCGTAAATAAAGTAACTAATGATTAACATTGTATCAACCTCTTGGCATAATATAACCTAAGTGTACACACTAAACCGATTAACAAACCCTGAGGCCCCTTACCCCGCACTATCTACGAGGAGTATTTCTGATCATAGTAATATGTACTTAAGCTGCCGCCTAAGCAAGGAACGGTTATTTCCTAAGTATCGATTCCCATAGTTACTAAACGGCTTAACAAAGCTAATAGTGTGTGAAGAACTAAAACCGGGCACTAATGCAATTTTTGTTTAAAAATGATAGTAGGCACTTATGAATCGCGTTATATTCTCTTCAAGGGTTGGAAACGTATACAAGTAATCATAGTTTGAACTAGTGCCAATAAAGGGGGCAAGCCATTAAGTAAAATAGTGCCGAATAGTGGCAATAAAACAGTTTACGCATATAAGTTTCATAAAACGTTCAAAGTTCATAAAACAAGTAGATCTCATGTTTCCCCCAAAACAGTTATTTAAAGTACATTAAATAAGAGGGGATGTAACTCACGGATTGCGAAGAGTAATACGAATATGAAGTAAGCGGTCGGAACATGTCGGGAATCACGGAAACCCTAAAGGAATACCAAGATATCGCATAAGTATAGTTTTTCATGTGTTCGGACGTCATTTTGTATTAGTTAAAGTCTTTACAGTTTGTTATGGACCAATACGTGACAAAATCGGGCTTAAAGTTACGTTTAACAGCGAATTCGGTAAGGTTTCGGGGTCTGATGACAGTTTCGCAACGAAACTGTCAGTTTCCACAGTTTCGCTGGTCAGTTTCGGTTAAAAACTCGTTTTTCGGCGTCGTAAACTCATTTTTGACGGTATATTTTTACATGTACATATAGGTCTTTCAAAAACACAATAAAATGGTCAGTTTATAGTCGTTTTTAAGCCACGAAAGTTAAGTTTTACCAATGACCCGTTTGTATGTAAATGGGTTAAAAATCTCAAATCTTTGAAAAATGCATTTTTAATGGTTTGATCATACATGCAATAAGTTTAATCAATAAAAACATAAGGTTTAAGTAAGTTTTACCAAAAGAAATGATGGATGGAGGTTTAAAGCTTCGTAGAGGTGATTTTAGCTTCAAAATCGATGGAGACTTCTTATAAAACCCGTTTTAAGTGTAACCTTTTGATACCCTTGTTGTGTGGACGATTTTAATGGTGTTTGATGGCTGTTTTCTTGCTGTGAAAAGACTGCAATTGCTCTCAATGTGTGCGTGTGTGTGTGTTTTGAAGTAAAAGAAGAAAATGTTGGAAAAATGGGGCTATTTATAGCCAAAAATCATTTTTGGTGTGTTTGGACGGTCCAATAGGGGCCTGACACGTGGAAAAAAGCAGAAATTCGTTGACCAATGAGGTTTCATGCAAAAATGGGAATCGGCGCAACAGTTTTGCTAGCGAAACTACATTTTCGCACTGCGATCTGAAAATCGTTTTTGTTGCCGTTAAGTATTTTCGTTAGTTACAAGTTCACGTTTAGTTTATAGATGAGCTTAGGCAAGTTCACTAAGCGTTTTCTTGGTATTATGGTCCATTTAAAGGTTCCGATATTGATTCCGACACAGACACGTTCACAATAACAGTACGGTTAAGAACAAAGACAGTTTCTCAAAGACATAAGTACAAAGTTTCACCTGAAGATTTAGACGGTTGTCACAATTCCCCTGTTTTCTTAGTTCATTATGGTATTCTTAGTTTTTATTATTTATTTATTATGAATATATTAGTTTGATTGAATACTAAAGATCTATAACTGACTTCATATGGCTTTTTCATACAAACCTAAACATAATGTTGCTGCATTTTTGGATATGGGCCATTTTGAAGTTGCTGAAGACTAGAAGATTATTCTAGGATTTCTTATAAACTCAAACTTGAAGTTTGCTATATCAGAAAGTCCATTCTGTATAGAGATGTGCTACTTGAGTTGAGGCAGAATGCAAGGTTTGCAATGGTGAATTGTGTGAGGACTATTTCAGCAGCTGCCCAGATGGAGAATGTAACTGTCACTGAAGATGTAATAAGGAGAGTATTACACTTTGATGATGTTGGTGGTGTTGAGAGGTTGGAGATGGAAGAAATAAAGATTGTGTGTAGACAAGTTGGATATAAAGGTGATTTTCCTGAGAGTATGGTTAAAAAGACAAGAGTCTCATTCAACTGTAGATATCTTATTCATGTTCTGGTTTGCTGTATTTTTGGACGTTTTAGAGGGTTTGATGAGATGAATTAGACGTTGGATTTTGCTTTTGTATGTATGATCACTCAAAGGAGGTTCAATTTCTCTGGTTTCATAATGGATTGCATGCAGAGAATGGCTGAAGGAAGTTCACAAAAATTTCTTCTATATCCAAGATTCCTTCAGATCATACTGCAATATGAAGTTCAAGGGTTGATGCTAGAAGGCCCCCTACTCTTAAGGATGAAAATATGAACTAGAAGATCATGAACAACATGAAAATTCTTTTGCTAAAGCAAGAGTGGTCTTCTTAGGACATTTCACTCCTTTCTTCCCACCAATGATCAATCAGGCAAGGGTAGTTGTACATATGTTTTTAGAGATACTAGACCAGTGGGGAGATAATGTTCAACAGCAAGAACAAAAACAACAACAACAACAAGAACAACAGCAAGACCAACAACATCAACAACAACAAGAAGTTAAAGTTGAGGATGATCAACCTGGATCACACATTATTCCCATTTCATCACCTCCACCTCAAACACCTATTGTTCAGCAATCCCAAGGAAGTGTTGAAAGAGGAGATTGGTATTATACCATTGAGGAAAGCCAAGCTTTGCCTAATCTTGTTGCCACTAATATTCACACTCCTGAGGTTCCAACTGTGTCTACCCCTATGATAAATGTTTAGAAGAATGCTTCAACAAGCAGTTCTATTAATGTCTATACTTCAAAGAAGAAAAGGGGAGTTAGAATTGGTATGTTTACAATATTAGAATTGACAAAGAAGAATGAGGCATTGGAGCAACTGGTTTAAAGGCATAAGTCACTAATAAATCAACTAAGATGGAGAAATGCTTCAAATGCAGTCATAAGAGAGAAAGTAAGACTTAAATGTTTATTGAAATCTCTTCCTATGGATGATGCATCCAAATAGGGGGAGATAAAACTGAAATTGAAGGTGAAGTTGAAGAAAGAATGGTTGTTGAAGGTGGTAATGAAGTTGAAGTTGAGGGAGAAGCTGAAGGTAAATTGGATAGTAGTGAATCAATGAATGAAGAAGCTGAGATAGATTTATCTATTGTTGGAAAGATAGTGAAAGATTTGGAGAAGGCTGGAAGCTCCAAAGGGAAGGAAAAAATTCACTGAGTTTACATCTGGTGAAGAGATGTTTAACTCGGGTGATATAGAAGTTAGATCTTGTGATGAAGAAAATAAGTCTGGTGGAGAAGAGTTTAATTCGGGTGAGGGATTAATTAACTCTGGTGATGAAAAAGAAAGTGAAAGTGTACTGCAAGAAAAGAATATCAGAAAATTCAAAGCAGTTGATCAGTTTGGAGAGGTTATTGATCAAGCAACATTTGAAAAACACTTTGAGGGGTTATATGAGGGCATTTTTGATGTAAATGCAACAGATACCTTTACAGATTATATGAAGGAAAGGAATCATGAGGGCATTTTTGATGTAAATGCAACAGATACCTTTACAGATTATATGAAGGAAAGGAATCATGTCCCTGTGCATGCATATGATATCAATAACCAATGGAATAAAGAATTGGGAGGAGAGAAGGTAGTGATTGACATAGATAGTGATAAGGAAGATGATGATAATGTGGAAGTGGTTGTTAAAGAGGAAGAAGGAGATAAAGCAGTAGAAGAAACTGCTGATGCTGGAAGCAGTGTAAGACAAGAAGGAAGAGTGAAAAGTAGAGCACTGAAAGCTTCAAAACTAGTACCTTCCAAAGTGAAAAATCTGAAGAAGAAGATGCTAGAATACAAGAATAAGTTCTCAGAGAAGAATTTTCAAACTTCATATGAAGAACTACTTGATTGTTGCTGGAGGTATGTCGTCTAGATCAGTGGGGCAGATGAAGATTGAAACCCTAGAGAGAAACTGGTTAGACATTCAAACAAAGGTTATGGTGGATGAAATGAAATCTAAAAGAGCAAAGAAGATAGAGGTGGAGCTGAACAAAAGGAAAACTGAAAGAGCTTCAGAAAATGTTGAGGTCAACTTGGAAAGTCAAAGAACATAAGCTCCAATTTCTCCTTTTGTTCAAATTGGTGAGGTTCTTCTACAAAATCAGCTGATCAGAGTTAGAATGTCACTTTGAAGTCTCTAGTTGAGAAACAGAGTCAAGAAGTGCATTTAAAGACAAAGGTAAAGCAAGAAGATGATCCCATTGCAGAATATATGGAGAAGGAGTCTTGGTTCACAAAGACTCAACAAGAAGATCCAGTTCCTGCTCAATCTTCTAAATCAACCCTTCCTGAAGACTATTATGCAGATGATCCAGCTGTCATTGCAATGATTGAAGAACTATCAAGTTGGATTGATGAGACTGCATCAGATGGAGGTGATTTAGATCAATATGGCTTTCCCATTGATACTGATGATGCATCAGTTCAAGGAGAAGACAGTGCTTCTGGATTAAGAATAAAGAAGGTATCTCAAGAGGAGTTGAGTGCTGAAAGAGAAGAGTTGATGAATTTGAGGAAAAGTATTCTGCCACATATAGTTGGTTGGAGGTTTGATCATCATATTGGAGCCATTGTGATTAAAAGAAAAAGCAGAACTGGTACAATGACTCAATCTTTTGACACAACAGAGAAGCTCATGCAGATCTCAGTGGAAGATGCCAGAAGATTATGTCAACTGAAGATGGTGAACCATGGTCAATATGCTCATGGATATGACTATGAAAAGTTCATCTATGAATGTGCTAAAACTGACTTTGCCAACTGTGGGAAGAAATTCAGAGCCAAAAGGAAGAGGATGACAATGTTCATTGCCCCTATGAAGAAAGTCAAGGTTGTGCATCAAAAGCCCAAGATACTCAGATGGTGGATTGATTATGAGAATGATGAGATTGTGTTGAGTAGAGAAGATGGTGAAGATGAGAGGCTTTATGAGAATGCTGATCTAAGAGAGCTCTCAAATGAAGACATACTTACAATCTTTCATCTTTCACTTGAGAAACTGCAACCTAATGATAATGAAATAAGGATGGCTCTTGAGGTTGTAGCTTAGGAAGTTGATAAGATTAGAAGGGGTACAAGAGACATAATTTAGTGACTGATGTGTATATTGAAGATGAGAATGAAGCTTAACCTAGCAAGATGAAGATTTTGGAAGCATCATCTAAGGGGGAGATTTTTGGAGCATAAAGGATTGATGACTGAACCTTCCAAAGATCTTTGTCAAAGTGTATAGTGTTAGATATTTAGTTCGGTGAACATTGTTCATCACCCGAACTAAATCTTAGTTAGTAATATCATGAAGACTTTAGGTCGGGTGAACTAACTCTTCACCAGAGTTAAGTTTAAGTTCACCCGAACTAAAGTTAAATGATGTTTTAATTATTACTTCACCCGAAGTGTTTTTACATAAACATAAGGGTTGTTATAATGTAATAGTTAGATAGCTTAGCTTATATATAGTGGTGAGAGGAGTTCAGATGTAAGAATTTGAGTGTCAAAATATATGTAACAAACTTTTCCGCCATTTAAGGCTTTTGAAAGAAAAACTTCCATTGTTGAATTAGTTGAGTTTCATTGTTCTAATTTCATTAGCTTAATCAATAACTTGTGATTCCGCAACCTGTTATTGATTCTAGACATAGAGTGTTTGGCTTTGAAGATTGATCAGATCTAGACATAGAGTGTTAGCTTGCATCATGTTTAGAGACTCGGGTTTAACTTTCTTCTCTGATTAATATACGTTACTAATATCCGACAAACAAAAATTTCTCACAAGGATAATGTAACTTAAAATCATTGAAATTAAAATATAGTTAGTTGAGTTTATGTTTACTCCGACAAGAAGCAATAGTATGTTGTAATAATTAATACCATGTGAGGTCAATTGCAAACCCATATGCGTAAAAATAAAAGACTTTTTATCCTAAAAATGCGTGAAATTAAATATATAAAATTGTTGTTGCAAGTAAACAACACATAATACCATTTAAGGGAAACAACATACAATCAAAATCCTTCCTCCCTTTCCATCCAATCCAATCCAATCCCAATCCATTCCAATAATTATATTCACTCTCTCTCACATACATATACACAAACACTCTTTTCTCTCTCTAGATCGAATAATTGAGGCCGTTCTCGATTACGCACCCTCAACTTTCCCCTCCACATTTTTTTCTTCTTTAATTTGATTGAGATTCTAATGAATAAATAGATTGATAATTCCGAATTAGGCTTCTTTAAATTTCAAAAGGTATTTTTTTTATGAATTACTATGAATTATCTAGTATGTTTTTTCTTGTGTTTAGTGTAATTTTGTTAAGTAGGTGTTTGTGTAATTTAAAATTAGAATTTGGTAAGATGTTGTTGTTGCTTCCTAATTACTTCTACTTTTATGTTTAATCTTAAACATTGCTTTGTGTGGCTATAAAGATCCTTTTTTCATGCCTTTCTTGTGATTTTACTCTTACTTTCTTCTTGTATGCTATAAACATTTTTCGCTTCGATAAATATATGGTTTTACTACTAACTGTTTTTTACATTTTTCTCGTGATTAGTCTACTGCTTTTTCCTTCAGCATTTATGACTCTGTCACACCTGAATTTTCATTTATTTCGGTTATGTAAATATATCATGTAAAGTATCTTCATGTCCATTTTACTTTTTTGATCACCACTTTTTCCATTTTTCTGTTTATAGAATAGATACCTTTGTGACGATATACAATGGGATGCTTTGTTTCAACCCCAAAAGATTCAGGAGGCAAACGAAGGAGGCCAGGAAACATTGGTGAAGTTTCGGTTTTTGTTCCTGGTTTACGGATACCAAAACCTGTCGATTTTTCTGACTCACTCGGTGACCATTTATGCAAAACTTTAGTGGAACGACTTTCTGCTCTTAGGACACGTATAGTTGTTATGGCAGGACAAGAAGCTCCATCCATCACAAGAACACGAAGACGAAGTGCTACCCAACATGGTTAGTATTCAAAAAAACATATATTTTTGCAGTTGAGGTGACTAGATAGGTGGGTCAACGGGATTGGTTAATGAATTTGTTTATTTTTAAGAAACAACTGTAAATAGTTTCATCTATTCTCCCTCTTAGGGTTCTTTGATATAAAATTGAACTCAATTTGACCATTTCATAAGTAAGCGGGTAGAAGATGCCACCTCTATGTAATTGTATTATATTTTACAAGTAGTTTTTTTCCATTTTCAGGAGGCTCAACTTTAGGTGATCTTCTGCAGGCCCTTGAAGATTATTTACCGGTCCTTTTAGGACTAGTTAAAGATGGTAAACCATGTTCTAAGCTATGTTGTTAGTTTATGTGATCTCTTCATATGATACAAGAACTTTTCTTTATCACTATGCAGGAAGCCCATTACAACATAAAGTACAATTTACGTGGATAAACCAGGAGGACGAGTCAGAGGTAAGACATCAATATAAGGAGGTGTTTGGATGTGCACCTTAAAAGTAATTAAGTGATATTAATTAATCAGAATTAAATTATCAACCCTAAGAAAAGGGGATGAGGAAAAAGGAGAGACGTGTTAAATGGGAATAAGAAGTCTTATCAGTTTTATTGTAGCTAGTAGGAAACTGGTTATGCAAAACTGATAGTTCAACACCTATATAATCGGATAATTTAGAAACAGTCTTTTTGTCCAAACAATAGCAAATGATTACTGTGACCTGAAGTCGCAATAATCAGATAAAAGTTATGTACTGTTGTTAAATAATCTTTTGGCATGTTACGCGATCAAAGTGGAAGGCTGTGCTAATACATGTTATCATAATTTTCAGGAAGTGGCGATGTATAGTGCTTGGTATGAAGTATTATCTGTCTTGCACTTAATGGCAACTTTATCCCTATCACAAGCAAACTTGTTGCTTCTCCCAAGAACGTCCACTGATGGTTATTTGCCTAAAGTATCAGAAGGTGGGTGGGTCATGTCAGATGAAAAGAATGCTTGTTTTTTTGTTGCATGATTCATGGCATGGCTATGGTTTCATATTCATCGACTATTTCTGTATTGTTTCTACATAAGCAGTAACCAAACACTGATATCAATTCTATAGTTTAGATGCCACAAACATAGTTTAGGGATATTGAAAAAGGAAATGCTTATAAATGATGCGATCGTGTTATGAATTTCAGTATGCCCAAAAATCTATTTGATCATTTGAGAACTTCGTACTTATTTGATTGGTGGTCAAATCCAATCCTCTGATAAATTTGGTACATCAATACATGCATAGATGCCTTCTTCTCAGCAGATAGTCTTAGATGCTCATAAAGAATATCACCGTTTGGGGCTTTGGTGATTGCTATTTTGAAGATAATATATTTAAATTACTTTACCCTGACAAAATGCAAGGATAGATACAACTTTATGGAGTATTAATCCATCTTTCTGTTACATATGATAAGAGATGTTCATCAAATAGAGATTAAACATCCGTGGTCGAAGGTCGTTTAGTGTACTAAAATGTGCATAAACCTCCTAAATCATATTATTCAAAAACATAGATGATTATTGTAATGATATATATTTTCCGTAATCATATTTCGCACATTTTCAAAAAATAGATATTGGATTGTTTGGTCATGCTGTTTGTTTTACATGCAATAACGAATGTTCTTTGACATTACAGAGAGCAGGAGATCTGCAATTGATATTTTGTTAAAGGCGGCTGGATACCTCGATTGTGCAGTAAGGCATATACTTCCACAGTTGCCTCCTGAACTCAGGTTCATAGATTTGTAACTTTTAGTCTCTTATTTAGTGTCAAACCTGTAATTTGAAGGAGTTTATCATTATACAAGTATGTTTTTCTTATAGGAGAGACCTGCCTGTGGACCTTGCTGACGGAGTTTTGAGAGCACTCTGTCTTCAAGCACTAGGACAGGTATTGTCTTTTGCTTCTGATAGAGTTTTTGACATCCTTAAAATTAGAGATTGCATTTTGAATCCATATACTTATTAATGGGTCGATTTGGGTTGTTTTTGTCTCAAATGGGTCAAATAATTTATTTTAACTATATGAGGAACTAGTCAAACTGATTGAAAGTTGACTGCAGTCTATTTTTTATACATACAACCTTTTAAGTTAAAGTTTAGATGTTATTCTCATCATATTGTTACTATAATCATAATAACACATCAAGTATTTATTTACTTTTTGAATCATCAAAGGTGTCTGCAGGTCAATTTGACTCGTACTAAAATATATATCTATTTCAACCACAAACCAGTTTTCCCCCGATACCTTAGCCTCTTGACCCGCTTTCCTTTGAACATCCATAAAGTCTCGACTCCTGTGCTGTTCTTAATATCCTATATATGTTTACTATTTTTATGATGTTAAACTTTATAGGCTTGTATGTGGAAATTAGAGATTATGGTTGAGTTGTTCGTTAATGTTATATGGGTGTATCCCTAGGCAACCCATAGACATCTCTCGTTGCTGTCTCTAGTATGACAAAATTATCTTAGTCAAAGGTTCAATCTTTAATAGGTTCATCTGTATATAATTTCATTTAATCAGTTAATACTAATCATACCTTGATAAGACTTGTACTTGGAAGAGCAAGATTTTGATGGTCCAAGTCGCAATTGCTACCTTTTAGTTGTTTTTAAGCTGAACCGGGGTAGTTCTTTTTTCTTAAAGTCATTTATGAGGCATTGTTAGAAGGCCGCAAAAGGTTCCGTGGGTAACGGGTTCATGTGTTTGTTCGAATAATCCACAAACCGTTTTGGTCATTTATTTTATAAATAAAAAAATCCATAAAATATGATTAAGAAATTATTTATTTCAGTAATAGTAATGTATGTTTTAAATAAAGTGATTTTTTAAAAATACACTTTGGATGACTATTGACCCGTTTGACCCATTTAGCCCATTTATCCCATTTTGTTTTCAGCTAAAAAAATTTATTTTACCCTTTTGAGATGCCAAATAACCCAAACCTTCCTATTCTTAAGTAAACGATTTTAAAATTGCCGCCGGTGGGCTTAGCGGTTAAGAAACATACACTCTTACTTTTGAACCAATGTTACTAAATATTACATTATATATGCGAAGTGTAATGTTTTTCGAAATGTTATATATTCATTAATTATGTTCGCAATATAGTGCTTTCTGTAGCCAGACGACATATGCTTTGCTACATGTAAGTATGTAACAACGAACAGAAATACCAACGGTCTTGTTCATCACTATGTGAATGTAAAAGACTAAAAGAAAATCCTCCTTTTGTGTTTATGTTCTATTTAAATATTGATAATTTACTATGGAAGTATAGACTACAGGTATTTGTCTTTTGTCAATTAATTTAATTACAAATGTTATATGTAATATCCCTTGGTATGCAATCATGTAAAACACTCTCAAGAAAATGTTCAAGAACTTTATTCTCCATTATAGTTCTTTTGCGTCAGCTAGCATGATCATATCTTTCACTTCTGTAGTTTTTTATTCTTAACTAACTTTTTCATGCTTCCATTTAACTGTGGATTATTATAATCTTGGTTGCTAGTGCATATTTGAGCTGATCCAATATGATCCTTTTTTTACGCAAGAACATGATAAATTATTGGTTGCCCTTTCTCACCTGTATGCTTGCAGGGGATTGTATAGATGAAATACAACTGGGGATTCGGGCAACGGGTAACGGATTGGGTTGTGTGTCCTTCCTTACATTTTTATTTTCATTTATAAAAAGATATCTTAAATATGATTATAAAATCTGTTATTAGATCCAGTTGGGATTAATAAAACAATTTAGAAGGTATAAACAATTCATATGTCATGTCATGGGTTACTTTTTAATTGGATCGAGTCCGTATTAACATGATATGTAAGTAATTTAGAAACCATCTAACCCATTCTGAGTTTCACCCAAGGAGTGTAAAATGTGGTTAAAGTTCCTTGAACAAATCTATTGAGACCATCTGAGGAATGAATAACCGAGACCATCTGAAGAATGTTGGGGATGACCTTGTATCAAGGTTTAGAAAAAAAATAAAAAAATCGTTTAAGCCTTTAAGGGCTAAGGCCGAGTTTGTGGATATGCGGCTGGGTATATATAGTTTTCTTTGTATGAGGTTATTGATTAGGAATCTTGATTTCTGTAAATGAAGAGTTATAGAACATTGCTATTAACTTGCTTATGACAAACTTATATTCTTAACAAATAGCATATATATTATAGTGGCAGAAATTTCAGTTGATTTACTTTTAAATGGATTTTATTTACCTCTTATGGGTCAAATCAGTACATACAAAAATGTTTAGCTACAAATGGAACATGTCAAATAAGTTAAATAGATCGAAAGTCACCAATGGTAAAATATAATGCATGCAACTGGCCGGGCCTCAGTTATAATTTACCCATAGTGTCGTGATATCCAACCTGCCCGACCCCACCTCTTTTTCACCTGTAATATATTCTAAGCTTTCGCAGAATAGTTTGTTTATTGATGAGTGTTCATGAAAGTGGCCGTGTGTGATATGTATTCACCAACTTGACGGATTCCCCAAAGTAGTGTCTGTCACTAAATAGAAGGTTACTATAATGTCATTTGTTATCTTGCGTAGTACTACATATAGCATAACCTTGAGACCATTGTATAGGCCATCACACTGTTCCCCAAAGTGCAAAATTTTCCTTCACGTAAGATCAACAAACTGTTGTCCTAATTATATGTCTCATAGTTTGTCTTCACTTTCTTATTAAATTACCTTTGCCCACACTTTGTCAGTATGAGATATGTATGAGAGAAAAATATTGAGGCTAACATTCTTAAAAGTTGTAATGAACATGAATTTTACAAACAATGTTAAGCAATTTTTTTGTTCTCTCGCTAGATATACAGAACCAGTTATTATTATTAATTCATTTTGGCAAGAGCATTATGAATTTAGAATTCCCTATTAATTTTTTAATTCTCATGCTGACATGGTTTTTTGTATATCGAGCTGTAATCAGGGTGTTGACATACAACTTGGCCTTGCAATTGATAGTACTAAAGCGACACTTGCAGTGAAACGAAGGCTTGCGTGTGAGATGGTCAAGTATTGGCAGCAGGTAATTATTCCTGAGAGTATTACAAGTTCAGTCGGTAATTAATGCCGATTTTTTTCCTTGTTTTAACTACTAACAGTTGATATGTTCCATGCCTCGCTTGAAACTATTATAGCACATTATCTGTAGTGTGGAAAAGAGTTGTAATAGACAATGTTTGTACCACTTTTTCACTGCATAAAAAGACAATTGTTAACAGTACATATAGGTTATATATTTTCTATGCTATTTAATGACTGAATAGCTTCTCACAAAGAACAAAAAAAACAAACAAATAACTTACTCCTTGAATGTTTATTGTACCGTTTTTAGGGTCATGTGAGAGTGTTTCACTCTTAATATTTTGGCCAACTCTCTTGTTTTGTCAAACATCAGAGACTAATATATTAGCACATATGGAAGAAATTTGTCTATTGTGTGTGTGTGCTTATCGTTTCATATTGATATAAAGATTATTATCCATCCATATATCATATTAATCTAGATTCTAGACTCTATATCTTCATCCATATTATATAAAGGCTCTTGACTTTAGTTGTTTAATTAGATTAAAATGTGGTAGAGGCATGCATAGTTTTTAAATTATCATTCTTTTAAACTTTTTTTTGCAGGCCCAAGATAATATTACGAACCTTCCACTAGCAAATGGTTGGGGTGAGAAACACCGATTTTATGTCAAGTGGAAGTACATCGAAGCCAAGGTACCGTTCTATCTACTTAACTTTATAAACTCGAATAAGGCTGCATGGTATTTCGATTAAAATCATGGACGATATTGTAAAAAAAGCTGTTCAATTGAGTGTGTTATAAGGAAGGTGGATATACAATAGAATATGTTGTCTAAAAGAAATCAATTGGACATAACGGTATCCACTATGTCAATATTCTCATCAGTAAAGAAATATAGAAAAAGGGTTGCTGCATAAAAATTGTTGCCCGATCGAAGTTAGTTTCCTTTATGCAATTAATCCTGAAATTAATGCATATTAAAGTTATAGTAAGATCCCTATAACTATAGGTATATAGAATTGGCCACAATAAAACAAAGCTGCTAATGAAGTAATTCCTGTAAACTGAAAGTTGCTGTCCTGAGTGTGCCAAGGGTAAGAAGAAACGTTAATGACACTAACAATATTTAACAAGATGGAGCACAGATGTGTGTTATCCCAACCTGCTACAAATAAAATTTATATTCTCATTCGTATTTGCTTCTTAATTCACTTGATAAAAATTTCTTTATACATTTGTAGGCAGGTGCATATTATTATCATGGTTTGATTCTTGATGAAGGCAACACCGAAAAATCACATGGGATGGCTGTATCTGCTTTACAAGCGGCAGATGAGTATCTCAAAGAAAGCAAAAGGGCATGTGAAGCGTTCAATACAGCAGTTCCTGCTTCAAGGTGATATTTCTTACTTTGTGGATGAAAAGTTAAATGTTTATCCTTCTTGAAGTGGCATAGAAAATGAACGTGTTATTTGTTTCAAGACTTGTTTTGTTTTCTTCTTTTTCTTTCATCAAGTCTTGTGTGACTGAGGTTATGGAGGGTTGTGTAGAGTAAGCTGTGAATGAACAATTATTGCTTAATTTCTGTGCTAAATGAACATAGATTTACCATTACAGCCCTCTGTTTGTAATAAGTGTTGAATGAAAATGATCTTGATTAAACAATAAAATTCAATAACAGTTTCATTTGTTTTATTTGCTTCATCCACTGGGCTTGTAAACAGCAGTAGATGCTATCATAAAAAGGTGAAACGGTTCTTTTATTTCTCAGCTATAGAAAACAGGAAGTGTTAGAGCTTTGAAAACAACACCACAGAGGCACAAAACATATTATTGAAATCCCAAGGACTCGTTTCCCATTTTCTAAACCTTATTCGCTTTAAATATTATTTAGTGAATTCTCATCTTCCTTCAATTTCATGCTCTGTTAATTTTTTAAAAGTGCATTGTGTGTGATGTATGTTTGTTGATTACTTGATTGGGCATATATAACATTTGTTAAAGGTGCAAAATGAGCGGATCTTTCAGGTTGGGTACATGTCAAAAGGGTTCTTTTGGTAAAAGTTGTTCAAATTTCTGTATAAAATAGTTAGCTGGTTAAATGTGCTTACGAAACTATATAATGTTTTTTAATAAAAAAAACACTTTGCGTGATTAGAACCTGTTTGAGCCCATTTAACTCATTTGACTCATTTCCTTTTAATCCAAATGCTTTATTTTTACCCAGTTGACCCGTGAGATAAAATTTTTTGCCATCATGTAGCGTATTTCTTCTCTGTTTACATGTTCATAATTCTGGATGTCGGGGTTGCTAGTATAATTAATAATATATCATTATTTTCAATCTCGAGTTGTATGTTTTATTGCAGAACTCCACCTCTTTGGGGAACTATGAAGTATCTCTCTGAAAAAATTCCAAAAGACACTTCAAGCAAGGTGCGGATCAACCGGGATTTATACACTTATGAAAAGTAAGTCTTGATTTGGCTTCACTTTGGTGTTCACTATATTTTTCTAGTATGTATATCCTTATATCCATGCGTAACATATTGCATCTCCTTACGGTTGCATATTTATGGGAAAAGTATTCATCAGTAAATACCATATATATATATATATATATATATATATATATATATATATGGTGTAAAACACATTTTTTTCAAGTCGTACAACTGTTTTATGCAGAATAAATTTTATGATAACCTTTAACATTTTTCCACGTCAAACCAACCCTTATTGACATATTACAACCCACCATCATACCACATTTTCTAACATGTTACATAAGTAGAACATAGAATTCATTAAATTTGTTGTTATGCTTCTAACTTGTTTTGCATTGGCCCGTAACTAAAAATAAATGAGGGTAGAATCATGGAAACAGCGCCAACGTTACCTGATTTTGCATTGGCCCTGAAGCCGGATGAATATCAACTTCCTGATGTCGATTCATCATGGAACCTTGAAAACGTCAGCAAGGGGCAGATTGGGAACAGCACAGATTAAGAACAAATATGACATCATGTATGGTTACGATGCTGAGAAACTGCATAGTCAAAACAGGGATCATACCGTTGTTACTTTAACATTTTTTATTAATCATTTTGTTGGTGAGTTTGTTCAAAAGCGTTATCAATCGTTCATAATAGCAATGTATGTATCCTATATATATGTACACACCAAGTGTTTAATATATAAATATGAAACTTGTACAATATTAAGATCTTTGTATGAAGTGAAGATCTTTTGTTTTTAGATGACAAGAATAATATAATATATATGTCGTTCATTGTATTTTCCGTGTTATTAAATCACTTCTGGTGTAAATACAAAGTTTGCTGCATAAAGAAGAAATATGCATCCCTTATGCTTGGGGTAACTCTATGGTATTTTCTCTTTTGTAGGAGAAAACTTCCGAGACAATTTGAGTTGAATCGAAAGCTTTAATGGGGAAACGGAACTATAACCAAACTTTACAATTAGGTTCAGCAGATGGAAAGTTATTAGAAAGCGGATAAAATGATTAATGTAGGTGTTTCTAGTTTTGCTTGCTAAAGTAATTATACTTTTTGAAATTACATCAGATCATCAATTATAAGAAAACGCAATAGTGAAGATAGTATTTGAATTTGCTTTTTTGTTGTATCAAAACCAGTTAGATAATTAGTTGCATATATGTGATATCCTGACAATCCAGAGGTAAAATAATCAGATTATTAGTTTATGCTGTTTTGATAAATATAGTAGGGGACCCGCGCGTTGCCGTGGTAACAAATATATTTCTATTTTCGACATATTTTTTTGGTTACCCTTTTCATAACAATAACATTACGGATGACAAAAAAAATTTTATTATAATAAATTTAAAAAATATTAATGCAAAAATGATTATAAAGATATATTAATCGAGTAACATACTTTCGTTCAGGCTTAATAAATTTATATATGAGAAAATATTTTATAGTTTATATTTTTAATTTACTACAGAAAGTTTAATACTTTTAATTTAAATAAATGTATCTGGATTAGCTATGAAAGGAAACAATATTCAAAAACGAATTTGTATTTATATATTATTCATGGCTCGTAATTCAAATATTTCTAGTTATAAAACAAGGAATAATTAAGTAAATTACTCTTAAAATTCAACATTAAAATTTAAGGTAGAAATGCTCCATAAATAGTATAGATAATTAGTGTGAAGATGGGTTGACGACAACATTTGTAATACTTTGTAATTTGTTGTGTATTTGGGTCTATGTATTTAACAAAACGGGTTTATAGTATATGTATAAGATACATAAGACATGATCTACGCATATATATATATATATATATATATATATATATATATATATATATATATATATATATATATATATATATATATATATATATATTTGTCCCCCAAAACACATGAGACGTGATTTAAATATCATATTCTTTTGATTACTTATCAGTTATGATTAACATATATTATTTGTTACATATTTGAAAATTACAAATCGCTTATGCATATATGGAAACTATAGTATAGTTTAATAGTCACTTAATTATAAACATAAATAAATATATATTTTTATTAAATATAAATAATATGGAAACAACATTAATATAATATGGTGGCATATTCAAATATGTAATTTAATAGAAATGATCACGGCATATTATTAATTATTTTTCTTAAAATTCAACTTTAAGAAAATGGGTCTAAATATTTTATAGATAGTTAGATTAGATGAATATTACAAATCTCTTATGCATAGATGGAAACTATAGTATAATCAATGGTCACTTAATTATAAACATAAATAAATATATATTTTTATTGAATATAAACAATATGGAAACATCATTAATTTAATATGGTAACATATTTAAATATGTAATTTAATAGAATTGATAAGGACATATTAGTAACTTCTTTCTTAAAATTCAATTTTAAGAAAATAGGTTTAAATACTTTATAGATAGTTAGATTATATGATTATGACGAAAAATAACTAGAAATAACTGTTTGACAAACTAGGTGTCATTAAAAATTTTGAGACTAAAAGACCAAATTATAACTTTCTATTTTAAAAATCCATTTAAAATTTAATTTTGTTTAATAATTAAATATCTCAAAAACCGTAAATGTATAAAACGAATAAATTACACCATTGTAACGAGCATTAAATTACCTTTCTATAGAGTACCCACTCGATATAGTTTTGACGGAATTTTTTTCCGAGTTTTTTATGGGTTTTGAAATTTTATATTATAAAATCACGAATTTATCACATGTGATTTTAGTAGTTTGACATATTTTTTTTCGTTTTTCTTTTTGATTCTAGTTGAATGTATATAACATAACAAATATATGTTTTGAAATTCATATTTAGTGTTCAAATCATATGTGATTGTACATTACGAATATCCACATTTGTCCGAAATCAGAAAAATAAAAAATCTTCAATTTTTGATTTTTTTTTCCGGGTCTATAGATTATACATAATATAATATTTTTATGTTTTTAATTAACAATTAAAGTTGAAATCATGTGTTTTATTACCTTATAAGTTTTTTGAGATTTTACATACATAATAAAATCACATATGATATACAATACAATCACATGTGATATGCGTACTATCACATGTGATAGTGATAGTACACATATCACATTTATGTCAAAAAAATGAAGGAAAACAAAAATTGTCACATATGATATACAATACTATCATATGTGATATGCATACTATCACATTTATGTCAAACAAAAATTAAGGAAAAAAAAATCGTCAAAATTCAATATTTTTTCTAATTTTTGGTAATTTATACGTTTTATAGTAATTCTCTTTTATAAAGTTTTACGATTGGTGGTAATATCACATGTGATATTATCATTACAATTTCAATATCCAGAAAAAAAAAATCTTCGAAAGTATATAATACCAATGCTCTAATTGAAGATAAAAACGAGACGGTCGCAACGGTGTAATTTGTTTCGTCTAATGATTAACGGTTTGTGAGATAAATTAATTTAAAAAAAAAAAGTTGGTTTTGGTTTTAATATTAGTCATTAAATTAAAATTAGATGAATGACCAAGATTGTGTATTTTGGTGTTTAGAAAATTATATGTCTTAATTGATCATTTACCTGGAAACTATATAAAAATAGTGATTATCTGTGTTTTTTTAAACATTAAAGAAGTTATTGACGATTATGTTATTCTAAGCAACTCCAAAGCTGATTATTCAAAATCTGTTATGGGCATGTTTTAACCTTTAATTCCATTAACTTTTATATTTTTAGTTTTTAACGTTATTTCCATCGCGAAGTGTTAGCAAATAAAACCTCGTTAATGTTAAGAAACAAAAAGATAAAGAAAAATATATCAATTAGCAAACTCAAAATTTCCTAATGATTCCGTTATTACATAAATGATTTATGTTATGTTATTATATATATAACAATTTGTAATACTTTTGTTTTTTTCCTCGAATTTAATTATTAATATTTTTATCTCTAGAAATTGATTAATTACGTTTTAACCCTTAATTTCATTAAGTTTTATATTTTCAGCTTTTAATATTATCCCCGGTGCGAAGCACCGGCAAATAAAACCTCTTTAATATTAAGAAAAAAAAATTAAAAATAAAAAGACACAAGGTTTGACCACAAATGAACCAAACTAATCAAAAAAATAAAGAAAATTAACATAAATTTATAAACAAATGACGTCTTACAATAATCATGAACAAGGATAAATAACAAATCAGCTTCATAAATTTGTTACCAATTCGCTTCCGGATTTGAAGACGACCCTTCCCATGAATTTGACGAAACCAAAAATAAGAAAGAATTTGTACTTGGCACGTCAAATTATTTAACATATTTTTTATTCTTGTAGATGACAGTGTTTCGGGTCCCCCAAATAATATACGCCATGCTCCACACTATCGATTCCATGTCTTCTTTGTTTTGAAGTATAATTGCTTCTTACATCATGAAACATTACCTCTTCAAGCTAATGCTCGTTAAGTGTCCAATATTCCATCAGTGTTCTACTTTCCCCAAACTAATCTCGACCACTTACCCTAAATAAAACAATGCTCTATCAGTTCTATTTTATACATGGACAAAGGAAGAATCAAGATCCAACCATATATAATCTAGTATCACCCTAACTATAACTTCTTCCTAGTCTTAGCCACTAAATAAAAATATTTACCTTTCTAAAAACTAAAGTTTACTATTGATTCATCTAACTCACTCACCCCCTCCCCTCACTGTGTGACCCCGATTCCAAATCCACTTACAAACACCCTCCCTATATTCTCCCATCTCGCTTTCATAAGACATTTTTATTATATTTTATTTTAAGATGGAATAACCTTGAGAAAGTACCACACAAACGAAAAAATTGCAAACCCATTTATAGATCCAAAAAGCGTTGAGATTCAATCACCGATTTTCCTTCAAAACAATCTTGCAAAGAAATACCCTTTTTTAAGAACTTTCCTGACCCTTATAAAAACCCCCGAACTCCCAAGCTTCCCGAGTTTCGAGAAACTGACAATATTAGGCCGCCTTCTCTCTATAAATACTTTTTATTATTTTGACCCAAAGTGACTCAATATTAAGACTTATGTCCTGTTGTTTCAAGAGTTCGAAGGCGGCTCTGGATCTTTTGAAGCACTGGAAGATATCGGAATCTCTTTTGTGTTGATCTTTAGGCGATTCTCTTTCTTTTATGTGTTATTGATTATGTATTAATTAGTTTGTAGACAGATGGTATGTCATCGTGTCTTAGTATGTTCAAGCTAGTCTTGAGGTTAATGTAGTACTTCAGCCACATTCCATTGTACTTATTGGATTTTTTGGTGTTAATATAATTTACCGGGGTAAGTTCCCTTTTACCAAAAAAAAAAAGTCACTCAAACTAACTATAAAATATTCACCACCGCTTACAAGAAGGGCCAAGTTAAAAACTGCAAGACTTCCAATATTTAAACCTCTCATTTTCACTTTACCCAAAGCTTTTTTCGATTTAATCCACTATATTTTTATATTTTTATCATCACTCCCTAAATATAACTTTTCCTCACACTCTCCAAGAAATTGA
Source organism: Senecio squalidus (assembly GCA_910822075.1). Lineage (NCBI taxonomy): Eukaryota > Viridiplantae > Streptophyta > Magnoliopsida > Asterales > Asteraceae > Senecio > Senecio squalidus. Next base: position 9,673,043 of record CAJVGC010000589.1, on the reverse strand, counting down.
TGACACTCATTAGAAGCCGATACAAAGAGAAGTAGTACAAGGATCCAAGAGCCTAGTGCTTAGCAAGAGGGTTAACTCAGGTCGCACTGGGACCGACCCGAGACCAATCCCGAGACCTTAAGGAATTGGCCCGGGGGGTTGATGACGGGAAAACACCAACTTTCAAGTTTTGTCAACTCTCGGTTAGTTAAGAGGGGAGGTGGATTCCTCTGCCCTAAGTCACGTGGGTTCACCCTTTTCTACCATTTTACCTCCCACAAACACACTCCACTCTTTTCTAAACCTAATAAACTCCCATTTCACCTCTCTCTCACTCTCTCATTTCAAACTAACACACACACACACAATTACTCCCTTTCTCTCTATATTTCACCACCTCCATATCAAAACACTTCCATTTCCAGAAAACATAACATATCCAGGAGATTTCAAGATCAATCAAGCAAGAACATCTTATTCTTCAACCAACTCTATCCATCTCCATCACCTCTCTAACATTGTCTAGCCGAAATCATCACCATCTTCTTCACCAAGATCGTCTAGACATCATCTCAGCATGTAAGTTTTGTTCTTAACCTCTATTTATCATGTTTCTTGGCTTGCGTGTTCGTTTTATACGAATATAAGCAAGATCTAAAAGGTTCAAGATCGAAAATCACCATAGCAGGTGACCCGGGCGAGTCACCTAGGCAGCTGGGTGATTTTGATCGTTTTGTCTCGTTTTTGTTATTATTAATCTTGGATCATACTAATAATCCCAGTGCATGTCCATTCCAGTAATTTGAAGCCACTGGGATCGTTCCTCCGATATCATCAAGTACTTGTTCGGCTAAGAAATCGTTGGTATGTCCTCACAAAGCTCTTAGATCGTCAAGATCCATTCGTGCATGTATCGTTATCATCTTGAATCCGAGTTGTTTATTGTTTGGCTTCATTTCAGTAAGTGAGTATTTCTCGGTTGGAATCGTTTTACAAGAAACGGTATATTTTCACCCCTCTCTACATGGCCCGAGCGGGCTGATTTCATGCATGAAAACCACCCTCTCGGGTAGGGAACCCGGGCGGGTCTCCTGACAGAATGCCAACTTTGTCGTTTTGATTTCGTTCTTACCCGTATTGTCTCGTGACACTTGTTTATTGGTTTGCCTAGGAAATTACAGTAAGGAGAAGCCTCTATGATTGTTGTCTTCCTAGCTAATCGTTCTCTCGGCTAAGGTATAATTTTAGTTACCAACCCCATCGTTATATTCCTTATTTCGAAGCGTTACGTTTATGACAATGTACCGAAATCGTGGACTTGATAAACTGAAATTATGTGACTTATAAACTGAGGTTTTGACAAATGGTTACATATGTTTAATTCGGTTAAACTTGAAGGTTCATAGTATTTTAAACCAACCCATATGCTAATATACAACTCGGTTATTTTGGTACATTGTGCATAGGACGTATTCCCCATTTTGGACATATTATTTACCCTAGATCCTTGTGTTTTGTTGTTAGGGTAACGATCGCTTTAGGCTTAAGCACCCCGTATTTACGCCCGCTTAGCCAATCATCAAAACGTGAGTTACTTAACCCCTCTTTGATGTTTTATATATATTTTTGGGGTGGAAAGCATGAACTAAACTATTTTATCAAATTTTTATGCGTATCGTCATTAAATTGACATCATTTGCTAAAACTTTACTCGTTTGTATGTGTAAGAACTCATCACTTATTAGAGATCTTTTCTCAAAACTTGGTAGGAATATAATATCCACGCATGTGCCATCTATCAAAACAGTGCCCACCTTACTCACACTATTAACCTATGCTTAAGCCGTGAATAATATGAATAACGCTATTTGGGAAATGACCGTTCCTCACCTTTAGTGGCAACTAGGGTAGATATTATTACTTGTTTCTCCTCGTAGATAGTGCAGGGAAAGGGGCCTCACGGTCGGTTAATATGGTTTAGTTGTGATCGCATGTACTTATATTATACCAATGCTTTTAGTTACCATCAGATACAATCGACGTTAATATTATGCTACATTTATCGAAACCAACAATTGTATTGCTATACAATTTGTCATATACTTTTCTTTGTGAAGAAAACTTGTAATCTTTATCGTAAACTCTTAAACTGTAACTCACTCTCTACGTTTCGTAGTTGACACTTTTCATGCTTTTCAGGAAATAATATGTAAGAAGTGCTACATCGCCTTGCATGCTCACCGGGTCACCCAAGTCGTATCATGGATTCGAGAATCACTCTTTTGGACTTTTATTGATTGTTAAACTTGATGGCTATATTTTGTAAACGATGAATTTCTATTTATATTATAAAAACGTTTGTATTTATCTATGTCTTGTGTTATATTACCAATTACCTATCATACCCCGTGTTTCCGCTTTAGCGGGGTGTGACAGACTTGGTATCAGAGCCCAAGGTTATAGTGAATACCTATTTTCCAAAAAAAAAAACAAAAGTAAACTATAACCAAACATTTTCGGAAAACGTTTCATAAGACTTAAACATTTGCTAATTAATTCGGGAATTTGCATTATTTAATTCAAATTAAACGTAACTTGATCAACTATGTTTAATTCGAAATAAATTACGCAAGGATCGAATGTGATTACTTTTGTTAAACGTGTTAGTCAAACAATCCACGATTCTCAAACGACTGACCCGAGCATGTATTATTGTACTTTACGTATTATTTCTCCGTATTCATTCTATTTACGTTCTTGTAGTATCGTCATGTCTAGACCATCACGTTCGCGATTCACTTTCTCAGCCGCCGTCTCGGAAAACCACACCATTTCACCGTCACAGACTCAGCACGACCCGAGTTCCGAGCCATCCGAGGATAGCTCCATGCCAACAACTACCAGTCACGGGACATCCAGCCCGAGGACTGTGCTAGCGGCAGCTGCACAAACTCCTGCTCCTCCTCAGCAGGGAGTAAGCCTACGACACGCAGCTCGTATGCGGGTGATACCACCGGGAACAGAGCCTAGGGGGCCGAGACCTGAGGGGACTCCTAACCCTAACGGGGGTTCCCGTCCCTATGTTTTACATCCGGATGACCCGTATGCGGCTCCGTCCACTCGAGTCATAGATCAATACACATGGGAGCGACTCCATGGTCATTCAGTCCAGCGTGCTGATGGTTCAGGACCTTCCCGTCCATTGACGGAAGCACCATCGGGGCGTGGATTGACCCTAGCTCAGTTCCAGGATCTACGGAACATGGATATTGACTTGAGAGGACCCACTCAAGAGACCAAGCACCAGCCACACCTACTGTTCCAGGTGTCGGATGCGGCTCATCGCTTATCTGATGCACGTAATCCGAGTCAGCACTACTGCTCAGACCACCTCCAGGACGGTTCAACTTCTTGTGAGCATCTGCTTGGTCATGGGGACCCTACTCGCCATTGTTCTCTTTAGGATGTTCTTGGATTTCATTCGTTGATTGTATTCCATGTATTGTACTTTGATTTAAGTTGTAATTTTCCGTATTATGTAAAAACTTAATAGTACTATCTAGAATTAGGTTGCAATTTTCACTTTTCGTACGTAACTTACTTATATGTTCTGATTCATGTTGCAAATTTTCATTCTTTTATGCAACTATTGTATTTGAAACAATTATTATTAATGGAAATCTATGTTATTGTTCTCATTTTATTGTCCTTGCGCTATTTATTCTATTATCGTTGTTGTTTATCACATACATTCTTATCATTTATCTTATTCGCGCGTAATCTAAACCCAGCTCTTTTCATGTTTGTAGAATCATGCCTCCCAAAAAGAATACGGATTCCATTGCTAGGCAAGTGGCCGCGCAGCTAAACACTGCGATTCTGGACATGATCGCCCAGATCACCGCAAGCCTGAATGCTGCGAACCAGGGAAACACTGGGGGTAACAATAACAACAACGATAACAACCAGAACAATAACCAACATCAGAACCAGAACGATCAAAACAACAACCACTGCCAGGGTTTCACTTACAAGAGCTTCATGTCCTGTCAATCCAAGGAATTCCACGGCACATCGGGTGTTGTCGGACTCATTTTCTGGATCGGGAGCATGGAATCGGTCCTCAACATCACCAAGTATGTCGAGGGGGACAAGGTCGAGTACGCAGCTTGCATGCTGCAAGGCAGGGCCCTCACCTAGTGAGACAACCAAGTCCAGACCAGGGGTCGAGAGGCAGCCTACAGTCTCACATGGGACGAGCTCAAGAAGCTCCTGATGGAGGAGTATTGTCCCAAGGACACCCTGCAGAAACTGGATCGGAACCGATATCTACACCTACACTGCTAAGTTTTATGAGCTTGCACGACTGGTACCCCACATGGTCACTCCAGAAGAAAAGAAGGTTAACTAGTACATTTGGGGTTTGGAACCTAAAATCCGGGGCATGGTCACCTCGGCAAGCCCACTATCTATCCAGAGTGCGATAGTCTTGGCTAACCGCCTGACCAACGATCTCATCTGATCAGGTGGTTAAGTCAAGAAGGATGATAGTGGGAAGAGAAAGTCAGAGATCCACTCAAGGGATGGTGGTGGTATTAATTCGGGCAAGAATCCCAAGACAACCCGAAACTTGGCTGTGACAGTACCAGGACCGAGAGCTTACACTGGTCCACACCCGAAGTGTGGCAAGTGCGGTTTTCACCACATCGGGAACTGTCAGGTGTGTGAGAATTGCAACAAGGTGGGTTACTTCACCAGGTATTGCAAAGAAGGTACTGTTGTCAAATGACAAAGGCCACCTTGCTTTGAATGCGGCAACACGGATCACTTCCGAAATGCCTGCCCAAAACAGAAGAACGCCCCACACAACACTGGTGGAAACCAGGCAGGGAAAGGTCGGGGACGAAGAAGAAAGGCAAGACCCGAACGCGGTGACAGGTACTTTCCTCCTGAATAATCATTTCGCCTTAATCTTGTTTGACACCGGGGCGGAAAGAAGCTTTGTATCCTTAGAATTTAGACCCTTAATTGACTTAGGATCTGGGGTTCTTAAGGATAGCTTCACCACAAAATACGCTAACGGTCAAGAATTCCAGGTTAAGGATGTGATCGTAGGTTGTTCCTTACTCTTAGCTGATAAATCGTTTACCTCTTAAGGATAGTTTCACCATAGAATACGCTGACGGTCAAGAATTGAGGCTGAGGATGTGATCGTAGGTTGTTCCTTACTCTTAGCCGATAAATCGTTTACCATAGATCTTATTCCCATAGAGCTGAAAGGCTTTGAGTAGTGGGAATGGACTAGTTAGCCAAAGTCCGAGCTGAGCTTGTCTGCTTCGACAAAATAGTTCGGATTCCCCTCGAAAACGGAGAAACTCTTATCGTGCAGGGCGATAGGCCTGGTAGAAAATTAAGGATAATTTCGACCATGAAGATGCATCGATATCTAGAGAAGGAGTGCGACGCCTTCTTAGCGCACATTATGGAGCCAAAACTCAAAGTGAAGCGTGGGTGGTGAAAGATCATTCTGAAGTCTTCCCGAGGATTTACCCGGACTTCCCTCGCCGCGACAAGTCGAATTTCGTATTGACCTAGTTCCTGGAGCAGCACAGTTGCTAAGACGCCTTATCGTCTAGCAACATCTGAAATGCAAGAGCTATCAGAACAACTACAGGAACTCCTGGATCACGGTCTAATCCGACCTACTTCGTGACCCTGGGGAGCCCCAATCCTCTTCGTCAAGAAGAAAGACGGATCCTTCCGAATGTGCATTGACTACCACGAACTCAAGAAACTGACCATCAAGAACCGATACCCTCTTCCCCGGATCGACGATCTATTTGATCAGTTGCAAGGTGAAACCTACTTCTCAAAGATCGATCTTCGATCGGGGTATCATCAGGTGAGAGTCATTGAAGAAGACATTCCTAAGACGGCCTTCAAGACGCGTTATGGACATTACGAATTCTTAGTTTTGCCCTTCGGAATAACAAACGCACCAGCTGTGTTCATGGACTTGATGAACCAGGTGTGTAGACCGTATTTGGACATATTCGTAATAGTGTTCGTCGAAGGCATACCGATTTACTCACGGAGTAAAGGATATCATGAACAACATTTGAAATTAATCTTGGAACTTCTTAAGGACCAAAAGTTGTACGAGAAGTTCTCGAAGTGCGAAATCTGGCTTCGAAAAGTACACTTCCTCGGCTATGTGATTAATAAGAATGGAATTCACGTAGATCCTGCCAAGATCGAGGCCATTAAGAAATGGGAAGCTCGAGAACTCCTACAGAGATCCGACAATTTCTTGGATTGGCCGAATATGACCGAAGGTGTATCGAGAACTTCTCCCAAATCGCTAAACCTTTGACGAAACTTACCGAGAAGGATAAGGATTTCATTTGGGGAAAAGAACAAGAGGAATCCTTCCAAACGTTGAAATGCATATTGTGTAACGCACCCATCCTGACCCTACTTGAGGGAACGAAGAACTTTGTTGTATTTTGCGATGCATCACACCAAGGACTCGGTTGTGTCCTTATGCAAAAGGAAAAGGTCGTCGCGTATGCATCAAGACAACTCAAAGTGCACGAACAGAACTACACGACACACGATCTAGAACTGGGATCAGTTGTTTTTTCCCTTAAGATTTGGAGACATTACTTATATGGCACGAAGTGCACGGTTTTCACCGAACACAAAAGCCTCCAACACATCCTCGATTAGAAGATGCTTAATATGAGGCAGAGGAGATGGATTGAACTGCTTAGCGACTACGATTGCGAGATCAAGTACCACCCATGGAAGGCAAACGTAGTAGCAGACGCCCCGAGTAGGATGGAAAGGATAAGACCCTCGCGTGTATGGGCATTGGGAAAACAAGTTCAGACGAGCTTGAGGACTCAAATCTCTAATGCACAGAGTGAGGCGTTAAAACCGGAGAACATCAAGGGCGAAACATTGCACAACCTCGAACAGAAATTTGAGGTTAAGCCAGATGGGATCCAATATTTCAAGAATCAAGCATGGATTCCGAAATCGGAGGAATTAAGGAAGCTCATCACGGAAAAAGCTCATAGGTCCCGATATTCTATTCACCCAGGATCCGACAAAATGTACAATGACATCAGAGAGTACTACTGGTGGCCGAAAATGAAGAAATAGATTGCTTGTACATTGGGAAGTGTCTGACTTGCTCTAACGTCAAGGAAGAATACTAGAAGCCATCTGGTTTACTCAAATAGCAGGAAATTCCCCAATGGAAGTGGGAAGAAATCTCCATGGATTTTATAACCAAACTGCCTAGCACGACAAAGGGACAGGAATCAATCTGGGTTATCGTCGACCGGTTAAAAAAATATGCTCACTTTCTTCCTATTCGAGAGAGCTATAAGATGGAAAAGCTCGCTCAAATCTATCAGCGGAATAGTCTCTCGTCACGGAACACCTCTCTTAATCATCTCCGATAGGGATAGTCGATTCACGTCCTGCTTTTGTAAAACCCTCCAAGGAGCTCTGGGCACTCGACTAGACCTAAGCACCGCTTATCAGACCCAAACTGATGGGCAAAGTAGGAGAACCATTCAAACCCTAGAGGATATGCTACGCGCTTGTGTAGTTGACTTCAGAGGAATTTGGGATTCTCATCTGCCCTTAGTTGAGTTTTCCTACAATAACAGCTGTCACGCTAGCATCAAGTGTGCACCATTTTAAGCCTTGTATGGACGTAAGTGTCGTTCACCGCTCTATTGGCTAGAGGTCGGCGACAGACAACTAACGAGACTCGGCATCATTCATGATACGATCGACAAGATCACGACCATCCGGGAGAGGTTGAAGACCTCGAGGACCCGACAGAATAGCTACGCGGACAACCGGAGGAAACCCCTGAAATTCCAAGTCGATGATAAGGTACTCCTTAAGGTATCACCTTGGAAGGGTTTGATTCGCTTCGGGAAACGGGGAAATATGAGCCCGAGATACATCGGAACATTCAGGATTCTAAAGATAATTGGCCCGGTAGCGTATCGACTTAAACTACCCCGGGAACTCATTCATGACATGTTTCACGTCTCTAACTTGAAGAAGTGTCTATCCGAAGAAACGTTTGTGATCCCACTTGAGGGAGTTCAACTTGATACTAAACTCCAGTTCATCGGAGAAGCGCTCGAGATCATGGACCACGACATCAAATGGTTGAAGCAGAGTCGGATTCCCATCGTTAAGGTTCGTTGGAAATCATGTCGAGGTCACGAGTTCACCTGGGAACGTGAGGATCATATCCGACATAATTATCCTCATTTATTCGAGAATTCTCCCACTCCCGATGAAACGAATTAATTTCGGACGAAATTCTTTCAACCGGGGGAGAATGTGACATTTCGTTCAACTTCAACTACTTCTAGCACCTAAACACTCCAACTTCATGAAAGTTTCCTTTTGACCCTGACAACGGTACGCTACTAGAACTTGTGCAAGAGAATAAACCAACACAAAAATGTCACCCAACATGGACTCGGGCAGGTCCAATTCCTTAAGGAATTGGCCCATGGGGGTTGATGACGGGAAAACACCAACTTTCAAGTTTTGTCGACTCTCGATTGGTTAAGAGGGGATGTGGATTCCTCTGCCCTAAGTCGCGTGGGTACACCCTTTTTCTGCCATTTAACCACCCACAAACACACTCCACTCTTTTCTAAACCTACCTACACTCACATTTCACCTCTCTCTCACTCTCTCACTTCAAACACACACATACACACACACACACCATTACTCCCTTTCTCTCTACATTTCACCACCTCCATATCAAAACACTTCCATTTCCAATTAAAATAATATATTTAGGAGATTTCAAGATCAATCAAGCAAGAACATCACCTTCTTCAACCTATTCCATCCATCTCCATCACCTATCTCACATTGTCTAGCCGAAATCATCACCATCTTCTTCATCAAGATCTTCTAGCCATCATCTCAGCATGTAAGTGCTGTTCTTAACCTCCATTTATCATGTTTCTTGGCTTGCATGTTCGTTTTATACGAATCTAAGCAAGATCTTAAAGGTTCAAGATCGAAAATCACCACAGCAGGTGACCCGGACGGGCCACCGTGGCTTTAAAAACCCTGGGCGGCTTGGTGATTTGATCGTTTTGTCTCGTTTTTGTTATTATCAATCTTAGATCTTACTAATGATCTCATTGCATGTCCATTCCAGTAACTTGAAGCCACTCGGATCGTTCCTCTATTATCATCAAGTACTCGTTCGGCTAAGAAATCGTTGGTATGTCCTCACAAAGCTCTTAGATCGTCAAGATCCATTCGTGCATGTATCGTTATCATCTTGAATCTGAGTTTTTTATTGTTTGGCTTCATTTCAGTAAGTGAGTATTGCACGGTTGGAATCGTTTTACAAGAAAAGGTATATTTTTCCCCTTCTCTAAATGGCAGGGGCGGGCTGGTTTCATGCATGAAAACCACCCGGTTAGGTAGGGAAACCCGGGAGGGTCACCTTTTAAGGTGAATCCGACCTGGGCGGGTCTCCTGGTAGAATGCTAACTTTGTCGTTTTTATTTCGTTCTTTCCCGTATCGACTCGTGATACTTGTTTATTGGTTTGCCTAGGAAATTACAGTAAGGAAAAGCCTCTGTGATTGTTGTCTTCGCTAGCTAATCGTTCTATCGGCTAAGGTATAATATTAGTAACCAACCCCATCGTTATACTCGTTATTTCGAACCATTACGTTTATGCAAATGTACCGAAATCGTGGACTTGATAAACTGAAAATATGTGACTTATAAACTGAGGTTTTGACAAATGGTTACATATGCTTAATTCGGTTAAACTTGAAGGTTCATAGTATTTTAAACCAACCCGTATGCTAATATACAACTCGGTTATTTTGGTTAATTGTGCATAGGACGTATTCCTCATTTTGGACATATTATTTACCCGAGATCCCTGTGTTTTGTTGTTAGGGTAACGATCCTTTTAGGCTTAAGCACTCCGTATTTACGCCCGCTTAGCCAATCATCCAAACGTGATTTTGAAGAGAGATCTTCATACTTTCGAGTCCCAAACTCTTTTACTTCTTAATTTCGATTTCGGTATTATGTCTTTTACTACTTTTATGTCGTTTATTTCAAAAACTTTGAGTAGAAAAATTCATAACACTTGTTTGGATTAGGGATCTTTTGTGATGATTTAGTTTATGTTAGTTGAATGCTATTAGATGTTTTTATGTTTAATCGAAGACCCATTCTTGTTTAAATCTTAATACTGCTTAAGTTTCTAATATTCTTTTGGTTAATTGAAATTCTAGGTATTCGAAAAGAATCTAGAGGTAGGTTACATAATTGAATGAAATAGTAAATCGGTCTATAATTGATTAGAACTTGATTAATTAGATTAAAATGAGATCGCTAGTTATTGATTCTTTACTGACAATTCGGTCACAACCACCCAAAATCATTAGTGTTATTGATTCTTTACTTTAAACTAAACTCATTACCTGCGAATGAATCCGATTTACCAGAACTATATTATATGCGATTAGGTCTGTGACGTCCCGTCATTTTTGGATATATTTACTTTAGTATTATTTTACTTTTATTCGCAATTGTTTTGACCCTTGCATTTCGCTTTGTTTTTACTCCCGGTTTATTTACTGAGAATCGGGTTATAAGTGTTTAATTTGATTCGTCCCTTGAGACGTAAGATTGTGTTTATCTAAGTGCCAAATAGTTAGTATGCTCATGGTAATAAGTTAGAAGGTTTATGCCAAATTTGTCGGTTAACGTATTCCTTATCTTTAAGAAATCATGTTTTGCTTGTGTTTATGCTTATACCGAGAAGTATGTATTTCTAAATCGGAATTGAAATCGAATCATTTAATGAATCCTAATATCAATAATATCTTGCCTAAGTTCATTTGTAAAACAATCGGAAACCCTAAACGAACGCATGTACGTAACGATAACACAAACGAAAAACGAAAAGAGCCAAGTTTCTGGCCCAGTGCGCCGCACTGGGAGGTGCAGACTGCACTTTGAATTTGAGGTGTGAGTCACAACAAACGTGTTTAACTCTTGAAACACTTGTCCAACAGGTGTCAAAACCCTTCTATTACAGATTTTTGACCCACTAATACCTCATGCAAGTTCCCTTCATTTCACTTTAACATCACAAACCCAAAACTTCATTCTCTCCATTTACTTCTTGCATAAACTTAAACACACAAACACTCCTACAAACTTTCTTTATTATGGCTGTGATTTTCAGCAAATAAACACCAAATTTCACCACCATAAATTGTTAGTTTCATCAAGGAGAGTGAGGTATATTCATCCTTTTGGAGGCATTCGCTTATCTCCAACGTTTTCGGGTCGAAATCACCTTCAAACATCAAGGATCTCCATCAAATCTCGTTAGATCATCACATATTCATTTTCTTTGGGGTATAATAACTAATCTCTACTACATTTTCTAAGTTTTATTCATTGCATGAATGATCTAACATGTGGAAATGAGTTTTATAAAATTTTGATGGTAAATAATCTATGAAATCAAGTTTTTATAAAAATGTATATAGATCTTGATTAAAAGATGGGAAAAGCTTTACAAAATGGTTGTTTAAAAGTGTTTTGAAGATCCCATAACTTGCATGTCTAAACCTGTTACATCAAAAGATGATTTTCCAACACAAAACGATTTTTGTAAAAATTGAAATATGTGTTTCCCCCACCGCGCCACGGTGCCTCCACCGCGAGGCGGTTTAGGTCCAGATTTTTGAAACTTTGTAAATCCGTTAAATTTGCACCTTAAACTTGTTATATTATGAACCCTTATTAACGGTGAGTGTATTGTGTTTTGGAGGAGGATTTGTCCTCATCACCACGCCACCGAGGTCTTTGGTTCCGGATTCTTTCTTGAATATTCTAGCGGGTGCTAACGGTAACAATCGTATTCTCGCAAATTCCACATTTTCATTATCCATCGTTATTCGGTTTTAGCCTTGAAAACGGTTAGGAGTAAATATTAGCCCAACACTTAATGTATTATCGGATTTGGACTGAGAATGGACGAAATATGTTAAAGTGTAATCTAACCGAAAGTATCGTAATTAACTGTTATTGTATTATGTATTATGAAAAAGGTTAAAATGCAAATTGTTATCAAGCGGGAAAGTGTGTAAATATTGGACGAATAAATTATGACGCGGAAGCGCTGCCGAAATTTCATCTCACGACTTTTTACAACATTAAACACATGTATAAGTAAAACACATAAAAGTAACATATTACATACGAACATCGTCTTTGGACTCAAAGACGTCAATATCATATGAAGTTGTCGTAATATTACTTAAAACGGATGTTTCAACCTCTTCTCGATATATTAAACTTCGCCACAGATTTTGATCATCGTTTTAATTCATCAAAAATATGTTTTACGACAAACTCTTATAAAATGATTTTAAGGGCATTTAACTCTAAGTATTTTGGTAAGAAAAGACTTTAAATTATCGAAAGTGTCAACGTTGGACTTTTACGTTGACTTTGACTTTCTTTCAAATTGACTTTAATTTTACTTCAAATTGTTGACTTTGACTTTTATAAAGTCAACATTCTTGACATTTGACTTTTATAAAGTTAACATCTTTGACTTTGACCAAGTCAACCTCTTCGACGTTGACCTTGGTCGATCTAATAAAACCTTGGTATCAATATTCCTTTCGACTCGGAATATTATTCTTCTCGGATTGTCGTTATGACGTGAAATGTCGATATCTTTCCGGTCGGCCCTTTTTGGCACGGAACATCGTCATCCTAAATACGTCATCTTGATTAAACTGGTTGATCATTGGAAAATTTTAGTAAACTTAATCTTAACCGACAAGGCTAAACCGGACTAGACTTATAGAGATTCTGAGACTATGTTATTTGCTGTTTTAGGGCACTTAGACGGTGGAGTTGTAACTCCGTGATAAATTACCCGAGATTTGCTGAAGTTGTATAGTGAGTTATTCGTAGCCCTTGTCTTAAATATTTTTAGGGCTGGAAAGCGTGTTTTTAAATCGTCTGCATGTATGCGGGACATTGTTGATTATCTTGTTTACCTAGTTGAATAGGTCTGCCTTAGATTGGGTGACTTATACACTCGTTAAGCTTTATGCCCAACGGTTACATATATATAGAAATATGGGTTATTCTACCTAACCCTCATCCCTCGGTAGCTTACTTCTATGAGTGGATGTTATGGCCGTACTTCATTTTGGTTGCCTTTGGTTTGTCACTGCCTTAGGAATTGGGTCTTTAGGACTGGTAAGGTTCGATGTATAACTAATCTAAGCATGGTATCCTCACTAGGGTTGAAAAACAAGATATGAGATATGATATTTGAAATTGTAATGTTTATTGAAACTTGTCGATGGGTCACTTTTTACTTAAAATTGCGAATAATTCACCACCATGTTGTTGATGTCGTTTTAACGCTTTTCAGGAGTTTGAGGATTTCTGTTGATCATGCCACGTTTGTTTTTGGATCGCTGATTGGTGTAATTGGAAATTTGATATGTTGGAATGTATTTCCTTTATGATCCGTTGTATGACATTGGATATGTATTTTGTAATGGGCGTTTTATCGCTTTTGACGTTTGTAATGTACTTTGTAAACGGTGGGCATGATTAATGTTATTTTGATGTTTTGTTTATTGGTTGAAATGTTGTAATCCTTGACTCTTGATATCGTAAGTGGAACACCTCGTGTTTCCGCTCTAAGCGGGGTGTGACAAGGTCCACTTCCTAAAAGTGTGTAGCCTAGTAAAGAGTATTTCGAGTACTTCGGGGTGTGACAAGGTCAAGTTTATGGCGCCGCTGTCGGGGACTAAGTTTTAGTTTTTGTTTGGAATTTTTTGATTTGATCCTTTTGAGTATTTACTTACTTGAAAGTTACTTTATTTGTTTATTACACTGATGCGTTTGAAGGTTTGTTAGTTGTGTTTTTGCAGGTATTCATGTAGTTGATGAACACAAGGTGTTCAGGGTTACCATTCTAGAATCCTTTGTCAAATCCAGGAGTATCAAAAAGTCGTAACAAGCAACCGAAGAACAAGTCAGCAATTAGTATTTCACCAGCATTTGGACCGTTTTCATCTGTCAAATTTGAAAAGGAGGACACTTAGTCTTCTTTAGGAGGTGATAGTAGTTCAGACTCAGAGATTGAAGAAGTAATCTTAGAGGATAAACCGGAATTGCAAGAGATGGGAGACCAAGATCCATTGGATATTCCCATGCACCAGAGAGCTACAGTTGTGCCACCTACCCGAGGGTCGGCCATTAGAACCCCAAACTTAGGGGCTGATTTCATTGTGAAGGGTCATCATCTGAAGATGATCCAAGATAGCACATTTGATGGAAAACTCAAGGCAGATCCGCATAAACACATAGCTAAGTTCATCGAGCTATGTGAGATGTTCAAATATGGGGAAGGTAGGAGTGATAATGTGAAATTGAGATTATTCCCTTCGTCTCTCACAGGAGAAGCGAAGACATGGTTTGAAGAACTCGAGGAAAATACCATCACTACTTGGGCACAAATAAGAGAGGCATTCATCAAAAGATTTTTCCCACCGACTTTAGGGAGGATATTGTTGAGAAAGATTCAAGGATTTCCACAAGACGATGGAGAAACAACAACCGAAGCATGGAGTAGGTTGAAAGACATGTTGCAGAATTGTCATGGACACAGTTTGGGCAAGGATACGATCGTAGAAATCTTTTTCTACGGTTTGGATAGAGAATCTCAAAGGGAATTGAACCTAGCTGGAGAAGGTAAGTTCATGTATAAATCAACCAATGAAGCTTACACACTCGTGGAGGATCAATTGGTTATGAGTTTGTCTAGGCATTGCCGAGATGATGCTGGTAGAGGAAGAAGAACAAAAAGGTATTGTGGCTAGTGCTGAAGGAAGTAAAAACGATACTTCTGTGATATTGAAGGAGATTAAAACGGAATGGATAAACGAATGGGTCGTTTGGATATGGATCTGCATATGATAAAGAATGGTTGTGAAGTTTGTGAAGGGCCACACTATGCAAGTTAGTGTGATCGACAGCCCGAGGAAGCAAATTATGCACAATACGGGTTTCCAAATCGTGGAGGAAATTATCAAAACCGCAGAGGAAATTACAACCGAGGTGATAATCAGTATGGATGGCAACGGAATAACCCAAGATCTCCACCAAAACCAAAATATAAAGAAAATCCACCGAAGAATGAGGATAAGAAAGATTTTAAAGATTTAATGAAGACATTCATCCATAGACAAACCGCAAAGAACGAAGCAATGGTTAACCAAATGAAGGTGATGAACGATCACATTGAGCAAAATCAACGGAACCCGCAAGCGGTAATGTAAGACTTGGAAAGACGATTTGATATAATGAATGATCGGTTTTCGAATAGGCCACGGGGTCAATTACCGAGCAACACTCAACAAAACCCGAGACCTCAAAATAATCAAAGCAAATCAAATAATCAAGGGTCAAAGTACCAACCTCCAAGAATGAGAGAAGAACATGTGAAAGAGATTATGACTCGCTCGGGAAATAAGTTTGAGGGAAATCAGGAGGAGAACGAAGACGAAGAAAATGCAGAAAAATCCGCAGATACTAACTATCCCTCACTGCGACTGTGAAGCAAGAAACGAACCCTTTGCGCCGCAGTCACACCTACTGCGACGCAGTGGAGGCCCAGAACCCGTTTTTGAATTTGATAATACAGCAGATGCGACGCAGCGAATCGAATCGAAACAGGTCATGATGCGGAATCTCATGACCTGAGTTTGGAATCAAAATGAAGGAAACATGAAGTCGTATTTGTGATTGAGTAATTGAAAGAACTGATAGAACAACAACAATAAGCGCAACTGTTTAGTAGATTTCATTGATAGTGGTGACAGGTTTTGGATCTGAGCTTGTTACAACTGATATTCAAGCTCAACGGAACCTCTTTGAGAGAGTTCCAGGTTCAAAGACAACAAACTCTAACAACCTATCACACAATTTATAGACAAAATCTAACAAACAGACACACTACGAACTAAACTATTACAACATTATCATCATCTTAATTTCACTTCGGGGAGTTCACTTCAGTTCTGAACCAAAGTCTTCATCCTCCGA
The DNA here is from genome assembly GCA_910822075.1 of Senecio squalidus. Classification (NCBI taxonomy): domain Eukaryota; kingdom Viridiplantae; phylum Streptophyta; class Magnoliopsida; order Asterales; family Asteraceae; genus Senecio; species Senecio squalidus. The sequence continues at coordinate 9,656,877 of CAJVGC010000589.1, read as the reverse complement.
ATTGATATCTTCAATGCTGACTTCTCTTGGCTTAAGTTAAACTTCAGCTTATTTTCAGTTCGGAGGAACTTCATTTAGTTCAGAGTATCTGAACTAACTTGTTCCCCGAACTGAAAACTTCACTTCGGATTATTCTTGATGATTTTAGTTCGGACCCTCCACGAACTAAAATCATCTTTATTCAAACACACAGAAGACTCCATAGCTTCATCCATTCCATTTCTTGGCCCAAAAGTTTCAACTATGATGTTTGCTTGTGATGTATGCTTGTGATATACAATGTGATGATATTTGAAACTACTTAAATGCATTAGCTACACAATATTTTATTACTGGTTTTGAGTTATGAGATTACTTATTTTACTACTACTCGATGAACTCGCTCAACGTTATGTTGACATTTTAGCTTTACTTTCAGGTAATGAGCAGGCATAGGACTTGGATGTAGGAGTCGGACTCTAGATGACCTTCAGGATTCTTTGCATTGTGGTTCTTTTATATTTATACATTTGGATTATATTTCGGGCTTGCATGCCCAAGTATTCTTACATTTCGTTGATGATTACTTTGGATATTTTTACTTGTAGTATTTGATGATTTTCGTGTACCAAGGTTTATACCTTGAGTATGGCGACGTCATAACAATACATTATTTATTTATTCATATAGATTATATCTTTATAGTACTATTGTGTTATGACGATCGCCAATCGGCCACACCCTGCGTTTCCGCCACTGGCGGGGTGTGACAATATGTTAGTTCAAGTTGGGAAATTTACATTTCCTGATGATTTTGTGATTCTAGAGATGGAAGAAGATAGCAAGGTTACCATTTTTGAACACCGTAGATGCTATCATCCATGTAAAACACAAAGAAGTTTCATTAGAAGTTGGGGACGAAAGGATTAAATTTTTTTAGAAAGAGCAAATAAACATATGTACTCAACTGATGAAACTTGTTTTAGAATTGATGTTATTGATGATTTTTTCGAATTAGATGTGCAGGAAAATCTTGAGATGGAAAATGAAGAATTGGGTGAAGTACATGAGGAAGGATTGATGGCAAGTGATGAACCAATTGATGAATTTCCAAATGAGACGAAAGATGAAGATCGAGAGTTAGAGGATTTAGATTGCATATTGGAGAACGAACTTGAAGCATTTGAGAAGACCTTCTCAAATATGGAGGTTGAGAAATCCGATCCGGATTTGGACTTGTTGGAAATCGAATATTTAATAGCTCATCCGGGTGCGACGTTGTTGGGGGACAAAACACAATTTGAGAACGAGATGGACAATTCACATATGCAAGGTACATCCAATAATCCTTTTGATTTAATTCCAACATGTCAAGAAAGGGACTGTAGGAAATAAATGATATTGAATATGATAAAACATGGTGCGAGCTTGAGGAGAATTATTTTGGGGAAGATAGGTACAATGAAGAGTTCGAGTTCATGAGCATAGGAGATGATGTTTTGTTATTTTCTGAGGCTCGAGAGTGGCATGATGCTTGGTTTAAACATCGCAAAGTTATCGGTGTTGAAGATGCGGCGTTACTTTTTGGCAAATATATTGAACATATGTTAAGGGAGCAATTTTTACATTTTGGGGAATGCGCGGAAAAGAAAGGCGAGACAAATATCGACCTGTACATGAATGCATAAGTTGCATCATTTCGAATCAACCTAAAGACTCCTTCGAAAAACAAGCGCTTCTCGGGACACAACCCAAGTTTGTTTTACTTTTTCGTAGTTTAAATTTTTATTTTTTAGTTCGTTTTTACTTATTATATATAGTTTAGATGTTTTTAACGTTTTATTGTATTTTCGATTTTTGTCCGATCCTAATAAACTAAAACTAAAAATAAAACGTTTTACTGCGTCGCATTCAAGACTCCATGGTTATAGTTTAGATGATTTTCTGATCAAAAGTTATCTCTCATAGAAGCCATATTTGTGACACTTGTATTATAAGGAAAATAGAAAATAAAAAAATTGAAGGAGATGAAAAGTTTGTGTATAAACCTTTTGACCTGTGTCTTTTAAAAAAAAGACTAAAGCCCGTACTAGGTTAATTTATGTAAAGTGTCAAAAAAAAAATTGAGAATTTAGAAAAGCTGAAAAAAAGTCGTATATATAAAAGTAAAGTAATATTAGTGTATTTTGAGTCATAATGTAATTAGTGATATGTAAAGTTGGAGAAGTTTTAAAGTAACAAATAGCAATTCGGTTCGTTACTGTTTTAGGAGTTCGAATTTATTCTAAGTTAGTTGTATAGTACGTTTAATTTGTATACTTTATATTTTATTTACCCATTTCACTCCATTATATATTTTCACATGCCTTTACCTTTTACATTACAACAAATAAAAGTCTATGTGTTGTTGTACCTAGACTCTAGTAGTCGAGAAATGATTCTTTATCAAGTCTATGATAGAAAACTCACGATGACTGAGGAATTGAGCGGATTTACTGATATGTTACACACCTTTAGATTAGCGTTGAGAAATTGTGTGATTTACTCCCTAAAGTTCGTGAGGTGTTTGGTTATGCTTTTTAAAATATGCCTTTGGTAATCTATTTGAACACAATTTTTGCTAGAGGGAAAACAAAACGGTAAGTTTGAGGGGATTTGATATCGCATATTTACATCAATATTTATATGCGATATTTGGTCGGTTTTGTATTAAACTCGTGACGGATAGGGTAAGTTTTTGCTTTTAATCGTGTGAAAGTGTTTTATTTAAGTGACAGGTTTTATATGATCGGGAAGTAGATATTTGGACGAGGAAATACGAGTAAAGGACCAAAAGTACGAGAAATGTTGGTTTGGTCAAGCAATGTGAAGCATTGAGGATGTATTGAGGCGCAGTCAACGGAAGTCAACAAGTAGAAAATTCTAGAAACCAACCACTGCGGCGCTATGGTGGTTTACTTCGGCGCAACATGAAGTTTGAACTTCATTACAATTTGGAAACCTTGGACTGCGACGCGGTGACTTGTGGATGCGGCGCAGCGGACTATTTTTAGGATTCCGGATTTTGGCCTATAAATAAAAACGTAAACTTCACAAATCAAGAATCAGTTTTCGGAGGTCGGCTTGGGGGTTAGGAAATCGACTTTTGGGCAGCAAGAAGAGCAAAGACGAAGATTTTGAAGATAGATCTTCATACTTTCGAGTCCCAAACTCTTTTACTTCTTGACAGGTCCTGATTTGCTCTCTACACTCAGCGAATCGAAATGAAACAGGTCATGATGCGGAATCTCATGACCTGAGTTGGAATCAAAAGGAGAAACATGAAATCAAAACTGAAATTGAAAATTGAAGCAACAATAGGCGCAACTGTTTAAGATTTCATTGATAGTGTTTACAGGTTTCGGATCGAGCTTGTTACAACTGACATTCAAGCTCAACGGAACTCAATCTTGAGTTCCGGGTTCAAAGACAACAAACTCTAACAACCAATCACACTATTTATAGACAAAATCTAAAACACTACGAACTAATTATTATAACATGTCATCATCTTAGTTTCATCTCGGGGAGTTCACTTCAATTCGGAATCAAAGTCTTCAACCTCCGAGTTGATATCTTCAATGTTGACTTGTTGACTTAAGTTATTCTTCAGTTTATTTTCAGTTCGAAGGAACTTCATTTAGTTCAGAGTATCTGAACTAACTTGTTCCCCGAACTGAAAACTTCACTTCAGATTATTCATGATTTTAGTTCGGAATCTCCACGAACTAAAATCATCTTTATTCAAACACACTCAGAAGACTCCATAACTTCATCCAGTCAATTTCTTGGCCCAACAATCGCCCCCTTGGATGATGCTATGAGTCTTCAATCTTCATAACTTACCAAATCTCCAAGGTCAACTTCCTCCAATTCATGAGGAATAGCTGCAGAATCACGAGATTATCTTCATGAACAGATTCTCCATGGAGAGCATTTAACCAGTGGCTTATATCAGCTTGCTTCCCGTGTGAGGTCAAACTCGACCTTTTCCCAGCAAGAAAGTGAATAGCTACTGTAACTTATTTTTAAACGAGCTCCACCTTGCTTACAGAAATTCCAATCACGTTCTTTGAAACCTTGATTAGGTCATCCTGATTTTAGATCTGAAGCATCACGTCACACCTTTTTCTCAAATTGATGACGTGAGGCTGAGCTCCGTTCTACTTCCATCACACCCCTTTCTCAAATTGATAACTCGTGTTTTCGCTCCCCTCACCAACTGTCTTTGAACTGATATGTCTAACTCTAGATCCACCGTGAACACCTTGAAATCTTCACAGATCTTTAAATACACCTCTTCAATTTCACTTCGGACTTCTTCAATTTCACTTTGGACTCTTTCGATTCACTAATACTTTGACCTAATTTTCGAATCAAGTCAAATTGATGAACCAGACTCAATTGAATTTAATCAATTAATTTGTCTGGCTCTGATACCAATTGCCAGGTCCTGATTTGCTCTCTACACTCAGCGAATCGAAATGAAACAGGTCATGATGCGGAATCTCATGACCTGAGTTGGAATCAAAAGGAGAAACATGAAATTGAAACTGAAATTGAAATTGAAGCAACAATAGTAAGTGAAGTAGTCGTCGTCTGACCAATCGGCTCGGACACCAGACCGCCCGTGCCCGCCCATTTTGTCTAGCGCAACTGTTTAAGATTTCATTGATAGTGTTTACAGGTTTTGGATCGAGCTTGTTACAACTGACATTCAAGCTCAACGGAACTCAAACTTGAGTTCCGGGTTCAAAGACAACAAACTCTAACAACCTATCACACTATTTATAGACAAAAACTAAAACACTACGAACTAATTATTACAACATGTCATCATCTTAATTTCATCTCGGGGAGTTCACTTCAATTTGGAATCAAAGTCTTCAGCCTCCGAGTTGATATCTTCAATGTTGACTTGTTGACTTAAGTTATTCTTCAGTTTATTTTCAGTTCGGAGGAACTTCATTTAGTTCGGAGTATTTGAACTAACTTGTTCCCCGAACTGAAAACTTCACTTCGGATTATTCATGATTTTACTTCGGAATATCCACGAACTAAAATCATCTTTATTCAAACACACTTAGAAGACTCCATAGCTTTATCCAGTCAATTTCTTGGCCAAACACTTCTTCATTTCAATTTCAGTATTATGGCTTTTACTACTTTATGTCGTTTGTTTCAAAAACTATGAGTAGCTAAATTCATAACACTTGTTTGGATTAGAGATCTTTTAGTAGATTTAGTTTATGTTAATTGAATGCTATTAGATGTATTTATGTTTAATCGAAGACCCGTTCTTGTTTAAATCTTAATATTGTTTAAGTTTCTTATATTCTTTTGGTTAATTGAAATTCTAGATATTCGAGAGGAATCTAGAGTTAGGTTAAATAATTGAATGAAATAATCAATCGGTCTATAATTGATTAGAACTTGATTAATTAGATTAAAACGAGATCGCTAGTTAATAATTACAAGAGATTGGATTAGAAAACTAGTTAAGCTATTCGAGAGGAAGCTTTATAAAATCAAATCATAAACATCCCCTTGATTCTTAAAGCTTAGTTATTTAGGACTTTTACTGTAGTCGAGAGGAACGGTAGAGTTTAAAGATAATTAAAGTTAATTAGGTATTCAAGAGAAACTTAGTTATACACTATAAGTTAAGTTAACATTCAAATATGTAAGTTAAATCAAAACATTAGTGAACTACTCGAACAACTCTATTTCCCTTAATTGATTTTCAAAACATTCAACTTTTTAAACAACGTTTTCATGTGACAATTACTTTTCAAATTAGTTTAGAAACGTGACAATTCGGTCACCACCACCCAAAATCATTAGTGTTATTAATTATTTATTTTAAACTAAACTCAGTCCCTGCAAACGATTCCGATTTACGTGAACTATAGTATATGCGATTAGGTCCACTGCCTAAAATTGTGTAGTCGAGTAAAGAGTATTTTGAGTTTTTAGAATTAAACTAGATTTTACACATCAGGGGGGTGGAGTTGTATCATCCTATTTTTGGAACCCTTATTTTTAAAGTTTATGTTATTTGTTATAAGTTTCGTCTTTTAAATTACCTTTTTGGTAAATAATATATTAAGGACCAAAATTGTAAGAAAATTTGACTTTAGGGGCTAAAGTTATAAAATATCAAAATTAGGGGACTAGAAGTGTAAATGAATTAGTAAAACTTGGTTAACTTAGGGAATTAAATTCTAATTTCTTCCTTTTGGTGTATGTGTCGAGTTTGATGTTGGAAAGAGGAGAAATCACCAATTAATATATTAGAATTGGTTTAGAGCAAAATTGATCACTACTAGTGTGTTTAGAGCTCATTACAATCGTATACATAACCTTAATTGAAGTTTGATAGAAGTTCAAGGTAAAAAGGCACTCAACCTATAAATAGTAAGTCGTTTAGCAGGATTGAGGTGAGTGCACTTATTGTTATACTATGAACATATTAAGAATCGGGTATTGTTATATTATTCGATTGTGTTCGGTATATATTTATCGATATAAGCAGGCATGGTGTATGTGCACAATTGATATTATTTGGCATGATGTATGCCATTTGTGGGGTGTATATATTTATCGATGTAAGCATGCATGGTGTATGTGCCCATTCGATATTATTTGGCATGATATATGTCATTTGTAGGGTGTATATATTTATCGATGTAAGCAGACATGATGTATGTGCCCATTCGATATTATTTGGCATAATCAATGATATTTATGGGGTGAATATAATTGTCGATGTAAGTAGACATGGTGTATGTGCCCGTTCGATAATATTAGGCATGATGTATGCCGATAATTCGTTAATAATGAATTATACTATGGATATGAATAAATTTTATTTCTATATATATTGCGTATATGGTAGGGTTGGAAGTTGTTATTGTGTATTCACTTACCATTGCGAACGATTGTTCATGTCCTTAGGTAATAAGGGGAAGGACTTAGCTCTATAAACAAGAAATTTAAAGAAGTATGAGACGAGGCTTGCATAGGTTACTTGTGATGTCTATTATATATGCAAGCTACATTTGACTAAGCTTCCGCTATCGGCTTGATTTTACACCGTTTTATGCATGTTCAATGTTTTCGTATAAAGCCTTATAGTCTTTTGTATACACCTTTTATAAACGGCATGATAAACACGAAATGGGTTATATATGTATTACGGATTTGATTGGTTTTTATTATAAAGCTTTGTTTGTTGGTTTTTATTATAAAGCTTTGTTTGTAAACTAGGTAATGAATTTGTTGAGTAAACGAGAAGTTCATGTCGAAATTTATATATAAAAAAAATGTTGTAAAAGTTTACGGTGGTAACACAAACCGGACCAGTTCACTACGGGCGGAGGATCGGGTATTGGGTTTGGTTCGTGTTGACCCTTTTTTGCACAGGGCTACATGAAAAGATTTTTCCAATGTCAATCTACCACCAAAAAAGATATAATTTTAGCTTTCTAACTTGAAAGTTAATATCTAAACTTTTCTTTAATATTTTTCTGAATTTCTCAAATTCTCATATTCATTCCAATAAGTACATACAAGTAAACGAATGGACGTTTATCCGACATGCAATCTATTCCAATAACCGAAGAATTAGCTTATTCATAGTAATTTCAATTCCATATACTTTTTTTTTTTTGCATATTGATCCGGAAACATGTTGAAAACACGACATTAGGCACATTATTGTATTTTAAACATTCCACTCCGACAAAATAATTGGGTCATCCCCATATTATAAGTGGGATCAAGCAACGTCATTTTTACCATTTTTTTACCTCTAAAAACATCTTAATGAACCATGAATCGCTGCTTCCGGTAACATAAAATTTAGACCTTCGGATACTTTAAAAAATAATATATGGAGATAGCAATCACCTCGTTTCACACCCCTTTCCATGCTAAACTCGTACGAAGGGAACCCGTTGAAAAAACTAAAATATTACCGACCAAAAACACGAGTTGGTCCAGCCACACCATTTTCCACCAAACCCATTTGGCCATTGGGTTTTGTAAAAACTTTCAATTGACACTACCAAAAGCCTCTTAGAAGTATTGTTTAAAACTCACGCATTTTTTCTTTACAATTATAAATATTAATCGTTTTATTTTAATTAAGATTTCATCAATAATAGATCGGACACCAAGTATAACGTTTTAAAACTCCCTATAACTTTACAAATGACCAATCTTAGTCTTTAGAAATACACCTTAATGATTCAAATTATCTCTAAATTTAAAGATTAACTAATTTAATCGTCTTATTTTAATTAGGATTATATTAGTAATAGATCCGAAATCACGTAAAACTCTTCAATAACTATCAAGTAAAACTCTCCAATAACTTTACAAATGCACCTTAATTATTCAAACAGTAATTACACGTATTGTCCTTGTGGTTGCACCAAAATTACAGGTTTTGTCCTTTAAGTTTGAAAATCACAGTTAGGGTCCTTTTATTTTGAAATTGTAACACCAACTATCCTTTATTCTAACGGTCGTTAAAAAACTCCGTTAACTCTCCCATGTGCAACTCACATGAGGGCAAAAATGCCATTTTATTGTATTATTATTATAATTATTACATTTTCTTTATATGACCTATAAAAATGGGATCCACAGTACTATTTTCATCTTGATAGACTGTATCTTTTATTTTCTATCATACACCAATTTTTCTCTCTGAAAAATCACATACCCACCACTTTCTGTCTCTTAAAACCCACCCACCGGAAAATTCACCGGAGTCAACCATCTCTCTTTCACTCTGGGCCCACCCCAACCCCAAAAGATTCGTACTCCTCCTCCATTTTCTCGTCCCTCGAACGACTAGCAGCAAAATGACGCGACAACGACACCATCGTCGTTTTCCTCTAAAACAAAGCAAGAACGTATACCATAGGTAGTGATGTAACTTCCAAATTTAATTTAGAAATTTTTTGAATGTTTTAATGTTGTTCTTAATGTTCTTTTTTGTACCAAGCAAAGCCAAATCTGATTCAAAATAATACGAAATCTATTTAATAATTAAAAGGAAAATACAACCTTTAGAGGGTCGATTTGCTGCGATTTATGCAGACAGATGTAATGGACGGAAAAGGTATGTAGATGGCGGCGAAGGGATGGTCGATTACTTTTGGTCGACGAGTAATACGATGTGTAAGAGAGATAGAAATTTGTTTTAAGTATAGACATATTTGAGGTTACTTGTTATGGTTGCTACAGGATTGTGATTTGTAATATTGAATTTGAGATAAAGAAAATGGTAAGAGAAATGGTTTCTCTACAACTAGAAATGAGGTAGGTGAAAAAGCCAAATGAGTATGCAAAATAGAAAAGACCGCTTTACCCTCACATGACTTGACTTAATTCGATTATTTAACGACCGTTAGAATAAAGGATAATTGGTGTTACAATTTCAAAATAAAAGAATGCTAACTATTATTTTCAAACTTAAAGGATAAAATCTGTAATTTTGATGAAAGCACAACAACACTTGTAATTTACTCTTATTCAAATTATCTCTAAATTTGAAAATTAACTAACTAAATAATAAATATATGATTATGTTACTTCTAAGTATTCTTTCACACAAAAATATCATCATAACAAAAAGGATTTTGATATTAACCACCCTTAGGGTGGTCTCTAAGAGTATTTTTTTTTACTTTCTTGTTAAATTAAAATAAGAAGATTTGTCAATAAATAAGTTACCATATTTAACTCATAAATAGTCAAATTATCATTTCCTTTTATTTAGAAAAGTTAATAACTTATTTTTTTATTTCAATATCATTTCTCCACTAATTATTTTTGGCCAATTTGATCAATCTAGCAGATCATCGATTCCCAAATCCAAAGGCATGTAAAGATAATACCTATCCTTTTTAGGTTTTTTTTTAAATGATAATGATCACCATCGCAAGAATTATTTAAACATATGGTACTTGAAAAAAGTATTTGACTATTTTTTTCTTCTCTTTAAAGCCATAAATTATGAAGGTGTTAAGATATGTAGACCGGTGTTTGAAATTTTGGGAATCAAGTGAAAGAGGTTAATGAAAACATAAATAATCAGTGGGGTTTACTAAATTATTTTAAACCAAAGATGGATTTCAAATGAATAACTAAATTTCAAACCTCAGTAACTTGAATATGGTGCATTCGGTTAGTCTTTTTAAATAGTTTTTATTAATATTTTCTTACTTTTTGCAAGTAAGTACAGAATCACAAATCATGTTTGATTTGAATAATATTCCAAAAGAGGAAGACAATGAAGTTGTTATCGAAGATAAGGAATATAGTGACGAAGTTACTAGTGAGACGCAAAATAACGAACCTTTCGTTGGTGAAACCTTTTGTACTTTTGAAAAGGCATGTCTTCTACCAGAATTACTCTAAGCAACACAGTTTTTCAAGCTATTCGAAAAAAGAAATGATAGGGTAGTCATACGTGATATTTGTTGTCATCGTGCAGGGAAGAAACGCTTAAAACTCATTGATGTTTCCAAACAACAAAGAAATAAAAGTTCAATAAAATGTAGGTGCATAATATCGCATATTTATACACATATTTATATGCGATATTTGGTCGTTTTTGTATTTAATCATGATGGATAGGATAGGATTTTTGCATTTAATCGTGTGAAAATGTTTGATTTAAGTGATAGGTTGAATATGATCGGAAAGTGGACTTTTTGATAAAGAGAAACGAAGAAATGGTGAATTATACGAGAAAAGATGGTTTGGAACTTGTACGGGACGCATTAAAGCAAATAAAAGGCAAGAAAGTTCGAGAAACCAACTGCTGCGACGCAGCTGGTGTTAACTACGGCGCACCGGGGAAATCAGAGTTTGAATACAATTTGAATTCAAGGACTACAACGCAGTAACTTGTTACTGCGGCACAACGAGTCGGTTTCCAGATTTTACAGGATTCCGAAATTCTGCCTATAAATAGAACCTACACAACCCATATTCGAAATAAGTTTTTAGAGGTCGACTCAAGGTTTAGAAAATCGACTAGGAGCAGCCAAGAAGAGCCAAGACGAGGATTTTGAAGTCAAATCTTCATACTTTCGAGTCAAAAACTCTTTTACTTCTTTCTTTCGATTTGGTATTATGACTTTTACTATTTTATTGTCTTTTGTTTCAAAAACTATGAGTAGCTAATTTCATAAACGCTTGTTTGGTTAGGAAATTTTTGTGATGATTTGATTTATGTTATTTGGATGTTATTCTTGATGTTGCATGTTTAATCGTAGATCCGGTCTTATCTTAATCTTAATATTGCTTTAGTTCTTATACTCTTTTGTTTAATTGAAAGTCTAGGTATTCGAGAGGAATCTAGAACTAGGTTAAAACAATTGAAAAGAAACAATCAATCGGTCAATAATTAATTAGAACGTAGGTAATCAGATTAAGACGAGTTCGCTAGTTTATAATTACAAGAGATTGGATTAGAAAACTAGATAAACTATTCGAGAGGAAGTTGAATAGATTAAATCATTAACATCAGCTTAATTCTTACAGCTTAGTTATTTAGGGCTTTTATTGTATTCGAGAGGAACGGTATAGTTTGAGATAATTAAAGTTAAGTAGGTATTCGAGAGGAACTTAGTTATATTTTAGAAAGGTTAAAAGAAGACATACAATCACATAAGTTAAATCGGATCATTAGTGAAATACCAAACAAGTGTCTCTCCTTAATTGATTTCCTAAAACATTCAATCTTTCAATCAACGTTTTCACGTTATAATTACTTTCAAGTTAGTTTAAGTAAAGTGACAATTCGGTCACAAACACCCCAAACAATTAGTATTATTAATTCTAAATTTAAAACTAACGTAGTCCCTGAGAACGAATCTGACTTACCTGAACTAAATTGTATTACGATTAGGTCCACTGCCTATAAGTGTGTAGTCGAGTGTTAGAGTATTTCGAGTTTAAAAATTAACTAGATTTTAGACATCTAGTTTTTGGCGTCGTTGCCGGGGACATAGTTTTAGTTTTTATTTTAGAATTTGTAATTCGATCCTTTTAAGTATTTATTTACTTAAAATTATTATTTTTTTTTTTTTTTTGTATTATCACATAGGTACTTTTCACGGGTTTGTTGTTTGTGTTTTGCAGGTATTTCTGGTAGTTGATGAACACAAGGTCTTCTGGGTTACCATTCAAGAGTCCTTTTATCAAATCTAGGAGTATCGAAGAAACGAGGCAAGAAGAAAGCGAACCAATCCATTCCATTTCCACCCGCATTTGGACCATTTTCACATGTAAAGTTCGAAAAGGATGACACCAGTTCTTCATTAGGAGGTGATAGAAGTTTAGACTCAGAGATTAAAGAAGTAATCTTAGAGGATAAACCGAAACCGCAAGCAGCTATGGATCCATTGGACATGCCGATGCAACGGCGGGCTGCAGCTGTAGCAGTGCCACCCACCCGAGGGTCGGCTATTACCACCCCGGACTTGGGTTAAGATTTCGTGGTCAAGGGTCATCACTTGAAGATGATTCAAGACAACAAGTTCGATGGGCGATACAATTCGGATCCACATAAGCACGTAGCTAAATTCAATGAGCTATACGAGATGTTCAAATACGGAGAAGGAAAAAGCGAAAGTGTCAAGTTACGATTGTTCCCTTCGTCTCTATCGGATAACCGAAGACGTGGTTTAAGGAACTAGAGGAGAATAAGATCACGACTTGGACACAAATGAGGGAATCCTTCATCAAGAGATTTTTCCCACCCGCATTGGGTAGAAAATTATTATGAGATATTCGAGGTTTTAGACAAGAAGAAGGAGAGACATCAACCGAAGCATTGAGCAGGTTGAAAGAGATGTTGAGGAGTTGTTACGGGCATGGTTTGGGCAAAGACCATATCGTGGAAATCTTTTTCTATGGTTAGAAAAAGGAGTCTCAAAACGAGTTAGACCTAGCTGGAGGGGGAGATATCATGTACAAGTCAACCAATGAAGCTTACAACCTCATGGAAGACAAGTTGGTGATTAGTTGGTCGAGGGATTATCGTGACGATGGTAGAGGAAGAAGAACAAGGGGCACCATGGCTCAAGTGGAAAGTGATAATGGTATTTCTTTAATCATGAAGGAGTTCAAGACGATGGAAGAGAAGATCTATAAAATAATGGATTATTTAAAAAAGGAGGTACATTTGATCAAGCATGGTTGTGAGAATTGTGGAGGACCGCATTATGCTAGCGATTGTAGATTGGAGGATGCAAATTATGCGCAATATGGTTACCCTAACCGTAGAGTAAATAGGCAAAATCGAGATGATCAACAATATGGATGACAAGGTAATTATTCACGATCTCCACCAAAATATAATCCACCGAAGGATGAAGATGATCAAGGCTTGAAAGATATAATGAAGAAGTTTATTCACACTCAAAATTCGAAGAATGAAGCGGCGACAACTCAACTTAAAGTGTTAAACGATCACATCGAGCAAGGACAGAGGAATCAGCAAGCGGCGATGCAAGACTTGGAGAGGAGGTTTGATCGTATGAACGATCGGTTTTTGAATAGGCCGCCGAGACAATTTTCGGGTAACACGCAACCAAACCCGAGACTGCAAAACAAACCAAGCACTTCAAACAGTCAAGGGTCGAAATAGCAACCTCCTGGAATGAGAGAAGAACACGTGAACCCAATCATGACACGTTCACAAACTTAGTTTGGGGGAACTACGGAGGAAAATGAAGACGAAGAATTTGTTGAATTACCAGGTACTACGCCGCAGTCACCTATACTATGACGCAGTGACCATCCAAAACAGGCAAAAATCATTTTTTAATCCAGATACTGCGACACATTTTAATCCACTGCGCCGCACTGGAGTGTCAGAACACGAAAAATTTGTAACAGACGATTTGTAGATCGAGGATGACGAGGAAGATTTACCTCAGGTTCAATCTAAAGTAAAAACACCAGAAGTAGTGGAGGATCCACCAATCAAGGCATATAAATCGAGAATTCCATATCCTCGACGTTTGAGGAAGGAAAGGATGAAGGAGAAATATGGTAATTTTTGTGAAATGATTAAATCAGTCCATATTAATGTTCCTCTTGTTGACTTGATTGTAGGGATGCCGAATTACGCGAATTTCATCAAGGAGCTTGTAACGGAAAATGGGAATTCATCGGAGGCACAAGCTGCTTTTTGAATGCGGAGTGTTCGGCTTTGGTAAAAAAGAATAGACTTCCACCGAAGTTGGATGATCCAGGGAGTTTTCTTATTACTTGTTCTTTTAGTAAAACTTATAGATGTAATGCTTTAGCGGATTTAGGAGCAAGTATTAATTCGATGCCATATTCTTTGTCTGCTAAATTAGCTTTAGGGGTTTTAAAACCGACACGTATGGGCATTAGATTAGCTGATCGTGTTTTCAATATCCCTTAGGTATTGGAGAAGATATGTTAGTTCAAGTAGGCAAGTTTACATTTCCTTTCGATTTTGTTATTTTAGAGATGGAAGAGGATAGCAAGGTCCCGTTAATCTTAGGTCGACCATTTTTAAACACATCGGATGCTATCATCCGTGTCAAAGACAAGGAGATTTCATTGGGGGTCGGGGGTGAAAGAATTAAATTTTCTTTTGATAAAGCTAAGAAACATTCATACTCAACTGATGAAACCTGTTTTTGTATTGATGTTATTGATGACATGTTTGACCTAGATGTGCAGGAACAACTTGGAGCAGAAGTTTCGGTTGACGATGAGGAAGAAATAATGGCAAGTGAGGGCATACTCGAATGGCCACATGATGAGGAAGATGAAGAGCTCGAGGATTTTGATCCCATATTGAAAAAAGAGTTGGAAGAATTTGAGAAGAATTTTACAAACGTGGCGGTTAAGAAATCCGACCCGGATTTGGACTTAGAAGAGATTGAATACTTAATAGCTCATATGGGTGCAACCTTATTGGAGGATTCACGTTTGAAAGTGTTGGGTTATAACTTAGACAAAACAGTTTAACCTATAAACAATACACTTAACAAACAAGAAAAGTAACTTAAACGATTAATGCTGAAGACATTAAGAGTTACTACGGAAGAACAAGTTAGTGCGGCTGTCCAACTAAGTTACTACTGCTGATAGAGTTGCTACGGAAGAAGTCAAATTGATGCGGTCATAACAAGTTAATACGGAAGACCAACTTGCCGTGCAAGAATAATCTAATTAGAGTTATAATTAGATTATATTTAAGTTTCCTTTTGTAATTAGATTTAGTTTACTTATTCTAGATAACGATATATTTAGATAAGGATAGAAGATGTTTCCTAGTTTATCTAGGTCGGCCTCAAGGTCTATATAAAGATAGATCCTTGTATGATAGAAAACACGTTGTATTGATACTTTTCGTTAATACAATTGAGGCTTATAATTCGACTATATTCTGTTTGTTCTTATTGTTTTCATATAACATTATATTGTTCGACAACTCGTTAATATTGAACTGTTCATCCGCTGCTGAACTTCTTCAATAGATCACGATCTTAACGTAGGCGAACTGGTTAGTTTATATTGGCTAATCCGATCCTGACAAGTGGTATCAGAGCACAGGAGGTGCTTTAGATCCATTGATCAACCAGTTTATAATCCTCATAAACAAGAATCAATATAACCATCATGACTGAACTTGCAATCGGCAAAGTTCCTGTTCTAAACAGCAACGAATTCGACTTATGGAAGCTACGAATCAAGCAACACATTCTGCTATCTGACTATACAGTTTGGGACGTGATCATCAATGGTAACAAACGTCCTACCCCCCATGGAGCTGATGGAGAACCTGGAGTTCTCGCTCGACAAACATTGTCTGATCTTGAACGGAGAGAAAAACAAACCGAAATCAAAGCTCTTAGTATTCTGCTAATTGCCATTCCCAACGAATAGCAATCGCAATTTGAAGAATATCAAGATGCAAAATCGCTATGGGAAGCTTTGGAGAAAAGATTCAGCGGAACAAAGAATACAAAGAAGAACAAGAAAGCACTCCTTAAACAGGAGTATGAAAACTTCAATTCCCTGAATGGCGAACGAATGACTCAGACGTTTGATCGATACAAAAAACTCACCGGAGAGATGATCAGTGCAGGCATTAAGTATGATAAAGATGATCTCAATAGAAAGTTCATAAGAGCTTTAGGCAAGGAATGGATAATATACACAGTTTCCTACAGACAAGGAGACACACTGGAAGAACTGGAATTGGATGATCTTTACAACGACTTAAGAGTCTTTGAGGCAGAAGTGGAAGCAGAAAAGTCTTGCAATAGCAGCAACAGTATTAACAATGCTAATACTGCACTTGTCACAACTTCTGGAGGAACGAAACCTGAAATCAGTTAAGAGATTTCATTCGAAGCCTTTATATCTAAATGCTCAAGTCTCACATGTGAAGACGTAAAACAGATGCATCAGGATGACTGTGATGAAATTGACCTAAACTGGCAATCTGCTATGCTGGCGTTACGAGCACGAAGATTTGTAAACAGAACAGGAAGAAGATTCAATCTCAGAAACAATGAACGAATCACTTTCGACAAAAGCAAGGTGAAGTGTTATGAATGTAACGAATTAGGTCACTTTGCTAGGGAATGTCCAAACAAGTCTAAAACCAACAATCCACGATCCACTCATGACACAAATCAGAGTGCACTCATGTCGCAAGACATATTTGGATATGATTGGAGTGACTTAGCTGAAGAAACAAGTCAAAACAGGGCGCTAATTTCTGAAGAACAAAATCCTGTTTACATAGAAGACATTACTACTGTTCACCATGCATGCATAGCAGTAGTAATGGATGATGCGGACATTGTTCCTACGGAGGACATAGTTACTGCGGAGCTAGTTTATACTGATGTTGGAATTACCGAAATTGGCAACAACGTTCTTGGATATGACTGGAATGATGATGATCAATGAGCAACACAAGAGGATGCTCTAATGGCTATTGACTCACCAACTCCAGAAACTCCATCTCTTATGGCCGAGGTAAATTCTAAATTATGTACTTCTGAGTGTAAAGCTATAATTGTTAAATACAAAAATCATAATCAATTAATGAGTGATTCGATTAAAATCTTAGAAGAACAAAGACGATCAGCAGCTAGGGTAATTGATAACTTAGAAAATCAGATCAAGTCACACAAAATCAATGAACAAAGTTATCAAGAGAAACTTAGTCTAGTTGAATGGCAAAGAGAGGACTTACTACTTAAGCTTAAGATGGCTAGGGAAGAAATCAAAAGATTAGAAAAAGAACATGATAAAGTAGAGTTAGATGTAGGGAAATTAGAATTTGCTTCAAAATCAGTAAATGACCTATGCCAACAACAAATACATGGAAAGGTAAAAGCTGGTTTAGGTTACAAAGAAGTTGCCCCTCCATTTAACCAAAACTACATTCCACCATCTTTAGATGAACCTAGAATTCCTATCTCTCAGACACCTCCAAAGGAATCATTCAATGTTGATCCAATCAACTATGATGAAGTTCTAATTGAGGACTTAGTTGAAGAGAGTCAGCTTAATATTGTGAAAAATAAGGACATCCCTCTAGAAAATCACCTTATCACAATAGAAGGTTGCACTCAACAATCTTCACAAAGTTTAGTGTCTATGCCACGTCATGACCCCATTAAAAAGATCAAAACACCCACTGAAAGAAAGCCCAAAACAGACCCTAAGGTACACGAAAAGACTTGAAAACATATAGGTAAAAGAGGAAACCAACGAAATATGAATCAAGTAAAAACTCAAAAGAATCAGATTGTCAAAAGTTCAGGGAAGGGATGTTTTATATGTGGTAAATCAAATCATTATGCAAAAATATGTTATCACAATCCTCAAAATCAATTGCAAGTGATTCAAAAACCACATAATGGGGTGGGATATATAGGAAGGGTTGCTCATAAAAATAAATCCATGAATAATAGTAACAAATCCAATCAAGCAAATCATAAATTTGTTACTATGAATTCAGGAAAAACTAGTGTAAATGATGTGTATTTTATAACATAAAATTATTTAAAGCTTAGAAAAGGATTTTACCAATGTAGATTAACACACAATACAGGCAGTGTACCTGATCGTACGATAATACAGAATCTGTAAGTCCGGATCGAACTCAGGGAACGTGTATTTATATCCGTTATCTCAAATTATATAATTAAACTAAATAAAGCAAGTAAATATGGGGGGCGTTTTAGTTCTGTGAGAACATATTTCAGAAAACAAATAACTAAAGTAAAATAGCAATTTAATTAACTAAGTGAATTTGCGGATGAAAAACTGTTTTGAAAAGTCTTGTAGATTTAATCAATATTTAGAAAGCAACGATTACTTGGAATTACGTTTCACCTGGATCATGATTAACAAGAATATGTTTGATTGGTTTAACTGTGATTCCTATGACAACTAGATTTCCCGCTAGAGTTATCTAATCCTACAATTTTAGAGAAAGATCATACGAATGATCGTACATCAAGAGCTATCTTAGACTATCCACTCTAAATTGTGCTTTAATGTCACTATTGTGTAATATAACTCTAATCTGCAATTATTACTGAAAATATACCAAATCATAACAAAAGTTGCAGAAAACGAGCGTAAATATGATAAATGTGGCTACAAAATATAGATTATTTCAAGCACATCAGTAAACAAACGTAACACATTTTCTAACCATAAGAATAGAGTTCCTATTGCCAGACAAACCTTTATTTCTACTGCAAAACTTAATACGGGGAAACATAATGGTGTTAATACTGCCCGTATTAATACTGGGAAACATAACCGTGTTAATACTGCTAGAGTTAATACTGCTAACGGTAACTTAGTTACTACGGCTTTCATTAACACTAAGAAACAAAAGCAAGTCAAACCAGTATCTGTTCCTATTGTTAAATCCAAACCTGTTAACACTAAAATTGTTTCAAAAGCTAAATCTTTCAAACAAGTGTGGCAACCAAAGGTCCAAGTAACTCAACCACCTATCCCCATTGATTTTTCAAAACTAGAACAAAGGAAGGTGAGTTACTTTGATGAAATGGGCAAACCCAAGTCAACTTTGGCTTGGGTTCCCACCAGAAACTAATCTCTATCGTTTATGTGCAGGTCCAGCCAACAAAAGAAAGTGAGAACAGTTGGCATGTAGATAGTGGCTGTTCCAGGCACATGACGGGCAACATGTCATGTCTTCAGGACTTTGAAAAGTTCAACGGAGGATATGTTGCGTTTGGAGGCAATCCAAAAGGAAAAAGAATTTCTGGAAAAGGAACAATAAGCAATGGTACACTACACTTCAAAGATGTGTACTATGTGCAACAGCTTCAATATAATTTGCTGAGTGTCTCTCAAGTCTGTGATGAGAAACACACACCGATCTTCACTGCTACAGAATGCATTATAATGAAGCCTGGGTATGTCATAGATGAAAGCATGATCTTACTCAGAACACCAAGGAGAGACAATGTCTATTGTCTTGACATGTCAAAGGTTCAACTCAATTCACCTGAAGCATGCTTTCTCTCAAAAGCTACTCTAGATGAATCCACCCTATGGCATAGAAGAATGTGCCACATGAACCTGAAGAACATCAATAAACTAGTTAAATCTAGTTTGGTTAGAGGTCTCCCAAACAAGCAGTTCAACCTGGAAGACAACTGCTTAGCATGCTTGAAGGGCAAGCAACACAAGTCTTCTCACAAGACAAAGGAGATCAACTCCAACACCACACCTTTACATTTACTTCACATGGATCTCTTTGGTCCCACTAATGTAAAGAGCATTGCGAAGAAGTCATATTGCCTTGTCATCACTGATGACTTTTCAAGATATACATGGGTGTACTTTCTTGGTACCAAGGATGAAACAAGTCAGCTCCTCATCACGTTTATCACCAAGATTGAACATCAACTCAACCTGAAGATCAAGAAAATTCGATGTGACAATGGCACGGAATTCAAGAACCAAGTGATGAATGACTTCTGTGACAAGAAAGGAATAGAGAGACAATGCAGTGCTGCCAAGACTCCTCAACAAAATGGAGTTGTTGAACGAAGAAATAGGATGTTAATTGAAGCAGCCAGAAGCATGTTGGCTGACTCCAACCTTCCCATCTTTTTCTGGGCAGAAGCAGTTAACACTGCCTGCTATGTTCAGAATCGGGTTCTTCTAGTCAAGGCACACAACAAAACTCCATATGAGCTCCTCCACAAGAAACAACCTTTGATCAGTTTCTTACGCTCATTTGGATGTCCATGCACAGTCTTAAACTCCAAAGACTATCTTGGTAAGTTTGAAAGCAAAGCTGATGAAGGAACTTTCGTTGGATACTCCTCCCAAAGCAAGGCATATCGTGTTTACAACCACAAATCGAAGATCATAGAAGAAAGCTCTAACGTCACCTTCAATGAACACACTTCCACCAAGAAGGGACATGGACCAGATTGGGTTTTTGACTTGGATGCTTTAACCAAATCCTTGAACTCTAACTTTGAGTTTCAATCCAAGTCAGTTACTACGGATCATGTTAATGCAGCAAACTCTATTCCTACTGATCCACTTACTATGGAGCCAGTTGTTGCGGCTCCTATCACTGGTACTGCTCGATTGGATGTGATGGAATACATTAATCTTCCTGTTTCACTGGAGGATCCCATTCATGTCATTGATCCCATTTCCCCAGATGAAACAGAAGATCCTCAACCTGAGCCTATACATGAAGATGAAGCACCCTCTCCTAAGGATGGTCCAACACGCCCCGATGGCGTTCCACACCTAGTTCAAGAGGATGAAAATGGAGTTGAACAAATTGTCACTGAAGAATTTGAGCCTTACACTACCGATATACCTACTTCAGTTACTACTCCTCCATACACTGCTTACTATCCAACCAATGTCATGCCTGATTTGAATGACACAAACTTAGGCACAGAATTAAGGATTGAGAAGATCCCATCTTATCGTATTGCGGAGAACCACCCACCTTCTCAGATTATTGGAAATTTTGACCTCTCAATGGAGACTAGAAGTCAAACCAAGTCCAAAAAGGATCCTGCGACTGCTCTCATCAACACATGTCTATTTGCATGCTTCCTTTATCAAATGGAACCCAAGAAAATCCAAGAAGCATTACTAGATCCACATTGGATCGAGGCATGTCAGGCTGAGCTTCTTCAGTTCAAGATTCAAGGAGTATGGGAATTAGTGGAAGTCCCATATGGCAAGAAGGTGATAGGTACAAGATGGATCTTCAGAAACAAGAAGGATGAACGTGGAATTGTAGTTAAGAATAAAGCAAGACTGGTTTCACAAGGCTACACTCAAGAAGAGGGAATTGACTATGAAGAGGTCTTTGCTCCAGTAGCTAGGATTGAAGCAATTCGATTATTTCTAGCCTTTGCTTCATTCATGGGTTTCAAAGTTTATCAAATGGACGTCAAGAGTGCATATCTATATGGTGTCATTGAAGAAGAGGTATATGTCAAACAACCCCCTGGCGTTGAGGACCCTCAACATCCTCACAAGGTATACAAATTGATCAAAGCTCTCTATGGGCTTCATCAAGCACCACGGGCTTGGTATGACACTCTTTCAGACTACCTTCTTCAAAACAACTTTCAACGAGGAACAATTGACAAGACACTATTCTTCAAGAAATCTCACTCCGATATTCTTCTTGTTCAAATCTATGTTAATGACA
The DNA here is from genome assembly GCA_910822075.1 of Senecio squalidus. NCBI lineage: Eukaryota > Viridiplantae > Streptophyta > Magnoliopsida > Asterales > Asteraceae > Senecio > Senecio squalidus. The sequence goes on along the minus strand of CAJVGC010000589.1, from coordinate 9,635,084 downwards.
TCATCTTTGGCTCTACCAAAGATTCTTTGTGCAAGGAATTTGAAGACCTCATGCACACCAAGTTTCAAATGAGTTCCATGGGAGAACTTACCTTTTTCTTGGGTCTACAAGTTAAGCAAAAGACGGATGGCCTCTTTATAAGCCAATCCAAGTATGTCAAGGACATCCTAACCAAATTTGGACTCATGGATGCCAAAGTTGCAAGCACTCCGGTTGAAACTCACAAACAATTGACGGCTGATCTTGAGGGGGAGGATGTGGATATACATAACTATCGATCAATGATTGGATCTCTCATGTATCTCACAGCTTCAAGACCAGACATCATGTTTGGAGTTTGTGTATGTGCAAGATATCAAACAAGGCCTAAGATGTCACACCTCATTGCAGTCAAGAGAATCTTTCGTTACCTAAAGGGCAAGCCTAACTTAGGCTTATGGTATCCTAAAGACTCTCCTTTTGATTTAATTGCTTATACTGACAGTGACTATGGTGGTGAAAACTTAGACAGGAAATCAACGACTGGAGGATGCCAATTTATTGGTTCAAGACTGGTGTCATGGCAATGCAAGAAGCAAACAACGGTTTCAACCTCTTCCACAGAAGCTGAGTACATTGCCGCTGCTAGTTGTTGTGCTCAAGTACTTTGGATACAAAATCAAATGATGGACTATGGCTATTCCTTCATGAACACGCCAATCCATATTGACAATCAAAGCACCATTAGCATCATCAACAATCCAGTCAAACACTCCAAAACAAAGCATATAGAGATACGCTATCACTTCATAAGAGATTGCAACGAAAAGAAGTTGATCCATGTTGAGAAAATCCACACTGACAATCAGCTTGCTGACCTTCTCACAAAAGCATTTGATGTGGGAAGATTCACATTCTTGATTACAAGTATTGGAATGATCAATATGGATTTACAACGATATCCTTTTATCTTAGTATTTCTATTGTTTAAAAGTCCCTTCGAGAAGCAGTAGTAACCTTATGATAAGAATCAAGTGCCTTACTCTTTAGCATTGCACTATGTTACTATTGCAACATTAATAGTAAAGACAAATCTTGACCAAAGTATGATTAGTACGGCCAAAAGATTAGTACTAAGGGAAGGTTTAACTACTACTGCCCTAAGTCTATCTATTTGGACGGAATGGTTAATACAGACAAATAATGTGTTACTACGGACCTCTGGATTAATACTGCCAGTAACTCACATTACTACGGACAGTCCAGTTAATACGGCCCATGAACCATTACTACGGACGTTTAACCAACTTACTGCGGACTTATTTGTTAATACTGCAGATTACCATATTAAAAGGTTTCTTAAACAATAAGTTTACCCTAATTAATGGTGATTTGACAAGTCAAAATACAACTTGTAACCAACTTTTACACGTGGCAAGTTCCGATTGGACCTACTTTTTTAAAATTCAGGCGCGAGGCACAGCTACTACTGACACGTGGCAATTTTAATTGGACCGTTACATTTAAATCATTACCCGCGTCTAATCGGAGTCATCAAGTGGTTACAAAATTTCAGTATAAATAGGGGTTCTTTTTAACCGTTTTAGAATTACCTTTTCTTAAGAACCCTAAATCTTCATAAAAAGTTACCGTTAGACTCAAAAATCTCAATTTTCTTTACTTTTGTGACTAACTGTTTGCCTTCTTGTTCATCAATCTCATAATCCTCCCTCAAATTACAACAATGGCAGAACTACAGATTCACAAAACACACAACATGGTAGCTTTCTTCGAGAAAAATGATGAAAACGCTGACTTCCACCAAATAATTGATTTCTTGAATCAATCGAAAATCAAAACGGCGTTAACCATTGATCCAGAAATTAATGAATCACACATTAGGGATTTCTGGACATCCGCCGAACTTGATCCTGAAGAGGCGGCCATTAATGCAGTGCTGGATGGCAAAGCAATCAAAGTTACGGAGTCATCTTTACGCAAACATCTACAACTGCAAGATGCAAAAGGTAGAGTAAAACTTCCTTATGACATCCTGATTGAAAATTTTACAAAAATGGGATATGAGGGGTACTTAAATATTTCGACCTTTCTCAAGGCAAAACTCTCCCCTCAATGGAAATTTATGTTGCATACTTTGCAACAATGTATATCCCAAAAACGAACTGGATGGCATGAAGGTAGCTCTGCTCTAGCTAATGCCATGGTTTGTTTGGCAACAAAACGAACTTACAATTTTTCTTACATGATTTTTAAAGGAATGCGATGGAATCTTTTAAACCCAAAACTTAAATTTTTAATGTATCCTCGCTTTCTTCAACACCTTTTTAACTGTGAGCTTAAAGATCTTACTAGATCAGAAAAATGCTTTTTCTCACATGCTCATTCAAAGAAAGTTTTTACCAATATGAGGCAAGTTAATAAGGGCAGTTCATCCAATGTGACACCATTTTTCTCTACAATGTTGGTGATCAATGTTCCTCCAGCTGAAGGACAAGTGACTTCACCTCTGTCCCAACCCCCAGCTGCCACCGTCAGTACTACTGCAATATCTGTGGGCACTAGTGCCATATCTGTAGCAGGTACTGATAGGGGTGACCAAAAAAACCGAGAACCGGTTAGAACCGCAAAAACGGCCCGACTTTGGAACGGAACGGAACTGGACCGGCTATGGTGGTCCGGTTCTCGGTTCTAAAAAATACTTAAAAAATAATTCCGGTGCGGTCCGTGTCTAAACCGGCGGTTCACCGGTTCGAACCGAAAAGATAACTTTTTCTTTAATATATTTAATCTTATATTCATTAATACTCATTAAATAACTAAACTCAATTATGTTTTGATGTACATCGGGGACACTATATAATTTATTGACTTTTAGATTTTTTATTTTAATGAATTACGCTATTTAATAAAACAGATAAGGTTCATAATTTGCTTTATTTTCTTTCAATAAAACATTTAACATACACATATGAAGTACTAAAGTTAGGTGAATAAGTTTGTTCTACATTTCATATGTAGAATCTGTATATATCTATTAACAAAAAATAAAATAATTAAATATGTACATTTTAAAAACTCGTCGGGAAACTCGTAGACTAAAAAGTAATAATCGGTGGAGCGCAATCCTTTCTTGTTTGACACAAAATGCGGGAACAAGAGAAAAGATAACAAATGTCACATGTATATTAGATTTGATATATATAAAAATTATTAGAATATCTTGGAGATTAGTATTAGGAATCCTAATTTTAGATATGTATTAAAATATATAATCAAGTTAATATTAGGATGCATATATTTCACACAATCCTAATAAAAGTCAATAAAAATATATGAATCCTAATATTAACTTGATTATATAATTTAATACATATCTAAAATTAGGATTCCTAATACTAATCTCCAAGATATTCTAATAATTTTTATATATATCAAATCTAATATAATACCAATTTTAATACATATCCTAATAAAAATACATATTCTATTTTCAAACAAATATATCAAGTTTATTATATGATATATAAATCGAATAGAGGATATTCAAATCGATATTCTCAGAATTACAAGTCGACAAATCGAATACATGCTTAATCTCCGAGATTGTTGATTAATTTCCACATTCGTATTCAAGAAAAGTAAGTGTTTTTTAACAATACATCAATCAAACGATGTTTTTTAAAGCAATAATAATTACTTGTTATCATGCTCTATTACTAATGTATATAATTTTTGTTATTATTGTAGATGTCTAGCGGAAAAAGAATCAACCTTGGCTCTGATTCTGACGGAGAAGAAGAAGACGGGAGAAGTACAAACCCGGAAAAAAAGAAGCAAAAGATTGATAGCGGTGAAGAAGAAGAAGTAGAAGAAGATACATCACAGTTGAAAGCGGCATGTTGGAAACACTTTAGGAGGATAAAGAATAAAGAAGGTGTTCGTTATGGCCATTGTAAGTATTGTCCTAGTAAGTACAAGGCTGAAAATTTAAATGGTACTGGTTCTATGAATAAGCACATGAAGGTATGCCCGAATCACCCAGATAGAATCAAAAAACAAACAAATTTGTTTGGTCAATCAGATGGTGAAACATCAATTCTTAAAACATGGAAATTCAGTGCTGAGAATGTTAGAAGGGCTTTGGTGCGTATGATAATTTTAGACGAACTTCCATATTCTTTTGTAGGCAAACAAGGATTTAAGGAGTTAATTGAAGCTATCTGTCCTACTTATAAGATCCCCTCTCGTACTTCCATAACTAGGTATTGTTTTGCTTTATTTGAGGAAGAAAAGAAAAAGTTAAAAGCAATTTTAAGTAGTTCTAATATTAGGGTTAGCTTAACAACTGATACTTGGACTTCTATTCAGCGTATTAATTATATGGTTTTGACTGCACATTATATAGATTTGGATTGGAAATTACATAAGAAAATAATAAATTTCAAACCGATCTATAGTCATACGGGTGACGACATAGCACGTTCTATTATTGAGTGTTTGAGGGAATGGGGGATTAAGACGGTTATGTGCATAACTTTGGATAATGTATCTTCAAACACTGTTGCCATGGACTATTTGAGAGATAGAGTAGAGAATTTGTTTTTCAATGGTACTTATTTGCATATAAAGTGCACTGCTCATATTTTGAATTTAATTGTACAAGAAGGTTTAAAACAATATATTGGTCCTATTGAAAAAATTCGTGCCGCAGTGAAATACATTAGGAACTCCCCGAAAAGATGTCATGAATTCAAAGCTTGTGTAGATTTTCTAAGCATAGAGTCAAAATCCATGTTACGTCTTGACTGCCCCACTAGATGGAATTCCACATATGACATGTTAGCTACAGCAGTCAAGTTGGAAAAAGCTTTTAATGAATATGAGAACAAGAATGTTAGTTATAAGTTTGGTTTAGGAAATATGGCTCCCTCACGTCTTGATTGGATTCTAATTGGAAAGATTGTTAGTTTTCTACAAATCTTTAAACGTAAAACCGAATTAGTTAGTGCAAATTTAAGTGTTAATGCAAATTATTTTTTATCTGAGGTGGTTGATCTAAATATGCAATTGCTTAAGTTCAACCAAGATGATGACTACGAGTACAAAGCAATGATTGCGGCTATGAGGGATAAGTTCAATAAGTATTGGGATAATATTGCTAAGTTTAATTTGATGACATACTTTGCAACTATTTTTGATCCTAGAATGAAAATGTTTGTTGTGATTAATGGATATACATTGATTTATAAGTGGCAAAGGAAGCCAAATGTTAAAGAAACTGAAGATGAAGTTGTTGAAAAAATTAAGAATAAGGTGGGTGAAGAGGTTGGTAATCCATTAGAGACCTTGTTTCAATATTACACTGGTAAATTTGGAATACCGATCCCTAATGAGCAAAACGAATGTGATAATCAAGTTAATATTCATGATGATGGTGAGAATGAATTTTTACGTGATATTACGAATTCCGATTCTAGTAGCGTTAGCGACACAAAAACGGAGTTGCAAAAGTACCTTCAAGAACCTCGTGAACCCGGACTGGGGAGACAAGATTTTGATATTTTAAATTGGTGGAAAGTAAATACTCCGAGATTTCCAATTCTCGCTAATATGGCACGAGGTAATCTCATTATAGTTATTTAATTTTAAATTAATATTTTGTACTTTGTTATTACGTTAATTGTGTACTTTTTTATTTTTTTTGTAAGATATTTTGGCGATCCAAATTTCCACGGTTGCTTCGGAGTCGGCTTTTAGCACAAGTGGTCGTGTATTGGATGCTTTTAGAAGTTCCTTATCTACGGACAATGTTCAAGCTTTGATTTGTACTCAAGATTGGATATGAAATATCCAAGAAAAAATGTTACTGAAATTGATGAAGAAGATTTGGAAGACTTTAAAGATATTAATAAAGGTATTAACTTTTAATTTTTAATAAGAACAAAGATTTTCTTATATGTATGTATTTTTATATAATTACTAACTATTATTTGATTATTTATAGATATTTTGGAAAAAATTGTCGAGATGGAAGATGTGGAGAAGCTAGATGATTGATAATGCACATGACGAATGAATAAACAATTTACGTTTTTTGTTTTTACTATTCGTATTTGGTTTCGTTTTAGTTTTTTACTATGCCTATTACGTATTTACGTTTATGATTTGTAATTCGATACGAGTACTTTTTGTGTTGCTTATCGTTTAACCTACTTTATTCTTAATCTTTGCATGACTTTTTTTCTTTTTTAAATTGAATAACCTTTTTTATTACTATGTTGTGTATTGTGTGAGGTATTAAAACCGAAAAGAACCGAAAAACCGGCTCGAACCGACTAGGAACCGGACCGGAAACGAAACGGAAAAAGCGGTCCGGTCCTTGGTCCACCGTTTCTTGATTTTTTTTGTCTCGGTGCGGTGCGGTTTTTACCGGTTCGGTCCGGTCCGTGTCTTTTGAACACCCCTAGGTACTGAGGGTGTAATCCCTGAGGTTACTACGGCAGTTACTACTGCCAATGTGCCTCCAGTTGCTACTGTGAGTTCTACTCCAGTTGCTACTGCACCAGTTACTACTTCTATAGTAACAACCCCCACAGTTTCATCACCTCACAAACCATCAAAGGCTGCTTTCAAAAGAATCAAGAGGGTTACTCAGCCTCTTGTTTCTAAAACTATCCCCCATTCTCACACTTCAAAATCATTACCTGAAACATCTTCAGGAATGACACAAACTTTAGGGGAAAACATTGAACACACCCCCTTGTTCACTGAGTTGGTCCATAAGGAGGGGGAGACCATGTAGGGAGGGCTGATACTACTGCAGCTTTCACTTCTCATAGTGAAGCTCAGGACAGTATCAACATCATTAAGACCCAAACTACGGCAACACCATCCACTGCTGAGGACTTGTTCTCATCTTTGGAAGGTGGTCCCTGGCGCCAAGAGACCATGGGAGAGTTACATGCTTCTGCTAGGCAGGAGAGTTTCTCTTTTCCCTATGATCAACCGCCTGTTGGTACCCAACAGGAAAGGGGTGAGGGTTGTAGTGGTCAGTATTTGGTATTGATGGATTTGTACCGAACTCTAATGGTGAAGGTGGAAAAACAGGGTGAAATGCTTTCTACTCTCACATCTTTGGTGCAACAGGTACTGGCACAACAAGCTTTATTATCAGCCCAGTTACTGCCCAAAAGAATCACCACACGAAGTGCTGGAAACTCACCCAGGCCCTCCAGCTCCTCATATTCAGATGACTCTCCTGCAGATGATAAAAAGGGGGAGAAAGAACACATACATCTTTTTTCATCTGAGGAGAGCAAGGGTGAAGATAAGAGAAGTGAAGACACTGTGATCACTGCCACCTCCAAACATGATGAAGATATGGAGATTGCCAGTGCATTTGAGGGGGAGTTAGAGTTAGAGACAGAAGATATGGTGGTGGATGAAGAAGGGGAGAAAATGTTAATAGATGCTGAAAAGGAACAAGTGGTTGAGGGGGAGCAGCAGAAAGAAGTGAAGCAAATGGTTGAAGAAACGGTAGACCAAATGGAGATAGAAGCAGAAATCAATCCTGAAGTTGCTACCGAACCAATGGTTACTACTGACTCACTTGCTGCGGATCCAGTTAATGCAGATGATGAGATGGTTGTTGCGGACTCAATTGCTGCGGACACAGTTGCTACTGATCCTATGGTTACTAGTCCAGTTGCTACGGACATAGTTGATACTGATCCTATGGTTACCAGTCCAGGTGTAGATGATGATCAATCATACTTATTCACAACCACTCATCCCACATATTATCAAGCTTCAAACCCTCTCCCAGCAATACATTCTGAAGCTACAACACTTTCAACCACAACAACTGAAGCTCATGTTCCTACAATTGATCAAAAAGAAGCTGCAAATGTCTTAATCCAACAAGAGATGACAAGAACAACTGTCATGGCTGATGAAGACACTATAGCATCACACCTGCTTAAGATCAAAGAAGAAAAGCAGAAACAAGAAAAGGAGAAAGCAGAAGAGGAAAGGAAGAAGATGATAGCTGAACTAGTTGCTAGACAAAGAGCAGCAGCTGCATTGGTTGCTAAACCATCAGCAACTTCTCTAACCTTACCTGAACAATCTGCTAGTGTGTCTGTTTCTACAGGTAGATGGGGATATGTTACTGTGGATAAGAAGAAGAAAAAGATTCAGAAAGTTGACCTTGATGCTCCAGAACATAAAGACAAAGGCAAAGCTGTAGTTGTGGAGAAATCAAAGGAAGAAAAGATGGAGGAAGAAAGGCTTGCTAGGGAGAAAGCTGCAGAAGAAATAAATTTTCAAAATCTTCTAACAGATGAAGAAAAAGAAAGGCTAAGACAAGAGCAAGAAGAAGCTGAATTGATGCTCAGATTGGCTGCTGAGCATGAGCAGGCTGAAAGGGAAAGAAAAAGGAAGATAGCTGAAGAGGATGAGCTTCATGCAAGATTGAATCAATCTCCAACTCCATCTGAGAGACAAAAGCTAAACAGAATTGCTGAGGAGGATGCAATTCGAGCTAAGGAGATGGAAAATGAGGAGATTTTGAATGACCTAGTTCGTCAAGGTTTGGTGAAATCAGATGAATTGCTTGCAATAAAGATGCAGGAAGATGAACAGAAAATCAAAGCCAAAGCCAAGCCTGAGAAGAAGAAAGTGTCTAAGTCCACACAGGCCAAATTAGCTGAAGATAGGCAGAAATACTCCACTTATCTCAAGAGCAAAGGGTATAGTGGTAGATCTTTAGGTCCTATGAAATTGGCTAACATGTTGGATCTTGTGAAGGAGGAAAAAAAAAAGGAAGCAAAAAGAGAAGCTGCTCTTGCACGAATTCAAGAGAAGAAAAAGCAAGATGCAGAAAAGGCAATCAAAGCTGCTCTTAAGACTGGAAGGAAAGTGTTCCTTGAGCAAGAACCTATTGATACTATTCCTGCTGTAGAGAAGCCACGTGAGAAGCCCAAAAGACAAAAGTTAGCATCAAAGAGGATTCCAATGCCTCCAGCCAAAAGACAGAAAATGGAAGATGCTGCTGCTTCTCAACAAGAAAGTCCCAACATTCCATTTATGAATGTTAAACAAGAACCTGAAAGTATGGAACAAGATCCTCCTATGACTACTCAAGGGGGAGATTATTCTGCATACATAAATCATGAAGAAGGACTTAGGTTTACTCCATTGGCAGTAAAGTCTCCAATAATCATCGACTGGAAGTTTCTTGGTGGGCAAATGAAGACTGAATATGAAGTTATCAGACACGACAAATCAAGAAAGATACTTCATGCCTTCCATCAAGCCATAAGAGACTTTGACAGGGATGACTTGGAAAGAATGTATCAAATAGGCAAAACAAAGTACTCTCATCAAAGAGGAGTATGTTCAGGTACTGATCTTGCCATGGACTGTCTATGCGGATTGTTTGAACCAGGATACATAAAGAAAAGTTCAGTGTTCAAGAGAGGAAGTCCAACTAATCCAGTAATCAAGTGGTTCATTTATGATCGAAGTGGTGTCTACTCACTTAGAAGAAAGGAGGGAGCCATGGAATTTTATTTGGTGGATGTACAATATCCACATGGACTGAAGACGTTGGAAGAGATGATTGAAGTCAAGCTCAATGGACTTCATGATTCACCACTTGCACATGAACTAGTTTGGAGGATCTTGGTGCAAATCATAGATGAAAAGTCAAAAGGAAAAGAAGATGATTGGCCTAAACAAAGATGAATAAAAATTTATAATCAACTTGAAATAGTTAAAACATCTTTTGTTAATGAAAACAGTTAGTACGGTTGGAGCATGAAACTTGTACTTTTGATTATTCATAAAAGTTCAAGGTTAGGGGGAGATTGTTGGGTTATAACTTAGACAAAACAGTTTAACCTATAAACAATACACTTAACAAACAAGAAAAGTAACTTAAACGATTAATGCGGAAGACATTAAGAGTTACTACGGAAGAACAAGTTAGTGCGGCTGTCCAACTAAGTTACTACTGCTGATAGAGTTGCTACGGAAGAAGTCAAGTTGATGCGGTCATAACAAGTTAATACGGAAGACCAACTTGCCGTGCAAGAATAATCTAATTAGAGTTATAATTAGATTATATTTAAGTTTCCTTTTGTAATTAGATTTAGTTTCCTTATTCTAGATAACGATATATTTAGATAAGGATAGAAGATGTTTCCTAGTTTATCTAGGTCGGCCTCAAGGTCTATATAAAGATAGATCCTTGTATGATAGAAAACACGTTGTATTGATACTTTTCGTTAATACAATTGAGGCTTACATTCGACTATATTCTGTTTGTTCTTATTGTTTTCATATAACATTATATTGTTCGACAACTCGTTAATATTGAAGTGTTCATCCGCTGCTGAACTTCTTCAATAGATCACGATCTTAACGTAGGCGAACTGGTTAGTTTATATTGGCTAATCCGATCATGACAGAAAGGTATATCTAATGATCCTTTTGATTTATTTTCCTTAATATGTCGAGAAAAGGTTAAGTTTTCGCCGGAGTTTAAAGATGTCCAAAGTGATGAATCATGGAGCAAGTTCATGGAGAAGGAATTCGTTGTATACGAGGATGATGAAGAGTTCGTAAGATTGGAGAATGAAGTTATTTTATTTTATGAAGCACGAGAGTGGCATGACGCGTTGTGTAAACATCGCAAAGTTCTCGGTGTTGGAGAAGAGGCGTTAACATTTGGTGATTTGTGGTGTTGGAGATTTGGTATTTGGTGATGCTTTGTGTGGTATTTGGTAATTTTTGTAATGTTATATTGTGCATTTACTATTCCTTATTACACTATTGGTTCGTAAAAGTTTTACTAGTTCGGATTTAGTCTAAGTTATATGTATACTATGTTATTTGTATACTTTTTACTTATTTACCCTTTACACTCCATTATAATATTTTCACATGCCTTTACCTGTACATTACAACACGAATAAAAGTCTCTGTGTAGTTGTACCTAGACTCTGGTGGTGGAGAAGTGATACTTTATCAAGCCTATGATAGAAAACTCACCATGACTGAGCAGTTGAGCGGATCTAAAGAATACTTTACATACCCTTTAGACTAGTTTGATAGTTGTGTGATTTACTCCAATAAAATTCGTGAGGTGTTTGGTTATACATTTTAAAACATGGCTTGGTAACTGATTTGAAACATAGTTTTTTGCTTGAGGGCAGGCAAAACGGTAAGTGTAGGGGGATTTGATATCGCATATTTATACACATATTTATATGCGATATTTGGCCGTTTCATGATGGACAAGATAGGATTTTTTCATTTAATCGTGTGAAAATGTTTGATTCAAGTGATAGGTTAAATATGATCGGAAATTGGACTTTTGGATGAAGAAAAACGAAGAAATGGTGAATTATACGAGAAAAGATGGTTTGGAACTTGTACGGAACGCATTAAAGCAAATAAAAGGAAAGAAAGTTCGAGAAACCAACTGCTGCGACGCAACTGGTGTTAACTGCGGCGCACCGGGGAAATCAGAGTTTGATTACAATTTGGATTCAAGGACTGCTTCGCAGTAACTTGTTACTGCGACTCAGCGAGTCGGTTTCGGTTTCCAACTTTTTCAGGATTCCGAAATTCTGCCTATAAATAAAACCTACACAACCCATATTCGAATAAGTTTTTAGAGGTCGACTCAAGGTTTAGAAAACGACTGGGAGCAACAAAGAAGAGCCAAGACGAGGATTTTGAAGTCAAATCTTCATACTTTCGAGTCCAAAACTCTTTTATTTCTTTCTTTCGATTTGGTATTATGACTTTTACTATTTTATTGTCTTTGTTCCAAAAACTCTGGGTAGCTAATTTCATAAACGCTTGTTTGGTTAGGAAACTTTTGTGATCATTTGATTTATGTTATTTGGATGTTATTTTTAATGTTGCATGTTTAATCGTAGATCCGTTCTTATCTTAATCTTAATATTGCTTTAAATCTTATACTCTTTTGCTTAATTGAAAGTCTAGGTATTCGAGAGGAATATAGTACTAGGTTAAAAAAATTGAAAAGAAACAATCAATCGGTCTATAATTGATTAGAACGTAAGTAATTAGATTAAAACGAGTTCGCTAGATTATAACTACAAGAGATTGGATTAGAAAACTAGATAAACTATTCGAGAGTAAGTTTGATAGATTAAATCATTAACATCGGCTTAATTCTTACAGCTTAGTTATTTAGGGCTTTTACTGTATTCGAGAGGAACATTATAGTTTGAGATAACTAAAGTTAACTAAGTATTCGAGAGGAGCTTAGTTATATATTAGAAATGTTAAAAGAAAACATACAATCACATAAGTTAAATCGGATCATTAGTGAAATACCAAACAAGTGTATTTCCTTAATTGATTTCCTAAAACATTCAATCTTTCAATCAACGTTTTCACGTTATAATTACTTTCAAGTTAGTTTAAGCAAAGTGATAATTCGGTCACAAACACCCCAAACAATTAGTATTATTAATTCTAAATTTAAAACTAACGTAGTCCCTGAGAACGAATCCGACTTACCTGAACTAAACTGTACACGATTAGGTCCACTGTCTATAAGTGTGTAGTCGAGTGTTAGAGTATTTCGAGTTGAAAAATTAAACTAGATTTTACACATGATATATTCCCTGAAGAATGGCATGTAACAAAGTTCCTTAAGGATCACAATCATGATTTGCTATTACCCGAGGAAATTCGATTTCTTCTTTCTACCCGCATTATCACTAAAGAGGATGAAGAACAGATTTAATTATACAACGAGGCTGGACTTGACGTTAGAACGATAATCCGAGTCATAGAGCTTCAAAAAAAGAAGTTAAACATGGAGATCTTTCATTCATTGACAGAGATTCGTAACTTATTTACAAAAGTGAGAAAAGCGTTTGGATCTAGTAATGCAAAAGACCTTATAGATTATATGGAATCCTCTAAGCAAAAAGATATCAACTTTCACTATGCATACACGATAGATGATGAAAGGAGACTCGAAAACCTATTTTGGTGTCATCCTCAAAGTTTCGAGTGGTATCAAAGATACGGTGATGTAATTGTATTTGATACCACTTATAAGGGCACTTTTTGTTGCCGTCAACAATCCTGGCAATACTGTATTATTTGGAACTGCACTTCTTCGTAATGAAACTAAAAATACTTTTAGGTGGTTGATGAAGGTATGGATTATAATATTTTATAAAATTATTCATTATGTTTTCATTACTAACTAATCTCCACTTTGACATGTACCTTTTTGTAACCATCATGAGAAAACCATCCAAAATGATCATAACAGATCAAGACGCGTGCATGACAGAAGCTATTGCTATTGAAATGCCAACTACAAAGCATAGCTTTTGTATATGGTATATCACTTCAAAATTTAGTTGTTGGTTTACAGCTCTTCGTCGTGCTGAGTACCAACACTGGTGTGGTGATTTTTATATGCTTTATAGGATGACTTCAATCGAAGAGTTTGAGCATAATTGGTCATTAATAGTTTCAAAGTATAATTTTCAAAACAATAGCCATGTGAAAGGTATGTGAAAGGTTTGTACGACCTTAGGACGTCGTGGGCACCTGCTTATGTTCGCAACTATTTTTTTTGGAGGAATGAAATCAACTAGTAGATCAGAGAGTATAAATGCATTCATCAAAAGATTTGTTTTCTCCCATACAAGTTTAAGAGATTTTGTAAAACATGTATCTCTTTATAACTTAATATCCTCGTACATACATTTCTTTATAATTAATACATATTCTCTTTTAATGTAATGTTTTTCATTTGCATGTGACTTTTTACTTGTAGGTCGATCTTATCATTGAAGAAATTGGAAGTGGAGAAGTACGTGCTAATATGTTAACAACACTTCAACATCCTTCTTTAAAGAAAAAATCACCATTAGAAGATCAAACTTATCGAATTCTTACACCATTTGCTTTCAAAAAGTTTCAAGAAGAGTTCGAAAGAGCAACTCAATATTCAATTGCTCATGTTGAAGGTAATAACTTTGTTATTCGATATTTTGACGAAGGAAATCATAGATGTTATATAGTTTTTTGGGATGGATATATTGCTATGTGTAGTTGTAAATACTTTGAGTTTTTGGGAATACTTTGTCGTCATATCTTTCAGGCACTCCTCCCCCAAAATTGTTTTAAGATACCACCTGTGTACTTGCCTTTACGTTGGTGTGTAAGTTCTTTACAAGATGGTCATAGGAATTGATGGGTCAATAACGGATGGTGCACCTATATGTCTAGACAATGAAGTGGAAATCGGAAACGACATTTTATGCCCACCAAAATCCGTCACAAAAGGTTGTCCAAAGAAAAGACGTTTAAAGGGGGGGAAAGAAATAGCAGAAAAGAAACATAACGAATGTTCTTTATGTAAGAACATTGGATATACAAAAACCACGTGTGACATTAAGGAAATATTGTTGGCATGGAGACTGTGTCTACCAACGTATCGAAAAGAATGAAAAAAGATTTGACACATAATGTTGGAGTAAATCCCATATTTACTTTAAAGTACTAAACAATCATATTCTACTTTTTTGTTTTTTTTTTGTTGATTTATAAACGTTAGAATTACAATTATTTTTACATCTTCTTTGTTAGTGGTTAAATTTTTGTTTTCTCATTGCTTTATAAAGAATCATTTTAGTTCATATTTGTATTAATTTTGGTACATGTTAATTGCCCAAAAAGAATTAGAATAAAAATGGTATGGAAATAAAAAATTAGTTATTATTTTGTAAATAAAAGGAAAATAATAATTTAACTATTTATTAGATAAATATGGTAACTAATTTATTAATAAGTCTCATAATTTTAATATTTATAAAAAAAATAAAAAAATACTCAATATCAAAATCTTAACAAAAAATGGTACTCCGTATTTAATATTTAATTCTCCTTTTAACCGAACGTGAAATTATTAGACGTCACTATTAAAAAGCAAAATGATCTGAAAATTAGACTTTTCTTATGTTCACAAATTAGCTTAATCTTCAAATGAGTCGAATTAGCCCAATGGGTTGAATGATCCGAACGGAAAATATTCTGCCACGGTGTTTGTTTCACGAAATCTATAAAAAAAATTGAGTGAGTTTGAATTGAATTCGTTTTCCATAATATGTTTGTTTGAAGTTTATGACCGAATTTAAATCCGTTTGAATCTAAATTTTTCTTTACTTACAAATTTGAGATTCCTTAGGGTAAGGGAGAAGAATTCAGAAAATCGATCATATGACATAATAATTATTATCGCTGAATGGTCGAACCATAAATTGTTATCACAACATTCTTTTTATATTGTCCGAAGGGCCGAAATTTGTAATGAGACAAATGATAAATTACCATAAATCATTACCCCACTGTAAAATGTTGAATATGATTTTTTCATCCGCTGCATCGCGCGGATATAAAATTCTCATAAAATACCTCGTCAGTTGTTCGTCCCTGGTGTAGAAACCCTAGAATGGGGAAATCAACATCCGATAGGAGCAAAAGCAAACGAAAACAAATAACCGATGATTCTGAATCTGATTCTTCTCCTCGAAGACGTTCTAGAAGACGCACGGAATCCGATTCTAATGATTCTGATTCTGATTCTGATTCTCATCGAAGAAGAAGAAGAAGTTCAAAGAAAAAGACTTCCAAGATTAGTGAAGAAGAAATTGCTGATTATTTAGCAAAGAAAGCTCAGAAAAAGGCAATTAAAGTTGCAAAAAAACTAAAATCATCTCAACATAATGTTTATGGTTATGCTAATGATTCCAATCCATTTGGTGATTCCAATCTCAACGAGAAGTAAGTTACTTATTATTATTAGAATTGAATTTGTGATTGGAGTAAGTATATAACTAAGAATGTTACAGGTTTGTATGGAGAAAGAAGATCGAACGCGATGTTATTCAGGGAGTTCCGCTTGACATGTTCTCTGTTAAAGCTGAAAAGAAGAAACAGAAACAAAGGATGGCTGAAATTGAAAAAGTTAAAAAAAGAAGGGAAGAAAGGGCTATTGAAAAAGCACAACATGAGGAAGAGATGGCATTGCTTGCTAGAGAACGTGCTCGTGCTGAGTTTCAAGATTGGGAAAAGAAAGAAGAAGAGTTTCATTTTGATCAAAGCAAACTCAGATCTGAAAAACGATTGCTTGAAGGCCGTATCAAGCCAATTGATATACTCACTAACCATCTTGATCCTTCTCATGATTTTGATTTAGTCACCGAGGAACCATACATGGTTTTTAAGGTATCCCAACACTTTCTCAAATAAATGTCTCTTTTTCTTCATTATAATATGGTTTAATTATTCTGCTTCATATATACAGGGTTTGACTGTTAAAGAGATGGAAGAGCTTCACGACGACATAAAAATGCATCTAGACTTGGACAGGGGAACACCCACACATATACAGTATTGGGAGGTAGGTAGATGTTGTTTGAAAGACTTGTTAAGTGGTTATGAAGTTTATCTTTTGAATAAATTTTATATTGCTGCGTACCTAATGATGATGTAATTTAACTTATATAGGCACTTTTAGTGGTTTGTGATTGGGAATTAGCGGAGGCTCGTAAAAAGGACACATTGGATCGGGCTAGAGTTAGAGGTGAACAACCACCTGCTGACATACTTGCAGAAGAAAGGGGTATGCACTCAAGTATTGAGGCAGATGTAAAGAAACTTCTTGATGGAAAATCATTTGCTGCACTAGAAGAACTTCACTCCCAAATTGAGTCAGAGATGCGTTCTGGCAAGGCTAAGGTGGTTGAGTACTGGGAAGCAGTTCTTAAACGTATTCACATCTATAAAGCAAAGGTATTATTTATCGTCAAAACTTATTTTATCTCTGTCTAGTTGTTCATGAAAGCGAGGTAGCAAATCAGAGGCCTCGTCACAATGTGATTTTTGAAAGCATTGGGTTGACCTACAGACAGTTCTATTGTCTTTTACTTTCTGAGTTTTATAAATACTTAATGCTCTAATTATGATTATGACGTTACATTCAAATTTCTTTTTTGTTTGAAACATTTTATACTCTTTGGTCTGTTTGACACATTGTCATTATATATATTTTATCTCCTTTTTGTTAATTTTTACCCATTTGACATGTTATCTGTACCCCAGATCGTTCCGTTTACCTATAAATCGGTTAAAATTGCTTTCTCTACTGTCTTTTAACGTATATATCTGACTGCATCTGTAGGCTTGCTTAAAGGAGATTCACAATAAGATGTTGCGTAAGTATTTAGAACGTCTTGAGCAACCAGACGGGACTTACAGGAACATGGAAAGAGAAAAAACTGTTTCTCCGAAAATGGAGGAAGAATCTGATCATGATAAAGAAGGTATAGATTAAAAAGTCTTGATTCTTTTCTGCCTTTGCTTTGCTCTGAAAAAAAATGACAACTTAGTACACGAAAACATACCAATATTGACCCGTAACTAAAACCGATCCATCCATTTTGCCAACTATAGTGAAATGCAACCAAATGATTATAATACAAAGTAGAGAATGTACAAATGGCTTCATTAAAGATAAGAGTTGGTAATTTCAACCTTAATGAGTCCAAAAAAACTTAGCTGAAATGGGAACAGGTCAAACGGGTTGAAAGTCCTCCAAAGTGTATTTGTAATTCTAACAACCTCCTAAATCGTCGTATTTTAATATCATAGTTTCAGTAATCATAATTAACTCATTATTACAAAAATGGATAAAGCAGACAAAAATTGTTTGTGGGTCGACAGAATGCGACCACAGTCACCACACTCATAAAAAAAAGCAACCTGTTCAACCCGAAACCGTTTTGACCTGTTACCCAACCTGGCCGACCCGTTGTCTGAGACCCATGATATGCTCCCGAACCTGCTCTGGTGGAAACAGCTCCATCATTGATACTCCCTTTATTTTTGGGTTTACCAGACTTGGTGATCTCACCAATCGGTGCATCGCTTTCCTCTTTAACCTTAACCACCTCTTTTTTCGTCTTCACAAATTCCTTAGAGAAACCACTTTTGGATTTTTGAAGTCCCAAATCTTCAATATAATCCTCTTTTACTTCAGACTTTATTTGAACACACGGGTCACCAACTTGATGTTCTTCAACCCGTGAATCCTGAAGCGCTTCCGGTACGCTGGAATTTTTGATTTCTACAGTTACCAATTGCGACTGTTGTTCAATCTTCATTTTCTTCATAGATGGATGTAAAACTTCTGAAGTTTCAATGACAGATGGACTAGTCTTCATGGTATATTTCCCATGGGTATCGGCGCCCTTGTTAAATATTATAGTGGTGGCCAGTTCTGACCCATTTACCTATAAATGGGTCAACTTGGGTTGTGCTCATTTGAAATGTATTAAACAGAAAATGAAATATAGACAAAAAGGAAACGAGTTAAATAGGTCAAACGAGTTAAATAGGTCAAACGAGTTATATGCTGACCAAAGTATGTTTTTACAGCATTAAAGTTTGTGAACTGTTTTATTTAATGAATGGTGTATTAGTATAATAATATTGAATTCACAATCATACTTGACCCATTAGTTATTTTGAAAAAATATTTAAAAAATTGGCAAAAGGTGACGGTTGGTCAACCCAACCTGATGTGGCCATTTTGACCCGTGCATCTTTTCTCAACTTAAAGAGTTCAGCTAACATATGTCTTCTGCATACAGACGATGAAATTCCTCTCTCTCCAGAACTTATACCGAGAGACAAACAGCCAGTGGAGGAGGATGAAGAAGCTGGCTCCTTTTCACCAGAATTATTGTATGGTGATGATAACGAAGAAGCAATTGACCCTGAAGAAGACAGGGCTATATTGGTAATTTACATTAAACATTTTCCTTTCGTTGTATACCGAATGCTTGGAAATACAGTTATATATGTAACACACCTCTTTCATGTAAACAGGAAAGGAAGCGTATAGAGGTAGTGGAAGAACAGCAGAGGAAGCTTCAAGAAGCAATGGCTTCACGACCACCACGACCACCACCCTCTTCTGAGGATAATTTGGAAATACGGGCTGCTAAAGCCATGGGAGCCTTGGATAATGGTGATGTAGTGTTTGGAAACAATGATGAGGTCAACGTTGACTCACAGGTTCTTCTCTATTCCATTTCCATACAGTGTGTTTATCTTTTGTTTCATGCTCTTATGCTCCATAATACCCTTTGAACTCAATTAACAAGATTATGAATTGCCATATGACAAAAAGTTGTAGACTTTACAGGCATACAACCAGTTAGGCTCTTAATATTAAGATTAACGTCAAGTTACTCTGCTTTTAAATTGGTGTGAATTTAGAGGGTGTTTGGATGTGTGTTTTGAATTTGATTTAATATTGAATAATCACAGAAGTGGACAATTAGTTGTTTGAGTGATTTGCAAATTCTTGTTCTCTATGGAACGAATAGACAAAACATATATATGTATTTTCCAAAATATTTCATTTTACAAATGACAAATTATTTTCATTTTTATAATAAAAAGAAGAGATAGAATCTTTATCTTCCTGCAATTATCTTTTGCACTAGAGTTATCGTGGGTATCAAAGTTGGATAGATATTTAATATTAGTTTAACTAATTTTTCAAAATCGGTTGTCTGAAATTTAATCAACTTAATTTTTTGAAACCCTACAAACTGATTATTGTGACATTAAGCTTGTGATAATCACACTAATCAGTTTCATAAAGTTAATCGAGCTGGTTAGGATGATAAGTGATGCATTTGTTTTTACCACCCTTCAACACTCATTAAACTCATAACATTCATGGATCATGATTTGCAGGTATACTGGTGGCATGACAAATATCGACCGAGAAAACCAAAGTATTTCAACCGAGTGCACACTGGATATGAGTGGAACAAGTACAACCAGACTCATTATGATCATGACAATCCACCACCAAAGGTTGTGCAAGGGTACAAGTTCAATATATTCTACCCAGATCTTGTGGACAAAATTAAAGCTCCAATATATACAATAGAGAAGGATGGTGATAGTGCTGAAACCTGCATCATTCGCTTTCATGCTGGCCCACCCTATGAGGATATTGTAAGTTTTTTCATGATTTTGCAAATGCTTTTTAGAATTGGACAAAATACCACGAGCTGAATTGGAAGGGCGGGTTCAGTTTGGGTTATCTCTTTGTTTAAGGGGTGTGAAATGGCTTTTCAAAAGTTGCCCAAAGTATATTACATTATGGAGGTGGCAAATTGGGCGGGGTCTTGTTGAAGTAGTTAATAACAGGTTATTCACAGTTCGATAAGATTACAACAAATATATTATAATAATAAATTTCTAATTTTTATGTATTAGACTTTTAGAAGACCCCCTAACTTATCCTCCTTTTAGCTGATTTCTTTTTTCTGATTCGACAATTTGACATTTATTGGATAATACGTAACCCAAATCGACAAGTACATGGCTCAATATTGCCACCTAACCTTCTCTACATTGCTCTATTTGGAAAACCTTTATCCTTGTTTTAATTCTAATATAGTTTCTGTGATTATATTTTGATATGTTAATTATTTGTGAAAGTACCATGTTAGCGGGTTAAATCAACTTGGTTTAAACCATATGATAAAGAGGCTATTTATATTTTGCAGGCCTTTCGCATTGTTAACAAAGAGTGGGAATATTCACACAAGAAGGGATTCAAATGCACATTTGAGCGCGGAATCTTGCATGTTTATTTCAACTTTAAACGCTACAGGTACCGCCGATGAGTTTGGTTTCACATGCAACTATGTAGAAACACTTTTATTCTACATACTGGTTCTTTGACTTGTAACTCAGAGTGTAAATTTAACAGATCGAATAGAAATTTTCTGTTTAGAACAAGTGTTCTTATTACTTACACTACCAAGAAGGTGTTTTTTGACAGTTATGTGACTATACTATATAATTGGTAAGTGTTGAGCTCATTTTCACTATCTGGTAAAATAGGCATGTGGAAATTTCTACATTATACTATTCTGTTTTTAATACTCTTTCAAATTGTTAATAAAGAATATCAGATTGACTCATGTTCAGTGCTACAAAGATCGATAAAATCTCTAATCCGTGCTTTTGGGATTTCACCAAATTGCCCAAATTAATCGAACGGTCAAAAAATCCGTCACTGAGTTAAAATTTAAAGTTACGGTTTTACCCTCAAATCGCATCTCAGACAAGCCATATGAACCCTAATTTTTAGTTGATATAAATTTATTTTGAACGATCAAGCAGTCTAAAACACAATATCTAGAGAGTTGGACCGCAATGTTGTTGTTGTTCATCATTTTTGTGATTTCTTGAACTAATTAGTTGTAGTTGTTTATAGTTTTGAGTGGTTTTTGCTCACTTGGGTGTTTCGCGCCATTTTAACTTTTAAGAAGTACACTAACAAATTGTCTTATAAAACATAATCTAAGTTTGTCATAATCAATGATCAAATTACCAAACTGTATTCATTTATAAAAAGTTATCGCAACTGTTAATGTGATTTGGATAAAATTTTGGTCTTCGGTCGTCTCTATATGCCAAGATAGAAGCAATAAAACATTCAAGAACAAGTTATTCATATAAACTATCAACAGTTATATGAAGGATATTTGGGGTGAACATTATCAATGATGATTGTCCTTTAATCTTAATCAGACATTAGAAGCTCTAGAAATATCCCTCATTTATCCCACAATCAATGGATCTTGGTTTTACGGATTATGATGGAATTGGAAATGTTATAGTTTAAAAAATACTGGCAAATGATTAAAACGAAAAATGATTGAAAGTTATTACCTAAAAATGTTAAGTCGTTAAACCGATAAATTAATGCCATAAAAAGCTGTCTAGAGTCTAAGAGTTTCTAACATCTGATGTTATCTCTACACTTGCTTCATAAATCTTAATTATAGGCTGGAGTTGTTGAACAATATGTTTCATGGTTGGTCTTTCCTCTTTCTTCTCTTTCAAACAAGCAAAAAGAAGGGTCCTCCTCGACCAAGCGTTGGTCTACTACCTCCATAACGGAGTCAGCTCGTTGAGCCACATAAACGGCCAAGTTCAGCTCGTGCAAAATCAATAGCTTTTTTTGTAGTCAATATTTCAAGCAAGACAACACCATAACTATAGACATCACTTTTATCTGTTAACTCATAATTCCTATAATACCTGGGACATGATCCCGATTGAGATTTTGAGTTACGCCTCATTTTTAAACAGACTCCAAGAACATGATCCCAGTTGTAATGTTTATTACAAACCCAATGGGATATAACCTTTTTGTTAATGGTAGGTTGACACTTAGAAGTAACTGGGCATTCAAGTTGAGTCTTACAAACGGGCTCCGGTGGTGGACTCCCCTGAATCTTGACTCCTCCTTCCCACAGATTCACTGGTTTTTCCTTATCTAAGTCTATAATGCTTCTGAGAGCTCGGCAACCTGAAGCATGAAGACGGATCTTGTATGCTGATGGAAGACCACCGGCAATGAAGGTACAACATGGGTTTATACTACTTGCACACTGAAGAGCACGAGTCGAGTCAACTTGGCTGGAGCTTTCAAGGTAACGATGGCAGAGACTTGAAGGAGTTCAATTAAGAGGTGACACGAAAAGACGAGGTGAACAGTTGAAGATGAAGATAGTATTGGAGGAAGATATGTTGAACGGGAGTGTCTGGTTTAACCAAAGACCCTCACGTAACTGAAAATCTTGAGTAATGCATGTATTAGGCACCCATGGTGGAGACTGAATAATTGTTTTTTGAGTTTCGGGTATGATGTTAACCACAAGATATGAACTTCTGTTAAGGGTATCCAAGTAGAGTTTTTGAGATTGAGTGTCACAACGAAGAGTATAGTCAGTGTTTCCGCAATCGGGGTTAGTGCTTAACGGGTATGGAATTTTTAATATCCCACAGTTTGGGCAAATCTTTCAGGAAGAAGACGAAGAGTAACAAAAGATAGAAATGAGAAGGAAAAATATGTTTTTGTTTGATGGTTTCATTGTTAAGAATGAATTTTTCAATATTGGGGTGAAAAATGAGCAGATAAATAAAGGCTTCAAATTTGGAATAAAGTGGTTCCTTACTAGAATAGATCATGAAAAAAACTCGGAAGTATTTGAGCACAAAATGGGAAGGGGGTTGAAAACTGATGTTTTTAACATTTTCCTTCCCCCCTCCATTCCTTTCTGGTCTGCAAAAACTAACCTTACTAGTTCGACTCAAAAAACTTAAAGGATGATGTCTCGTAGAATTATAATCGCAACTTAAAATCTGTTTCTTTTCTTTTCTAACTAGGTATACGAGTGGAGCATTTAGAAGTACATTTTAACTTTAAGAGAAAAAAGAACAAAGATTCGTTAAAATAGTGATTTGGGAATAATAGAATCCATCTTGTCTTGTGACAAAAATATACATAATATATACCTTCGACATAAAATCATTGCACAGGATCTAGTAGAGAAGAGGTTGTGGTAGATTGGAAAAAGCAGCTTCATGGTCCCTCGATAATAAAGGTGCAAGATGATATTCCAATTTCTATCATATTCGGCTTTTCTCCGTGTACAACAAAAGGCAATAGATAATATTCATGTTATCCTTCAACTATTTTCACGGGAGATCTGTAAAATCACATAGATTCATTATAAATTTGTAAGTAGCACGGAAATAATTTGTTTGAGCAACTTAGACATACCCAAATGGACTTTGTTTGATGGACAGTAATTCAATATCTATCTGCATTGTTAAGAACACAAACAAAAAATCAGTGAAAATAAATATTCAACCCATTTACTTATGAACGGGTCAAACGTCTGAAAAAGGTAATTAGCTCATAAGAAAAACAGGCCAAATGTATCAAACAATAAAAAGTCTCCCAATGTGTTTCCAATGTATATGTTTTTTAAAAATATATATATTAACAAATTTTAGATTGTTTGTCAAAAAGAGTTCTGGGTAAACCCGCCCATATGGTCATCTTTTCGCCATACAGAGCAGGGGATTTAAACAAATCTTCTCTAATCTTTAGTTTCCTTTGCACAGAAAGGTAAAATCGACCCATTAGGATTTTTTCTTAAAACATGCATTTCCTTCTTACTTCTGTTATTGTATGTTTAGAATATCAGTAACTTAAGTGTTTCTGAAACTCCGATATATTCTGGTATACGGGCAACAACAATACATCCTATAGTCCATCCTAAACCTTAAAACTGTGCCAACTATGTCTACTTATTTAGACAGTTCTGTGAAAGTGTGTAGAATGCAGTGAAGACTCAACATTCATTCATTTTAAATATGATAGTCATATACTGAAGTCAGTGGCGAATCTAGGATTCTTTTTTTTGGGTAAAAGGGGCGGTACCCCGGTAAAATTTCATTCCAAATAATAAACATACAAGGGAATGACCTCGATCAAAGATAGTCTTAAGAAAACTCAAGACTTAAACTACCACAAAACTACCAAACAAAACTAAGTACTAATCATCTTTGGTAACACAATAATATAGTTGGGTAATCCGTGTGGCTAACAGTTCGGCCGGGTAGTTACAAGTGAAAATATATATTAACAAAAGAAACTTAATAAACAGATATGATGTAAGATAGACGAATCTGTCATGCTAGGTCTCGTGTGATTGAGATTTAGCAACTTGGGTTTTAGTCTAATTTGGTCCTTGAGCTCTCGTGCTGAAATGAAGTTTCAAATCAATGACCTAGTGCTATTATCAATATTCCTTACATGTGTCCATATAAATATTATAATATACTCTCTAAATATATTTGTTAATGACCCACTTTGGCCTAAGCTAGAATCGCCACTGACCGAAGTAAAGCATATGACCAGACACAACGTTTGATATAGATCACAAAATTTGTCATAGAATGTAGTTTTTCTAAGTTGAAGTATTTAAGTTTTCATCAGGGACTATTCTTCTATCCAATGCTTGCAGCATTCCATATATTATCTACTGGTAACAAAACAATCTTCAGGGGAAGAGTTTCAAATAGAAGCAAGTGCGGAGTTCAACATCAAAATTTAGAAGGGTCGTCTTCACAATATTATTTATCGACATAAAAGATTTAGAAAACAATTAATAACGTCAGATAAAAAGGAGAGCTACCTCAATGGTTGCATTAGGGGGAATTTCCTGTACACCTTTGCTTCCATAAGCAAGTTCAGGAGGAACAATCAGCAGCCTCTGGAACAAGGATGAATTAAATATACAAGGGCTGTCTTTATATTTCAAATGACACAAATAGAATACGAAAAAAGTGAATGTGCTAAGCGTATTCATGAGAGAAATAATCGCACCTGGCCTCCTACTTTCATGCCTTGCACCCCAATGTCTAAGCCTTTAAGGACATTTCCTCTCTCAGATTCACCAACATCAAACCCATAAGGCTGAAACAGTGTATTGTTGTGGATTTGATTAATGCATACTTAATTTGTAAACCCAAAAGTAGTCAATACATGAACATGTAGAGGAGCCAAAATGTGTGATTCAGTACCGGGTAATATGGTATAATAAAATAAAGTTAGATATCAATTTCCATACCGTTCCACCCCCGACACCAAGCCCTTGTCTGCTTGTCATGAAGGTAATGTTTCTCCATTTAGCAACGTAGTGTACCTACAAGATATATTGAACATTTAAGGTCCACTGAGTCAGGTGGTTGAAAAAAATCTACAGAATCATTAGCAACCTACAGACATAGTGAATTAGCAAGTTTCCCATTAGTCATAACTTGAGGCATCTATGTCTTGGAAGGTGTTTGGATGCACATTTTCAAAGTGATTATAAGATGTTAAATAATCAGAATGATAATCAAACTTATTAAAATAAGGTTGTAGATGATAGTGAATGAAGTTGCTTTTTTTATTCAGATGTTTACTTCTTGGTAAATTCTAATTATTTAGGAAATTAATATATAAATTACCGAGAATGACATTTTTGTGAAAAAATAAGAGATATTCCGAAAAATGAGAGCAAAAGTTCTTTATATTGGGTAAAAATAAGGAGTAAAAAGGTAATTCTAGTTCACTATTAGATAATCAGTTTTGTTACCATCGCTATGATATCTAAAAATGATTTTTTGACCCCTCGCGGAAAGTAGGACATGTTTCCACTATGAATATCTCATTATTTCGTTTTGGGGCTGCAATCATGATATCATCGGTTCAGAATGTGAACCCATTCACACACCCCCTTAATTATATTTACAATAAACGATCAAAACAGTACTCGTAGCACATAGGTTCTAACAGTTTATAAGCATACAATAAGAGCTAAGAAATCAAATGGGCCACAAACCGTACTGCAACCCGAGATCCCTTCACAGCTTCAGCTCCATTTCCGACCTTCAAATCATAGATCCTGTACACAATTATTAGCTACATTCTAGAATTCGTAGTTGAATTAAAATGGCATAATATCTCTATAAAAGCTGATGGTGAAGGGTAGCTGTTTGTAACTTTTTTTAAATTTTTATACCAAATTCTTATTGAACACAAAAAGAAAAATGGTAGTTGTTTGTGATTTACTAACTTTAACCCATTTGAAAGGGTCGTGTATTCACTCTCAGGCACTTTTGCTCCCTTAAGCTGCAATAAAGAAAGTAGTGTTTACAACTTCAATCAGCTATGCAAATACATAATAACAATAATATATCATATAATATAATACGAAGAAGAATCTCACAGCTCTTCTACTGGTACTAACAGCAGCAGCCGTGTCAGAGACACAAAAACCAGCAGCTACTGATTGTAGAAAAATGGAATTTCGAAACATTAGAAAACTCAAAAATAAACAAGGCCAGGCAACAAACACAATGCATTGTCAATAGTTACTATGAACTAGAGAAGATGAGTTTCTACTGATTAGTATGTAGCTACTGATCAGTTTCTCAATGCAGACTATCTACCGATCAGTTCTATCTATACCTTTCAGATACTGATCAGTACTTGGGGACAAAAGAGTTTGTTTCACTACTGATCAGTAGACAGAAGTCTTTCTACTCATCAGTAGCAAAATATACTTAGAGTATATTTTGACCTAACAGTTAAGGTCGATATCTTATTAAGAATTTACTTGTAAAGTAAGAACTTAAGTGGGTACTATCAATAACAAAAAAAATGTGAAAGAAAATAATATTGAAATGAACCTGCAACAAAAACAGAATTGATGAAAGATCTCCGGGTGCTACTGTCAAATTCAAAAACTTGCGCATTAGACGAGCAGTTACATTTGAATGTGAATCTAGCTTTGTGGGGTGGTAATCCAATCTCTGCATTTTCCAGAACAACACACTCTTTAAAACTTATAAATTACTCAAATGTGTGAAATAAGAAAGAAAGAAATATTTATAGATGTGGTTACTTGAAGTAGAAGTAATGGAGGAGGAGGGAAGGAGAGATGGTTTGAGAGGGAACAAAGAGAGTTCCATGGCAGTTATGAAATTGTCAAGGAACAAAATCTGTTACTTATGTTTTTATGTGACCATGAACCAGAAGAGGATATAGTATTATGAATACCATCCACAAAAATCTTAAATAACAAAAGTTAATATTACCGGTTGGTTCAAATAGATTTAGCAAATACATATAAAAATTATTAAAGATGTAAGAATTCACAACTCTCCACCTCTAATAATTTATTTTAATTTTTTTCTTTTATTTTTTTACAATTTAATTATCAAAAAAATCGTTAATGTTTTAAAACGAACAAATTACAAACTGCAACAACCATTATTTTTCTTTTTTTATAGAGCAGTTACTCGATATATATTTGACGAATCTTTTTAAATGGTTTTTGAAAATTTATATTATAAAATTACATTTTAATATTACATGTGATTTTTTGTGTTTTCTTTTCGATTCTGGTTATATTATATCGTATGAGTGACTTGAAATCAACATTTAATGTTAAAATCAAACGTGATTTTACTTTACGAATTTCAACATTTGTCCAAAAACGGAAAAATAAAAAATCAATAAAATCTGAACATTTTTCCGAGTCTATATAGGTTATCATATACCATTGTCGTGTTTTTTCAAATTTTCATGTAGAGTTGTCTTTCAAACACATTTTCATAACCCGTTGTTACATTTCAATCTCTTCGTCAATCTGTTCATCAACTTCTTTTAAATTAACCACTTCCTTCCCCCTTGCTTAAAAGATTCTGAACCCTTTACCATTTCTGAAGTCGCCTTTTCTAGCTTTATTTTCTTGAAACACTTACTTTCCCCCTCATTCGGATGATTATCAGGATCATCGTCCGAATGTTTGCGTTTACGAGAACCCTCGGCTTCGACTCGATAATTTGATGCTATGCTTGATATTTGTTGTTAACTGTGAGAAGTTCTTCTTTTTCACATTTGAATACATCGACAAACGAAGTAGGAACATAGCCACGAGGAATTACAATTGCATCAATAATAGAAATATCGCAAATAGAATGTGGTTTGGGCTCCAAAATCATTTCACAATGGACATCTTCAATCAACTTGTGAGGAAGTGTCTTTAAAAGTGCTTTCACCGCATCATAATCTAACATTGTATATGTTGTTAGCTCAGATGATTCATCAATAGTAGTAAGAGGTCACAACTTCCTTTTCTCCGTTTTACTCTTTTTTACTTTTTCTCCCTTAGAACCCTTCAAGGTGACTCTTTTTGTGGAGAAAGTGTAATATTTAAAGGCCTTTGTGGAGAAGTTGTAACTTGAACGGGTGAAGATAGTGTAACAACTAGTGATCGTGGTGGAAGAAATCTTTCTGGACCAGAGAGACACAGGAAGTGGTATAGATCTACTCGTATTAGCCCTTCGAGTTGCAATGGTATCCATATGATGACGAATATGTATAATCAGATTCTCCTCCTCCTTCTCCCTGTCTTCCCCCGCTACTAAGTAAGTAATAGGTACTCGAGCAAAATCTATCAACCATTTGGGTAAACCGAGATCACTCAGATTACTCGTTGCCTTATCTAGGGATGACACAAAGGCAACATTATAAGGACCTTTTTGCACCGCTGACGTGATGTTAGCAATGAAAGGATTTTCGGTCGATCCTTAGAAGCGTTCGGATTGCAAACGTCCTACAACCATTCTGCTATCGTCACTAAGACTGATAGGTGTATCTTGTTATGTCCTAATGATATCTATGTGGGGACTCAATGACACCTGATCAACAGAAGGAGAAAGTCGGGAATCTTGACTTTCTTTTTCAATAACATCCGACTCCGAAGGAGTGGACATTAGTAGAAGTGGGCTTTCTTCTGTGCGTTTTGAAACACCACCCAGTGGGGATAGTGAGTGGAGAGGAGGGGTATCCGTCGGTTAAGTTGGTGGGGAGTCAACATCTTTTTCTGTAACCTATGTCGAATCACGACTAGGATAGTAGATGTGGTGCCCCGGTGTCCAGTCCTAGTGTCCGATGGGACTCATTTTCTTTTCTTTTTGTCCATACTCTTTTTTCACACACCCTCACTCACCCTTTTTTCGACTCCACCCTCATTTGTGCCCGAAGGACTCACAATTAGAAGTACTGGAGTAAACTTACGAATTATTTACGACAAACGTAACCCTCATTGTCTTCAATTTCTAAGGATTTTGGGTTTTTTACACATTTTTTTAATAGATCTTATGGTTTTAATAAATGGAAGACAATGACGGTTACGGTTGTCTAGAATACGGCGAAGATAATTAAACAAAACTTTGGATACTACAAAATCTAACAGGATAAATAGATGTAACGGAAAGAGGGTGATGGGTTCGTTAATAGTGTTTTATATTAAGGAAAAATAGTAATTTTATTACTTTAAGATAATAATCGTTAAGTTTAACAAACAATGGACTACAATTGTAAGAAAATAGTGAAATAATTGACGATATCCGCTAAAAAAAATTAAGTTAGGGACGAATTTCGTAATTATACAAACTACAGAGGTTGTTTTGTAAGTTAGTCTAAATACAAAAATTAAAAAGGGACAACTTGACAACTTATAATGATCAGATAAGGAATAAAATAGTTCGATGGTATAGGAGGGATAAAACAGAAAGTATATATGGGTTCCAGACAATCCCATTTATTTTTATTATACTGTTGTTAAAAACAATTTAAATTGGATACACTTCGAATTTATTGCTATAGCGCCCCTAATAAAGATGTTGGGCTTTTTAATAAAATAACAAAGTTGATGTAAGTAAAGTTATTATATCCAATAGACTAATGTTATGTCATTAAGGAATGTATGTTTTGAACATGTTTTAAAAGAAATAATGTGTGTTTTCTATTACTAGACAGTTCTTTTCCCCGTATCTTATCAAACATTTCGGTATATATGTCTAGCGAAATCAAGAATAGATTGAAGGTTAAACAAAAAGTATAAAGTTGGATTTTGAGGGCGATAAACGTCGAAGATAGTGTTAAATCCAAAACGAACATGATTGCAAAAGAAACATATTCGAGGATAAAAGTTGAAGTGAATGTTGATGGAAAACATAAGAAGAAAAACTCATTTGCCTTCAAAAAACACAATGAGGTGAGAAATAAAATTCTAATAGTTTGTAACTTTATATAAAACTTACTTTGTTTATATCTAAAAAATTAGTAAATTTTAATTAAAGGTTGATTAATATCTTATGAGCTTAATATGGGGTTGTTACGGAATCATATACTTTACGTTAAAAAAACTAATATAAAAAAAAGAGTTAATTATATAAATCGTCCATAGGGTTTATCCCAAATTATAGATTTCGTCCCTAAGTTTAAAAAGTTGCATATATCGTCCACTTTTAGAAACTAATTATCATTTTGTCCTTAAAGTTTGCTCAAATTAAGAATGTTGTCCCTAAGGTTTGTCCCCAATTACGGATTTTGTCCCTAAGCTTTGCCCCAATTATAGCTGTCTATTATGAATTAGGGACGAAAAACGTAATTAGTTTCTAAAAGTGGACAACTTATGCAACTTTTTAAACTTAGGGACGAAATCCATAATTTTTAGTAAACCGTAGGGACGATTTATGTAATTAACTCTAAACAAATGGTCAAATTAATTGACCCCGGGCAACAGCCCAAGTATTACACTAGTTTTTTTTGTGACAACCGTCCAAAATTCAGGTGATTCTCGTATATTATGTCTTCGTTGTGTCTATGCTATTCCTAGTCGTATTTTATCATGATCGTGTTTGTGTCGGAATCAAAGTCGGAATCAACAAATAAATCCTAACACCAAGAAACTATACTATGAACTTGACTAAGTTCATAGCGGGAACTAACATAAACTCTAGACAAATACTTAACGAAAACGAAAACTTAAAACGACATCTAGCTGGGAAAGCCATCCAGCCGATGGCTGAAGACTTTCAGCCAGCGGCTGAAGCCGAGCCGGCGGCTTGAAGTCGCTCACCAGTGACTTGATGGGTCATAATTGCATGAAACTTGAATGGCCAACTCCCCAAACTCGGGGATTGGACCAAATACTGGCCAAAAACATTTCCCTAGGCCAGTAACCATCATCTTTACTCTTTCATTTTTCCAAAATCAAATTCAAAACACACAAAACACACACATCTCTCCATTCTCTCTCAAACTCTCTCTCAAGAACATCAAAATCCAGTGATTTTCCTCCCTTTAAACAGCGAGAAAACTCCAAAAATCATCCATCAAACTTACATAAAATTGTCCTAAAAGCAAGGCATCAAAAGGGTTACGTTTTAGAGAAGTTTCTACCGGGTTTTGAAGCTCTAATCTCCTCCAAATCGGAATCCATCTAACTTTTTCGGTAGATTTCTTTTACTTTACTGTTTTTATATAAATAACCTCTTGCATAGACGATCCATGGCTTAAAAACTTGTTTTGATAAAGATTTATAACATTTTTCTTACAAAAACGGGTTTTTCATATAAATCTACATATTTGTGTTAAAAATCTAAAAAGAAACTCAGATTTAGTCACTAATATGAACATACTTCTTTAATAACCTGTTGCATGTCGAAATCCATCACAAAAATGCTCAAAAATCGTGAAAATAACGAAATAACCAAACTGGCCGAAGGCCTCCAGCCAGCGGCTGAGGTCCAGCGGGCGGCTGAGTATCTTCAGCCGCTGTCTCGATCTTGATGTGCACAAAAATTTCGTTTTTACAACGTAAATTATAAGGTTCGAGAACTAATAAATTTTCACAGATTACTATATGTCGAAACAGGTTATTGATTTTGTGAAAACATAAGTTTTTGGTTAAACTTTTTATAACTAAAAACTATTACTTATTATTATTATCGTTGAATATGTTATTAAAGCGGGAAAGTGGATTTTAAAATGGACTAAATTTGTATAGCGCGGAAGCGCTGCCCAAATTTCACCGTAACATGTACTTGAATTTCTGTAACGAATTATTATTATAACTTAACCATATTGACCTTGAACATCGAACCTTTTTGGACATAATTGGACTAATCGGACAATGAAACGTAATTTGACCTGTCGTAACACATAAGTTTTCAATACTAAAACTTTTTGGACAAAACTTAAGTATCAAGTTTTAATACTCAAAATGTTAAAATGAAACTTTAACATAACTTAAATCATTATACTTATACGAGACTTGGTTGTTTTAGGTTCTCATTGATTCCCCACGTGTCCCGACTCTTCTTTTCACTCGAGACTTTATCTTCGCAATCCGTGAGTTACATCCCCATTATTTATTGTCTTTTAAATATTCTTTTGGGGGAAACATGAGATCTAAATGCTTTTGAACATTTTATGAACTATGAAATTTTATGAACTATTTGACGTTTATTGAACTTATATGCGTAAAACTATTTTATTTGCCCCTGTTCGGCACTCTTTGACATTTTGACTTTATGGCTTGCCCCCGATCGGCGCTTGACTAGAAACTATGATTGATTTTATTATACGCACTTGCTACTGTATCGGCCCCTCCGTGAACCCTTGATGAAAATATAACATGTATGTAAGTGCCTACTATCAGTTTTTAAATTAAATCAAAGTGCCCCGTTTCAGACGATTACACACTATTAGCTATAAGCCGTTAGTAACTATGAGTATCGATAGTTAGGAGAGGATCGCTCCTTACTTTAGATGGAAATCTAAGTACATATTACTAAGTTCAGAAGAACCTCGTAGATAGTGCGGGGTTGGGGCTGTTCACTATCAGGATTAAGCGGTTTAGTGTGAACACTTACAGTTATATTATGCCAAGTGGTTGATACAATGCTTTAATCATAAGTTACCTTTATTTACGCATATACATATTTACTCTGCGACTGAATCCGCGACTAATCTTTTTTCAAGTTTTACTCTACTTGTCTATAATATTCTTTAAAGTATATATATTTTAAGCGCCTGTTCCGCTCATTTTCTTTTAAGAAACTTTCTAATTATATATACTTTTCGGAACCCTTTGTCAAGAACTTATAAACTGTAACTCACTCACTACTTTATGTAGTTTGACACTTTATCTCATGTTTCAGGAAATCAAGTGTAAGTCATGAAGTGGATAGCTTGGGCGGGTCAGGAAATTTACGTAAAGTTGAATCGGAAGAAGACTTGTCTTATTTTGGGAATTTTTATAAAACAATTTAATGATGTATTGATGTCATGAATTTTAAGTACTCTTGGTTATGTCTTTTTGAACTTGTGAACTTTTAAACCTTATTTCTAATGACTTGAAACCATGGAATTTTGTTATGAATTGTGAAATGATTCTCTTGCTCTTCGCACCTCGTGTTTCCGCTTTAGCGGGGTGTGAGAGTGTCACACCCCGCTAAAGCGGAATACAGGATGTGAAGAGCAATAGCATTCGATACACAAGTTTATAATTCCACACCAAGTTGTATTAAAAGAAACATAACCTCAAAGGTTTACAAGTGTTTAAAACATCGTTTACATATCCAAAATACAAGATAAGTGTTCATAGCCAAGCCACCCGAACCCTTTCCCATTCTTGAAGTCATCAGCCCAAAGCATAAGTATCGTCTCCAAAGCTTACTCATTTCCTGAAAATACGAGTCAAGTGTTAACTACGGGAGACGTAGTTAGTGAGCTACAAGGTTTAAGTATTCAAAGGGTTGACGCATAGCAATGCGTAAAGTATAAGTAATCAAGTTTCGACGCATAGCAATGCGTAAAAATATAGCATTCATGTAGTTGTCGCATAAGCATGCGAAAAGTATAGTATTCAAAAAGTAGTCGCATAACCATGCGTAAAGTATAGCTTTCACAAGATTGACGCATAGCAATGCGTAGTTTAGTTTTCGTGTTCGTAGGCATTGACCACATAGCGCGACTATGTGACAATCCTAGTATTGCCCAATGATCGTTGCTAAGCCTGAAGCCTACCCATTTAGTATTATGCACCGTCGTTATAGGTCGTTGTGGTGAGGGTCAACCTACCCTAATAGCGCTATCCATATCTACTAACGGTCCTTTCCAAAAGGGATTAATAGCAACTAATGTCCTTGGTAGTTTTCGGGAATGGTTTAGTCATTGGCAAATATAGCTTTCAATGGTTTCTCACGTCCATGTTGTACAAAGTCCGCAACATGACGATCGATTGTTTTAGTCATTGGCAAATATAGCTTTCGTGTCCTTGACATTGTTGGTAAAACCCTCAACAATGCCGACAAAATAGTTATTCGTTTTAGTATTCAAAATATCAAAGCATTTCATAGTAGCATTCAAAATACATAAGTGTTTTCGTAATAGCATTGAGTATCACATCGTTTTCATAAAAGTATTCAAGTATCAAAGCGTTTCATAATAGTTTTCGAGTAACAAAGCGTTTCACAATAGTTTTCGAGTAACAAAGCGTTTCACAATAGTTTTCGAGTAACAAAGCGTTTCACAATAGTTTTCGAGTAACAAAACGTTTCACAATGGTTTTCGAGTAACAAAGCGTTTCACAATAGTTTTCGAGTATCAAAGCGTTTCACAATAGTTTTCGAGTATCAAATAGTTTTCGTTTAGCATTCAAGTAGTAAAGCGTTTTTCAGCTTAAATATAGTTAAGCCTAAGACTCGCATTTCACCCCAAAAAGTATTAAAAGCGTTTAAAAGAGTAGGGGTTTGTAACTCACTGTTTGCGAAGATTTCTAGCGTGCTCGGAATAGCTCGAAGGTGCTCGGAATCACCGGAATCCTAGCATAACCCAAGTTTTCGTGTAAGTATATAACTTGTTAGCTTTTAAACTCGTTAGTCAACGAATGATTTGTCGTTTAAGTGTTATAAGTATGTCCAATAAAATTTGGGCAGCGCTTCCGCGCTATAAAATTTATGTCCAAAATTTCCTATCCACTTTCCCGCTTAATACAATTCATAAAATATCATTATATATTGTTATGATGAATTAGTTATTTAAATACTTCATATTATCATGCAAAGTACAAATATGTAATCTGTTATGTTGTGTTTATAAACTGTGAAAAGTATAAGTGTCTCGCTTTATCCGTTAAAATTTCAAAAATACAATTTTGTGATCAGACCTATTCAGCCGGCGGCTGAATTGCCGTGACAGATATTCTTGTTTTGCCATTTTTGCGTTTTTAAGCGTTTTTGAGCTAGATTTCGACATGCAACTGAATATTCATCAAGATTACTTATATATATGTTCAAATATCAGTTTCTTTTCGATTTTTAGCCACAAATATATAGATCTAAGTAACCTTTTTGTTTAAACCCGTTTTTGTAATAAAATGGTTATAAAACTTTATAAAAACTTGTTTTTATATGTTTTTATGAGAAACCTTTTTGTACATGCAATGAGTTTAGAAGGTAGTAGTAACTAATAGAAGAGTTTTTTTTTACCGGATGGAAAAGCTTTGATGATGTTTTGATGGAGATTTAAGCTTCAAAATGTAGAAAACCGTTTATGTAACCCAACCAGATGAACCCTTCTTTCTTCCTTTGATTTTTAGAACGATTTTATGGTGTTTTTAGTGTGTTTTAATGGGGTTTTATGGCTGGAAAACTCTTGAGTGGTGTGGTGTTTGAGAGAGTCTAGAGAGAGAGTTGAAAGGAAAGAGTGGAGTGTGTGTGTGTGTGTTGTGTTAAGATGGTAGGAAAGAAAAGAAAAGAAAAGATGGAGTGTTTTGGGGTGAAGAGATGGCAGACTCTGCCATAAGGAGGGGTCAAATCGGGTTAAAACATGTGCCCCAATCGTTTTTCATGCAAAAATGAGTCATCGAACACCTGTCCAGCAGCATCCAGCCGCCGATTTGATTTCAAGTAAACTTAGGAAAGTTCTTTGTATGTATTCATAGTATTTTAGAGTTCAATTGTTGGTTTGATTCCGATTTCGATTCCGGTTCCGAGACACACGCGTTAAAAGTTTAAGTAACGTAAACCTACGTTAAAAGTTTAAGTAACGTAAACCTACGTTAAAATTTTTGTGTGAGTTACAACGAGCTTAGCTTAAAGAGTTATGTCTACGTAACCACATAGCACATAAAATTAGTCATATCGGGCATCAAAATAAACACTTAGAAGTTATAAGTTAGCGTTCTCGACCTTAGTTTAGACGGTTGTCACATTCTCCCCACGTTGAAAGAATTTCGTCCCGAAATTTCAACTTGTGGTATTCGTTGTGGGAGAAGTGAAGAGATGAGGATACTTAAGCATCAAGTGATCCTCTCGTTCCCAGGTATATTCGGGGCCTCGCTTTGCGTTCCATCGCACCCTCACTATGGGGATTTTACTGTGTCTTAAATTCTTAGTTTCGCGTTCTATGATTTCAATCGGTTCCTCGATAAATTGGAGCTTTTCGTCTGGTTGTACTTCTTCTATAGGTGTGATAAGTGTTTCGTTCGAGGAGTACTTTTTCAGTATCGACACATGAAAAGTGTTATGCGTGTTATCGTGCGCTTGTGGTAGTTCCCAACGACACGCAACTGGACCCACTCTTTCGAGTACCTCAAATGGTCCTACGTATCTGAGGCTAAGTTTTCTGGTGTTTTCCGCGGCGTACTTCACCTTTCCAAGGTGACACCTTAAGAAGTACCTTGTTGCCGACTTGAAATTCTATGTCTTTTCTACGCACATCAGTGCAAATCGTTTGACGACTTCTAGTAGTCTTAGTCGTTCCTTTATCGTTGTGATCTATCAATCGTTTCTTGCACTACATCCGTGCTAATTAGTTGTCGATCTCCTGGGTCCAACCACACAGTGGAGATTCGCATTTCGTTTCGTAAAGAACTTAAAAGGCGCACACTTGATACTAGCGCGATACTATTGCTATAGGAGAATCCTGTTAGTGGTATATGATTATCCTGACTCCCTCCGAAGTCAATAACACATGCTTTTAGCATATCATCTAAGATTGGTATTGTAAGTTCGCTTTGACCATCGGTCCGTGGATAGTAAGCCGTGTTTGAATATAATTGTGTGCCAGAAGATTCTTGGAATGCCTTCCAAAATCTGGAAGTGAAGCGAGTATCTCTGTCCGAGATAATTGACGTGGGTATTCCGTGACGAGTCACTACCTCGTTGATGTATATTTGGACAAGTTTTTCCACGTCGAAACTTTCCTCGATGGGAATAAAGTATGCTGACTTCGTTAGTCGATCTACTACAACCTAGATCATGTCGTTATCCTTTGATGTTCGAGGTGACTTTGTGACGAAGTCCATTGTGATTTGTTCCCATTTCCACTCGGGAATTTCAGGTTGTTGTAGTAATCCGGATGGCTTTTGGTACTCAGCCTTCACTTTCGCACAAGTGAGGCATTTCTCTACGTATAAGGCAACGTCTCTTTTTGTTCCAGGCCACCAATAATGTTCCTTGAGGTCCTTATACATCTTGCTTTTCCCTGGATGAATGGAATATCGTGTTCGGTGTGCTTCATCCATAATGGTCTTTCTCAATTCGTTAGTCGTAGGAATCCAGGCTCGGTCCTTAAAGTAATAGACATCGACGCTCTTCCTTATAAAATCTTTGTCGTGTTTGTGCAAGGTTTCGACCTTTATGTTATCTGCCTTCAAAGCCTCATGCTGGGCACTTTCTATACGCGTTCTCAAGTCGGTTTTGCTTTGCCAGGGTGATATTTAATATTACAGTCGTAGTTGCTAAGGAGTTCCAACCCTCTCCTTTGCCTCATATTGAGTAGCTTCTGATCTAGTATGTGTTGCAGACTCCTATGGTCCGTGAATACCGTGCATTTCGTTCCATGGAGATAATGTCTCCAGACTTTTAAGGGCAAAAATTATCGCTCCTAATTATAGGTCGTGAGTAGCGTAATTGAATTCGTGTTTCTTGAGTTGTCGCGATGCGTATGCTATGACCTTATTTCGTTGCATCAATACACAACCTACTCCTAGGTTAGATGCGTCACAATATGCTACAACGTCTTCGTTTTCCTCAGGAAGAGTTAGAATCGGAGCATTGCACAGTTTCGTTTTTAGGATATTGAAGGCTTGTTCTTGTGCATCTCCCCAGTTGAACTTCTCGTTCTTTTGAGTTAACTTTGTTAGGGGTTTAGCTTTCTTTAGAGAAGTCTTGAATGAGTAGTCGGTAATAACCAGTTAGTCCTAAAAATTGGCGGATTTCAGTCGGACTTTTGAGAGCTTCCCAATTCTTTATTGCCTCGATTTTTGATGGGTCAACGTGGATTCCAGATCCATTGACTACGTGACCGAGAAATTTGACTTCACGCAGCCAGAATTCGCACTTAGAAAACTTTGCGTAGAGCTGTTGTTCCTTGAGCAATTCCAATAATAGTTTTAAATGCTCTGCGCGATTTTCCTTTGGTGCGCGAGTAGATTAAAATATCGTCGATTCGTGGAGGAGGGTACCGATTCTTGACGGTTAGTTTATCCAATACTCGGTAGTCGTTACACATGCCGAACGATCCATATTTCTTTTCAACAGATAGGATCGGCGTTCTCCATGGTGATAAGCTTGGTCGGATAAATCCTTATCCAATGATTCATGAACTTGGTTGCATAGTCCCTGCATCTCAGTCGGAGTTAGTTGGGATGGCGTCTTTGCCACTGGTGCTGCTCCAATAATTTCTTCGTTTCTAAACTCTACTTGCCTCGGTGGTGGTAGTTCTAGTAGTTCTTCGGGAAATGCCTCCGGATAGTCTCTAACTATCGGCATGTCCTTAAGGTCTGCTGCTTGTGTTTGTTTGTCTTTTACGTTTACTAACAATGTAAAGCAGCCCTTATTCAAGTATTTGCGTGATTTATCACCGGTATAAGTTTCGAAGTTTGCCCAGGCCTATCTCCTTGTACAATTAATTACTTCCCATCTTCTAACGGCATCCTAATCGTCTTATCTAAGCAAAAGATTTTCGCATCTTGAATGGTCAACCAATCCGTTTCTATTACTGCGTCAAGCTGCAACTACTCGGGGGTCGTATCTCGCTTCCTCAGTTCCTATCACGAAGGCTCTAAATTGTATGATGCTCGGGCGGCAAGGATTGTGCCAAGTTTTGAGTTAATGTTTAAGTTCTCCTAATGGACTAGTAATGGTTCGGGCGAGTCACCAGGAAATACCTCTGGTACTCCCTTACTACTAATCGGTTTCCTTGGGCACCTTATTGGTTAAATAGCAACGAGCCATAACCTCGGTCGTAAGTGTTTTTCGGGTAAAAGGTTTAACCTTGTCCTTTCCATGTCGCCTTGCGTGAATAAGGTCTTATTGTAGAGCAGATGTTTAGATAATTTCCTTGTAGAGACATGACTTCAACATGTTTGACAATAACTATTTTGTGGTTCATCGTAATCATAAGAATGTGATCGTATCTTCGTGATGATCTTTCGTTTTAGGATATACTTCCAAAACCTACCTTGGTTTGAAGTTACCTTAGATTCGTATTCAAGTCTAGGAATCCACAATGACCAACGATTCCCTAGATAAGTTTGCGATATCCTTGCGATTTCGTAAATGCTAGTCCTTTAATCGAGTACCATCACTTATTGTACATTATTTCGCATGATTATGTTGTCACTAAATGAAAGTAAGGCATGCGACATACATGTTTATGCTAGGGGCATATCATGCGATTTAGATTAAGAATTCGTGTCGATCGAAGATTACTATATTGGGTGTACTAAGGCGAGCGAACGATAACAGTGATTTTCAAAACTCTTTCGTGTAGCAATTCCGCAACTAGCATCGCGTTGTCTGGACTGCCCTAGGCATCGTTCATTTGGCATGAAGTATGTCGAGTGATAGTTTGTGAATACGAGTGTCATGATACATCGGCTTCTGGATCATTTCTAGAGATCCGTAAACTTGTCGCATGAATCCATCATGTCTTCCAGTGTCAATCCTTAGGTATCGGATGTCTTGGGTGTATCACTTAGTATGTCGAGTTGCATCTGCACTCATGTCTTACGCGGGAATACTTCTCAGTTTCCATAAAAGGCGTCTCGTAAATATTAGTGGGATAAGGTGTATATGGTGTCGATAGTCGAGAAGGTGTCGTCTCTGTCAAGAGAACGGGAGAAATAGTCGGTATGGGACAGTATAAACCAGTCCAGATCCGAGTTGTTATACGGTAATGCAATAGTTTACGATTGTATGAATGGCTTCGATAATGTTAATTCAACGCTCATATACCTTGATAACGTATCACTATCGTATATCAGGTTCGTAGGGAAATGTGAGTTTTCAAGAGTACGCGTCGGGTATCTACTTCGTTGCCTAACACGGTTCTAACCGTTCCCCTCATCGCATCATAGAAAGGTGAATGGGATCAAATTCCCACTAAGTCTCAGTGTTATCTTAGTATAAGTCTAAAGCATAAAGCGTTTCGTGTCGAACGTAGCTAACTCTTTCCCTCTCGGCGAAGTCTAGATCGATAACGAGTTAGTTCGAAGATACGGCTCATGTTAGCGTTAGTAAAAATCTGAGCACATAGAGTATCTTAAGTATAGCATCTAGGTCTGTGTGGGTCTGACTTCAAGAATTCCCGGGGAGGTTCGTTTAATGTTTACCAATCCCGTTCTGGCATGATTTAGTCCAAATTATTCATAGGTGATCAGGCTACAAATAATTCAAGTTAAACAATGCCTTCACGTTTTGGTTA
Source organism: Senecio squalidus (assembly GCA_910822075.1). Lineage (NCBI taxonomy): Eukaryota > Viridiplantae > Streptophyta > Magnoliopsida > Asterales > Asteraceae > Senecio > Senecio squalidus. The sequence continues at coordinate 9,593,998 of CAJVGC010000589.1, read as the reverse complement.
AATAAAATCTTTCGTTTTAGAAACTGGTTATAGTTTGATTTTTGAAAAAAATCGGTATTCACTATAACCTTGCGCTCTGATACCAAGTATGTCACACCCCGCTAAAGCGGAATACAGGATGTGAAGAGCAATAGCATTCGATACACAAGTTTATAATTCCAGACCAAGTTGTATTAAAAGAAACATAACCTCAAAGGTTTACAAGTGTTTAAAACATCGTTTTCATATCCAAAATACAAGATAAATGTTCATAGCCAAGCCACCCGAACCCTTTCCTATTCTTGAAGTCATCAGCCCAAAGCATAAGTATCGTCTCCAAAGCTTACTCATTTCCTGAAAATACGAGCCAAGTGTTAACTACGGGAGACGTAGTTAGTGAGCTACAAGGTTTAAGTATTCAAAGCGTTGACGCATAGCAATGCGTAAAGTATAAGTAATCAAGTTTCGACGCATAGCAATGCGTAAAAATATAGCATTCATGTAGTTGTCGCATAAGCATGCAAAAAGTATAGTATTCAAAAAGTAGTCGCATAACCATGCGTAAAGTATAGCTTTCTCAAGATTGACGCATAGCAATGCGTAGTTTAGTTTTCGTGTTCGTAGGCATTGACCACATAGCGCGACTATGTGACAATCCTAGTATTGCCCAATGATCGTTGCTAAGCCTGAAGCCTACCCATTTAGTATTATGCACCGTCGTTATAGGTCGTTGTGGTGAGGGTCAACCTACCCTAATAGCGCTATCCATATCTACTAACGGTCCTTTCCAAAAGGGATTAATAGCAACTAATGTCCTTGGTAGTTTTCGGGAATTTTCAATGGTTTCTCACGTCCATGTTGTACAAAGTCCGCAACATGACGATCGATTGTTTTAGTCATTGGCAAATATAGCTTTCGTGTCCTCGACATTGTTGGCAAAACCCTCAACAATGCCGGAAAAATAGTTATTCGTTTTAGTATTCAAAATATCAAAGCATTTCATAGTAGCATTCAAAATACATAAGTGTTTTCGTAATAGCATTGAGTATCACATCGTTTTCATAAAAGTATTCAAGTATCAAAGCGTTTCATAATAGTTTTCGAGTAACAAAGCGTTTCACAATAGTTTTCGAGTAACAAAGCGTTTCACAATAGTTTTCGAGTAACAAAGCGTTTCACAATAGTTTTCGAGTAACAAAACGTTTCACAATGGTTTTCGAGTAACAAAGCGTTTCACAATAGTTTTCGAGTATCAAAGCGTTTCACAATAGTTTTCGAGTATCAAATAGTTTTCGTTTAGCATTCAAGTAGTAAAGCGTTTTTCAGCTTAAATATAGTTAAGCCTAAGACTCGCATTTCACCCCAAAAAGTATTAAAAGCGTTTAAAAGAGTAGGGGTTTGTAACTCACTGTTTGCGAAGATTTCTAGCGTGCTCGGAATAGCTCGAAGGTGCTCGGAATCACCGGAATCCTAGCATAACCCAAGTTTTCGTGTAAGTATATAACTTGTTAGCTTTTAAACTCGTTAGCCAACGAATGATTTGTCGTTTAAGTGTTATAAGTATGTCCAATAAAATTTGGGCAGCGCTTCCGCGCTATAAAATTTATGTCCAAAATTTCCTATCCACTTTCCCGCTTAATACAATTCATAAAATATCATTATATATTGTTATGATGAATTAGTTATTTAAATACCTCATCTTATCATGCAAAGTACAAATATGTAATCTGTTATGTTGTGTTTATAAACTGTGAAAAGTATACGTGTCTCGCTTTATCCGTTAAAATTTCAAAAATACAATTTTGTGATCAGACCTATTCAGCCGGCGGCTGAATTATTTCAGCCGGCGGCTGAATTGCCGAGACAGATTTTCTTGTTTTGCCATTTTTGCGTTTTTAAGCGTTTTTGAGCTAGATTTCGACATGCAACTGAATATTCATCAAGATTACTTATATATATGTTCAAATATCAGTTTCTTTTCTATTTTTAGCCACAAATATATAGATCTAAGTAACCTTTTTGTTTAAACCCGTTTTTTTAATAAAATGGTTATAAAACTTTATAAAAACTTGTTTTTATGTGTTAGATCGTACATGCAATGAGTTTAGAAGGTAGTAGTAACTAATAGAAGAGTTTTTTTTTACCGGATAGAAAAGCTTTGATGATGTTTTGATGGAGATTTAAGCTTCAAAATGTAGAAAACCGTTTATGTAACCCAACTAGATGAACCCTTCTTTCTTCCTTTGATTTTTAGAACGATTTTATGGTGTTTTTAGTGTATTTTAATGGGGTTTTATGGCTGGAAAAATCTGGAGTGGTGTGGTGTTTGAGAGAGTCTAGAGAGAGAGTTGAAAGGAAAGAGTGGATTGTGTGTGTGTGTTGTGTTAAGATGGTAGGAAAGAAAAGAAAAGAAAAGATGGAGTGTTTTGGGGTGAAGAGATGGCAGACTCTGCCATAAGGAGGGGTCAAATCGGGTTAAAACATGTGCCCCAATCGTTTTTCATGCAAAAATGAGTCATCGAACACCTGTCCAGCAGCATCCAGCCGCCGGCTGGAGGATCTTAGCCGCCGGCTGAAGCCCAACCGTCGGCTGAGTCCATCCAGCCGTTGGCTGAATGGCTGGTTCGGCAGAAATCCCGTTTTTCGTTCTCGTTAGGTATTTTTGTTCGTTAATGTTCCCGATTTGATTTCAAGTAAACTTAGGAAAGTTCTTTGTATGTATTCATAGTATTTTAGAGTTCAATTGTTGGTTTGATTCCGATTTCGATTCCGGTTCCGAGACACACGCGTTAAAAGTTTAAGTAACGTAAACGTACGTTAAAAGTTTAAGTAACGTAAACCTACGTTAAAAGTTTTGTGTGAGTTACAACGAGCTTAGCTTAAAGAGTTATGTCTACGTAACCACATAGCACATAAAATTAGTCATATCGGGCATCAAAATAAACACTTAGAAGTTATAAGTTAGCGTTCTCGACCTTAGTGTAGACGGTTGTCACAGACAGACTTGGTATCAGAGCACAGGTTATGGTGAAAACGGTTTTAAAATTTTTCAAAAGTTTTCGAAACCAAACTATAACTAAGGCTTTTCAGAAAAATCATTTTTCGAGTTCAAACTTTAGTGGATTAATTCCGCAATTGTATGATTGTTTTCAACTACGCATAACTTGATCAACTATGCCTAGTTCAAAATGAATCATGCAAGAACGGAAAGTAATTGCTATTGTTAACGTTTTGAGTCGAAAAATTCCCGGTCTTATCGATTCCCGATTCTCACGTAACTGACCTGTGCATGCATTTCATTTACACTTTTCCTATTTAGTTTACCCTGTACTCACGTAACTCATTGTTCGCAGATCCGTTATGTCTCAGTCATCTCGTTCACGATCACCTTCTCGATCCCAGTCTCGCTCACTCTCACGAGCCGCTTCATCGCGCGAAGCTTTCGAGGATCGCGCCGCTTCTGAGCGCCAGCGCCACCAGACTACGGACCCGACCGAGGAGACCTCTATGGCCATCTCCAGCAGCATCGGTTCCAGCCCGAGGACCGTGTTACCGCCTGCTCCCCCGGTGCCTGTTCCCGCACCCCCTCAGCAACACGGACCTCGCACGTGATTGACCACTCGTAAGCAGGTCATTCTCCCTGGCCGTCTGCCGGACAAGATGGTCGGACAGCAGCCCGGCCCATCCAGAACCGCTCCTCCTCAGTCCATCGTGGACCCGTACGACCCCGCAATGCGTACACCGGTTATGGAACGCTATGCTTGGGATCGTCAGTTCCTCGAGGAGCCGAGGAAGCCGGAACCTCCAGGCCCATGATGTCGCCTGCCTTACAGACTCCCCCACCAGCAGCGTACCTGCAACTCCACCGCGAGCTCCGGGGACTTTCCAAGGAGGCCCAACAGCAAGGTCTTCTTCTCTGCGAAGTCTCCGACGCCGCGCATCAGCTGTCGGAACAGTCGATGCGAGTCATCACGCCGGCTCAAGCCACAGCTAGGACGGTGCATCGTCTCGTGGGCGCGTGCTTGGTCATGGGGACCTTAATTGCGGTTATTGTGGCCAAGATGTTCCTGGAGAAGCGTCGTTAGTTTTTATTTATTTATTGTATCGTAAGCTTGAGTTGTAATTTTTCATGTACACAACTCAAAGCTAGCTCTTATTTCCTTCTATTGTATTGAACTTGTATTGCATCTTTCCTTATTATGTACTATGTACTTAACTTTATTATTATTAATGGAATTTCTACTTTTATTATCCGTACTTGTCGTTGTCGTGTGAATCGTTATATTTATTGTCGTATCATTATATTATTATCTCTTGAATCATTATCGTGCGTGTGTTGTTATTTTTCCTTGTTTACTCTTTTATCATTATCGTTGTTAACATTCATTAATTTAAACTCCTTATCACTAGCGCCTATTCGTGCGTTCTAAACTTTTCTCCTTTCTGTTACATAATCATGGCTCCCAGACGATCCAACGCCGAAATCATCGCCGAGCAAGTTGCTGAGCAACTCAACGCGGCCATGCCGAATATGATTGCTCAGATCACAGCCGGTATCAACAACAACATCAACAACCACCAACAGCAACAGGGACAACAACAACAGCAGCAACAGCAGCAGCAGCAGAACCAGAATCAGAACCAGAACCGAAACCCTCCTGCTTGCAACTATAAGAGATTCATGGCCTGTAATCCAAAGGAGTTTCACGGCACAACTAGTGCCGTAGGACTACTGCAATGGTTCGAGAGCATCAAATCAGTCCTGCACATCAGCAGGTGTGCTGAAGCGGACAAGGTGGAGTACGCCTTTTGCGTGTTCCACGGAAGAGCCCTATCATGGTGAAACAGTGTGGTCCGCACCCGAGGGCGTGAAACTGCCTATGCTCTTACCTGGAACGCCTTCAAGAACCTCCTGATCGAGGAATACTGCCCCAAGGGGGAAATCAAGAAGCTTGAGGCGGAACTTTGGGATCACAAGATGGTTGGCAACGACATCGAAGGGTACACTACCCGGTTCCATGAGCTCGCCCGACTAGTCCCAAGGTTAGTGACTCCCGAGGAGAACCGGATCGACCTTTACATCTCCGGTCTTGTTCCGCAAAACCGAGGCATGGTTATTTCTGCTGAGCCCCAGACACTTCAGAGCGCAATCATTTTAGCTCACCGACTCACCAGCAATCTCCTCACCACTCCTGCATCTTCCAAGAAAGAGTCGGGTGAGAAAAGGAAAACTGAGCAGACCCCAAGAAGAAGTGACAGGAATAAGAAAACCTGAACCACCCGTAACTACGTTGTGACTGCTACACCTGCACCTGCACCTGCACCTGCACCACCAACTGGACCCCCGACCTTACACTGGGCCGCACCCCAAGTGTAACAAGTGCAACTACCACCACATCGGGAATTGCCCGACATGCCACAAATGCTAGAAGTTGGCCACTTCACCAACATCTGCCAAGACAAGACAATCAACCAGGATCAGAAGCCGACGTGGCTCGAGTGTGGGAGCGACCAACATCTCCGGAATACCTGCCCTAAGCTGCATCGTGCTCAACAGAATCAGGGTGGGCAAGGTCGAGGTCGTGCTTTTGCACTTACAGCCGAGGAGCACGTCAGGACCCAAATGCAGTCACGGGTACGTTTTCAGTGAACAATCACTTTGCTTCCGTACTATTCGACTCAGGAGCTGAAAGAAGCTTCGTGTCCTTAGAATTTAGACCCCTCATTAACTTAGGATCTAAAGTTCTTAAGGATAGCTTCATAGTAGAATACGCTAACGGTCAAGAATTCGAGGCTAAGGATGTGATCGTAGGATGTCCCATGTGCTTATCTGACAAAACTTTCCCCATCGATTTAATTACTATCGAGCTGAAAAGCTTTGAAGTCATCGTCGGGATGGACTGGTTATCCCATTTCCGATCCGAGATCGTCTGTTTCGTCAAACTCATACGTATTCCCCTTTCGGACAGTGAGACTCTCGTTGTTCAGGGAGACAAACCTGGATGACAACTTCGTATCGTCTCTATTGTCAAAATGCGCAAATACCTCAAAAAGGACTGCGACACATTCCTTGCGCATGTCGTTGAACGCAAACCCAAAGAAAACCGAGTACAAGACATTCCAGTAGTCAAGGATCATCCAGAGGTCTTTCCAGAGGATTTACCTGGGCTACCGCCGCATCGACAAGTGGAATTCCAAATAGACCTCGTTCCTGGCGCAGCACCGGTTGCCAAGACACCGTATCGTCTAGCACCACCCGAAATGCAAGAACTGTCAAAGCAGCTGCAAGAACTTTTAGATCATGGTCTTATTCGTCCGAGCTCGTCACCCTGGGGAGCCCAATCCTCTTTGTCAAAAAGAAAGACGGATCCTTTCGTATGTGTATCGACTATCGCGAACTGAACAAGCTGACCGTCAAGAACCGATACCCACTCACGAGGATCGATGATCTGTTCGACCAGTTGCAGGGTGCAACTTTACTCTAAGATCGACCTCCGTTCGGGTTATCATCAGGTTCGTGTCAGTGATACCGACATTCCTAAAACCGCATTCCGAACTCGATTCGGACATTACGAATTCCTCGTCATGCCATTTGGTCTGACCAACGCACCAGCAGTGTTCATGGACCTAATGAACAGGGTGTGTAGACCATATCTAGACAAATTCATTATCGTATTCATAGACGACATTCTTATATATACAAGGAATAAGGAAGATCATGCGAAACATCTAAAGCTCATCTTAGAACTTCTCAGAGATCAGAAACTGTACGCCAAATTCTCGAAGTGCGAGTTTTGGCTCCGGGAGGTACATTTCCTTGGTCATGTGGTCAACCAAGAGGGAATTCATGTAGACCCGGCAAAGATCGAAGCAATCGAGAAATGGCAAGCCCCAACGACTCGTACGGAAATCCGACAATTCCTAGGGTTGGCTGGCTATTATCGAAGGTTCATCGAAAATTTCTCGAAGATCGCTAAGCCCCTGACCGAAATCACTCAGAAAGGCAAGGACTTTATTTGGGGAAAAGAACAGGACGAATCCTTCCAGAAACTTAAACACCAACTTTGTCACGCACCGATTCTGTCCCTACCGGAGGGCACGGATAATTTCGTAGTGTTTTGCGATGCGTCTAACCAAGGACTTGGGTGTGTTCTTATGCAGAAGGACAAAGTCATCGCATATGATTCGAGACAGCTGAAGGTGCACGAGCAGAACTACACGACACACGACTTAGAGCTGGGAGCCGTTGTGTTCGCACTAAAAATCTGGAGACACTACTTGTACGACACTAAGTGTACGGTTTTCATGGATCATAAAAGCCTTCAGCACATTCTTGATCAGAAAATGCTCAACATGAGGCAGCGGAGATGGATTGAACTTTTGAGCGACTACGATTGCGAGATCAAATACCACCCGGGTAAGGCAAACGTAGTGGCAGATGCCCTAAGTCGGAAGGAAATGGTAAAACAATATCTAGTTAGAGCATTGGGAATTCAGATTCAGACAAATCTTCAAGCGCAAATCGCCACAGCTCAGCGAGAAGCGTTGAAACCCGAGAACGTAAAGGACGAAACGTTGCACAATCACGAGAAGGAATTCGAACTCAAATCAGACGGAATCCACTACTTCAAGGGACGAGCATGAATTCCAAGATCCGAAGATCTTCGTAAACTCATTTTAGACGAGGGCCACCGATCCAGTTACTCTATTCATCTGGGATACGACAAGTTGTATAAGGATCTTCGGGATTATTAGTGGTGGCCGGGCATGAAGAAGGATATCGCCTTGTACGTATCATTTTTGCCTTACTTTCTCGAACGTCAAGGCGGAATATCAGAAGCCTTCAGGTCTATTGCAGCAGCCGGAGATTCTCATGTGGAAATGGGAACAGATCTCCATGGACTTCATCACCAACCTACCTCGTACGGCAAGGGGTAACGATTTATACACAATAATAGTGAGCTTGATAAGGATAAATCTTAGGAAATCTTCTAAAGAGATAGAAGATTTTATCTAACTAGACTGCCTAAAATTACGCCTTACGTCTCTTAATGAGTCTGAGTAGTCAGACTCAGTCACTTAGACTCAAGTCACTCAGACTCATGTCACTCAGACTCATGTCACTCAGACTGAGACTTTAATTAACAGATTTATCAATTTGGGTTAAATCATTGTTTTTCCCAACAATCTCCCCCTATCTGTTTCAATTAAAGTCTTTTACAAACTAAGCATCAAAAATAAACACAAACAGACATAGTCAAAGTACATATTGTTTGTGAACAAAAAGACACATAGAAATTACTTTTTCTTCTTGAGGGTTCTCTTCTTCTTCTTCAAAGATGTTTCAAATGGCACAGGCTGATTTACTTCATTTAACCACTTCAACCTTTCAGTCTTCCAATCAAGTAATCTCTTCATTTCCGCGTCAGACTTGTGGAAATGCAGTTGATACTCTTTCTTGATCAACTCCACTCTGTCAGCCAAAGTTCCAATCTCTTCAATCCTTCTGAGATTATTGAACAGCCAGCTTATCAGTTTCATTCTGGAATGGGAGACATTGAGTAGACTCACATTCACTTAGCAGAGCTATGCAGTGGTAAATTGAAGCCATGTTAAGTCTGTCTTTTGCTTGGAAACTTTCCTCTCCCCCACAGTCTATATAACACAAGCCTGTATGCTTCTCAGTCTCTACATATGTTCTGTCTTGAAACACAACTCCTCGGGGAACAGGGTGCATGTTGCTTGTTTCAAGACCCAATGATTTAGCTCCAGCCCTCACTTTATGCATAGTACAGAATTCTCTGTACTCTTCATCATTTATCAGTTTCAGCATGTTGGCTGCATTGACATTATAGACGGCCTCTCTTTTTACAGCCATACTGTTCGATATTTGTTATTCCTGTGCTCAGTCTGGCTATGTCTTTCCATTCTTCTAGACCCAGAGTGTGTAGTAAGTTTAACCCAATTTTGTAGGATCCTCCTTTGTGGTAGCAAGTGAGAAGCAAGTCAGATCTACCAGGGTTTGTGCACTCTAAGTTTTGAATTCTGTTTTCGTGCTTCCTTTGGGTAAAATTTCTTTCTATGTAGTCTACCCTGGCTTCTTCTCTGTGAACTTGTCTGGCCATTTGTTTGTCAGCCTCTACTCTCATCTGTTCTTCTTCAATGGCCAGATCTTCCTCAGCTTGCATCTCAGCTTCAAAGTCTTCAGCTGCTTTTGCAGACTGATCATATGGGTTGAACTCAAATTTCTCCTTGTAGAGCCCCTTCATATATTCTTTGTATTGCTCCACAGTCATTCCAAAGTTGTGAGCATACCTTTGAAGTTTGGCTAGTCGCTCAGCTTCATCTTGTTTCTTTTTCACTTCAGTTTCAAGATCAGTCTGGACTTCCATATGTTCTTCTCCATCAATCTGATCTTGATCACTAGTATACCCCACTTTGCCTTTCCCCTTGATATCCTCCTTCTCAAATTCATCACTTGATATGCTCCAGTCAGTTTCATAAAATACCTCAGACTGACCAGTTTTAGTGTTGAACCTGGTAGTCTTATAGTACCTTTTCTCCCCCTCTTCTCTTTTCCTTTTCAAACTCTGCTTGGGGATCTCAGATTCATCAGTTGCAGCAGCTATTTTCTCCCCCTGAATCTGAGAATCCTCTGCAACAGCCTTGCCTTTTCTCATCATACTGACTTCAGAGGTCAGTTTCAAAACCATCTCCTTTAGATCTTTCAGCTCCTCTGCATTTTGTGTTCTCAAAGCATGAACCTCAGTCTGCATTGCCTTCAGTCTGTCATCAAACTGAGCTGACACGTCCATAAGGGCTTGTAACAGCACGGGGACAGTCAAGGCAACCTCAGACTGAGAGGAAGTAGTAGCAGCAGATATTGTAACAGGTGGCACAGCTTCACTCCCTCCCTGTGATTTAGGAGAATGATCATAAGCCATAGAAGATGAAGTCTGTACCTCACTCAGTTTGGGGGGTAAGGCATTGGCGACTAGTGTAAGAGAGTGTAAGAGATTTGAGGGTGGTACCTGATCGTGAACCAGCACAGAGCTGGTGAAAATAGCCGTTGGAACTGGCTTTGAGACTGAAGGGGGTCCTCCATACTAAGTACAGGGATGTCCAGGAGTGGGACATCTTCTTCAATGCTAGCCACATGTGTCTGTGTGGTAGCAGCAACATGTTTCTCCAAGTTTACTACCCTAAAGGGGCTTTGGGTAGTCAAAGCAGTCAGATCCAACTCATGCTCTAGCAGAGAGAGACTGGTCTGAACTGCAGCACTTGAGGGGAGTGTAGAACTCTCAGCCTCATGGAATAATGAGTCCATCAGTGCTTGATTTTCTGTGGGGCTTGATGTGAGAGCTTTTTCAAATGAACTTGGTGAGTTCATTAGTTGGGTCGCTTGTGTAGCCAGTACATCAAGATGGGGAGTGGACTGTTCAGACTGAGAGGGGATACTCTCAGACTGAGGTAAAGAGAGAGTAATATCCATACCTTGGGTAGCTTCATCGTGCCCAGCCCCACCCAGTTCCACCTCAGCATCTGCAGCAGGGATATTTCCCTCAGGCCCTCCGTCAATTCGTTCAGCTTGGACCTCTGAGTCTGAAGAGTCAGACTCAGTCAGTTCCTGATCGATGAAAGGATTTGCAATCCATTCAAGCATAACAGGTGTGAGCTCAGTTTCATCCGCAGTGATAGTTATATAAGTAAACATTTTGGGAGTCAGCCTGGGAAGTTCACATGTATAAAAGGTTTGCTCAAGCTGATCATAAGTTTCCTTCCCCAGAGCTTCCTCAAAGCAGAGTGAGAGAACACGAATGAATGGGACATCATTCGGTCGTTTTGTTTTTAGGGCTAGGGAGAGAATCTCATCAAAATAAAGTTGTGAGAAGGAGATTCGTCTACCCGTTACCATAGCATGAAACAGATGAGTTTCAAATTCATGCATCTGATCCAGGCTGCCCGATTTACCCCCCAAGCACCTTGTAATCATTGAAAACAAGAATTTCCATTTTCCAGTGAAAAGATTGTATTTAATAACCCCTTGTGTTTCAGGCTGACCGATAAGGGGAAAAGCTTCATCTCTAGCTTGCTGTTTGCTCCGTCTGGTCTGAAACCCACCTTCTCCAGCCTCAGCGAGGGTTGGGAGTAGTAATGCAATACGAATTGTGTCTTCAGTGATCGTGATTGTTTCGCGCCCATCATTGTATGTGCCAGTGAGGGCAGTCCTGTCAGCATTGGCGGTGCAAGTGTACCACCATTCACATAGCACTGGAGGACACATGGTATTTGCGCAAAAGAAAGCGCCGTAGAGAGGGTGTGCCTTCATATATTGAATCAGTTGTTCAAATCCCCTGTTTCGACGATTGGCGGGAATTTCAGCAGTCGCCACTCTGTTATTATCCTTGATTTGAACCCTATGTTGAAAATCTGCACCAGGAATCATTCTTGGAGTAACGTGAAGAATCATATTAGCATTCGCCATCAAAGATACAAGCAAGCAGAAGATTAGTAAGAGAGAAAAAAAAATTAGGTTAAATATGAAAATCAGTTGAATATAAACTAAAGGAGCGAGAAACATGTAACTAAGTTAGGAGACTTTCAGTTTAGACCTTTAATGTTAGCAGATTGTCACTATTGACCCTTGACTGTATATTTACTCGTTTAAAAAAAATAAAAAATATATCTAATAAGAAGGAGAAAAATTTGTAAAAGATATACAAAAAAAATAAAAATGTAAGAGATGTGAAAAAAATATGTTCTAAAAATACATTCAATCTGAGCCCTGGGTCAGACTGAATTAGCTGGAGCTGACTATTGAGTCAGACTGAAAATTCACAAGCTGACTGACATGTCAGCCTGAGACACATTAAAGATTTAGCATGCCTAGTTCTCCTAAAAAATAAAAGAACCTTTCTTCACTTAGAGGCTTTGTGAATATGTCTGCCAATTGATCATTTGTTACCACAAACTCCAGTCTGACCTTTCCTTTCTCCACACAGTCTCTAATGAAATGATGTCGAATCTCAATGTGTTTGGTCCTGGAGTGGAATACTGGATTCTCAGTAATTTGGATGGCACTCTTGTTGTCACACATGATTGGAGTGTGGTGTATTTTGATATCAAGATCAGCCAATTGATGTTGCATCCATAGCAATTTTGCACAACACCTCCCTGCAGCCACATACTCAGCTTCAGCGGGGGACGTTGCAACTGAGTTTTGTTTCTTACTTGACCAACTGACTAGCTTTCCTCCTAGAAGCTGACATCCTCCTGAGGTGCTCTTCCTGTCAAGTTTACATCCTGCATAATCTGCATCTGAGTAGCCAATTAGTTCAAAACCAGAATCTTTAGGGTACCATAAACCAAGGTTTGGAGTACCCTTAAGATATCGAAAAATTCGTTTAACAGCTCTAAGATGGGATTCCTTGGGGTCAGCTTGATAACGTGCACATAGACATGTGGAAAACATGATGTCAGGTCTACTAGCAGTTAAATAGAGTAAAGAACCAATCATTCCTCTATAAGTGGCTTGACAGACTCAATTACCAGATGAGTCTTTGTGCAATTTGTCAGAAGTACTCATTGGAGTTTTCATTTCAGAACTTGTTTCAAAACCAAATTTCTTGACTAAATCATGAACATATTTACTCTGGTTTATAAAAATTCCATCTTTCTTTTGTTCTACTTGTAGACCAAGAAAGAAGTTAAGTTCCCCCATCATACTCATTCTGTATTCACTACACATGAGTTTTGAAAACCAAGTGCAAAGTTTGTCATTCGTGGAGCCAAATATAATGTCATCAACATATATTTGAACCAAAATGACATGACCATTTTCCTTTTTGATGAACAATGTTTTATCAATTGATCCCCTTTTAAAATCATTTTTAATAAGAAATTCAGACAAGGTTTCATACCAAGCTCTAGGAGCTTTTTTGAGACCATATAATGCTTTGTTTAACTTATAAACATGATCAGGAAAGTTTGGATCAACAAAACCTGGAGGCTGTTTCACATAGACTTCCTCCTGCAAATCTCCATTTAGAAAGGCACTCTTCACATCCATTTGATAAACCAAGAAATCTTTGAAGGTTGCATATGCTAGGAATAGACGAATTGCTTCAATTCTGGCCACTGGAGCAAATGTTTCATCGTAGTCAATGCCTTCTTCCTGTTTGTAGCCTTCAGCCACCAGTCTGGCTTTATTCCTGATTACCACTCCATCTTGATCATACTTGTTTCGAAAGATCCATTTAAGGCCAATAATGGTCTTATACAGGGGACGTGGGACCTTTGTCCAAACATTATTTCGAATGAATTCTCCAAGCTCCTCTTGCATGCCATCCACCCAGTCTTCATCCAATAAGGCTTCTTCAACTCTCTTTGGTTCCATCAGACTCAAGAAGTTTGTATAGAAGCAAAAATTGGCTGTGGCATTCTTTCTTCTAGTTTTGACACCTTCAGTTAAGGAACCAATAACAGATGAAATAGGATGGCCTTTGACAGTCTTGATGTTGCCTGAACCAGTATCAGGGACCTCTTCTTCTTCAGTCTGAACACTATCAGTCTGAGTTGTTTGAAGTTGACCTTGGTCAGTCTGAGGTATCTCAGGCTGAGTATCCTCAGTGCCAGTTGATTCTGAAGTTTCTAAGACTGGAACTTTCTGGAAGGATGGAATGTCAGTGTCACTTTCTGATTCTTGATTTTGATGAGTGTTGCCAACAGTCTGATCTTCACTCTGAGTGTCAGATTCAAAGGAAGTTACAAGTAATTCATCACAGAGTTGATTGATTGTGGAGATGTCAGTTTGAGATGAGGTGTCATCTTTGTCAGACTGGGTGGTGTCATCAAACGTGACATTTATGCTTTCTTCTACAACCTTTCGTCGTTCATTGTATACTCTGAATGCCTTAGCAATACTTGAATATCCAACGAATAACCCTTCATCAGCTTTGGGAGACATTTTGCACAGCAAGTCCCTTTGGTTGAGAATGTAACACCTACTACCAAAGACATGGAAATAATGAATGGAAGGAACCTTGTTATGATACAATTCATATGCTGTTTTGCCATGACGCTTCACAATGATTGATCTGTTCTGTGTGAAGCATGCAGTGTTCACAGCTTCAGCCCAGAATTTTATTTCCATTTTTCCATAACATAGCATTGTTCTGGCAGCTTCAATAAGAGTTCTGTTCCTTCTCTCTGCTACTCCATTTTGTTGTGGAGTTCGAACTGAGGCAAAGTTTTGAACTATGCCTAATTGATCACAGAAGTCTATTAAGACTGAGTTTTTGAACTCAGTTCCATGGTCACTTCGCATTTGACGAACAAGAGTATTTTTCTGGCGCTGTTCTCTTTTGATCAGACTGATAATCTCCTCTGCAGCATCACTTTTGGCTCTTAAGAATATGACCCAAGTAAATCGAGTAAACTCATCAACAATGACAAGTGTGTATTTCTTTCCTCCTTTACTTTCAATTCCAATTGGTCCAAATAGATCCATATGTAGCATGAACAGAGGTTCATCAATGGAATGTAGCATTTTGGATGGAAATTGAGACTTCGTTTGCTTTCCAAGTACACAGGCTGAGCAAACTTTATCTTTGGTATAGGTTAATTCTGGCAGACCTCGTACCAATTTGCTTTTGGACAATGCATTGATGTTCTTGAAATTTAAGTGGGATAAACGTCTATGCCATAGCCAATTCAGTTCTTCTTTTGTCTCTGTGAACAGGCATGTCTCAGCTTCATCATTTGCTGTACTCAGATCCAGACAGAATACATCTCTTTCTCGCTTAGCTAGCAGTAATGGTTTTCCCTTGGCACTGTAGATTATTCCAGCTTGTTTCCTGAATCTGACTTCATGATCTTCATCAGTAATCTGACTCACACTAAGTAAGTTGTGTTGTAATCCTTCCACATAAGCAACTCTCTTGAATGTAACTGCTCCAGCATGAATCTTTCCATATCCACGAGTCATTGATACCCCGTTATCACCATATCTCACTTGAGGCCCATCTTCTTCCTTATAGTCTTGTAGAAAAGACTTCATTCCTGTCATGTGCCTTGATGCTCCACTATCTAAGTACCATTTTGTAGAGTCCTGCACATGAACAAAGAAGATGTTAGTTCCTTTTGGGTACCCACTTTAGAGTGGATCCATGAACTTCAGCAGGTTTAAGTTTGGGTTCAGTCTTGCAGTCAGTTTTGGGGTCAGTGTAATTCCATTTATTTATTTCATTCATTCAATTAACAGAATAGTGACCTACTATACCACAGTATTTGCATGGCAAATCTTTGAGACTAGCACGAGATGGAACTGATTTAGTTTTAATGAGTTGCACAGATGAATTCTTTAATGGAGAATGATTTCTTTGCCTTTGAGGTGAGACTGACTTTGATGAAACTGACCTGGATTTTGATGAAACTGACTTTTGTGAAGCTGACCAATGTTTTGGTGAAACTGACTTTTGAAAAGTAGTTTTCTGTGGTCTAGACTGAGTCAGTTGTTTGCAAAACACAGCTTCATGCCCTTTTTCACCACAATTGTAGCAAATTCTCTTAGGAGGAGTTTTTGGCCTGACTTGATTGGGTGATTTGTTTCTGACTAATGTTTTAACTATATTGGTCAGTTCCAGCAGTTGATTTCCCAGTTTATCAATGGTTTTAGTTTCATGTCTTTTGGTCAAATTCTTGGGACTGACTGGGTGCTGAGTCTTAGATTTACTCATAGCCTTGGGCAATCTATTAGTTAGATGCACAGAGGCTTTTTCATCATGCACCCTTTGTTCAGTTTCAGACAAATTAATACATTCAGACTGAGAAGAAGATGCAGAATCACTTTTATTAGAAACTTTAGAAATTACAGGTTTAACAAAAGCATTGGACATCATAATTTTTTCTCCTTTCAAATAAGTGAAAGTATTTGGAAGAATTTCTGGTTTGAAAATTATTTTCTCCCTTTCAGCTTTTTCAGCTTCTTCTTCTTCTTCAGTCATGTACTTCTTCAAGCTGAATCCCTCCCCCAATACAGCTTGAACTTGTTTGGGTACCTGTCTGCTTAAACAATCTTCATTTTTTAAGGATGATATGCACCAAGATTTACAAATTCTTTTATAATGCTCAGTTTCTTCTCTAAGTTTATGATTATCTTTTGCAAGATCACTATAAGCTTCAATCTGAGCATTTAAAAGTACTTTATAGCTTTCTAGTTCAGCTATCTTATCATCTTTAATTTTCAAATTGTTTTCAAGACCTTTGAATTTTAGTTTTAGTTCAGCTTGTTCTTCTAAAGTGGTGGTTAAGTCAACAAAGATATACTCAAACATTTGAAGTTTTTGTTCATTTGTGTAAGAATTGAAATTGTGTACCTTATAAAGTTTAGACTTGTTCTAGTCTGAGTTGCAGCTCATTCTCTCAGCTTCCTTTAGGTCCTTTTCGAACTGAGACGCAGATTTCTCAGCTTCAGTTACTTCCTCCACCACTGCCATCAAGCATTTATCCTCTACCTCTTCTTCATCTGATGACAATTCCTCATCTAGCCATTCTTCAGCAAAGAATGCTTTCTGCTCAGTTTGAGGTTTTTGGGTATTTGAACTGTTGCCTTTCTTGTACTTAAGATACTTGCTTCTGTACCTTTGGGCCCCTCTCAGCAACTTCGTCCATGTGCTCAGTTTGAGCATTCTTTACTTTACAGTCAGCAGCCATGTGACCATACTCATTGCATTTAAAGCATTTTACCTTTTTCAGATCAAAAGGTTTCTTTCCTTTGTAGCCTGTCTTCTTTTCAAGCTTCATAGTCAACAAGGCAAGCTGACTTTTCAGTTTCTTAACCTCAGATTCATCATCAGATTCTGAGTCTGAGTGTGACTCAGATTCAGTTGAGTCAGCTTTAGAATAAATTTCTTTATTCCTTTTACTTGTTGCAACTAATGCAGCTTCTGGATCTCTTGTGGTCCTTCTAGTGTTGATCTTTTTCCTTTCTTGGGCTTCTTCAAAATTCAGCAACAATCCAAAAAGACCAGGCAGCTTGTAGGTGGACAATTTTTCACTCACCACAAGAGATGTGATCACAGATTCAAATTTGTTGGGCAGGATGTCAACAAACTTTTTGCATATTTCATCATCTTCTTTCATCATTCCTAATGCAGAAAGATCATTCAACGGTACTTGAAACCTTGTATGAATATCAGCTAAGGTTTCTTTTTCTTTTACATAGAAATTTTCATAATTTCTAATTAGACTGTTCAGCCTTTGTTCTCTTACGATTGGAACTCCTTCATAGGACACAATCAATGTATCCCATTTTTCCTTAGCCGTTCTGCATCCAGCAATCTTGGAGAATATTTGTTCAGACACAGCATTACCCAGAATACTTCTTGCTCTTGGGTCTAGATTGTATAGTAACTTGTCAGAATCTGTCCATTGAGATTTAGGAGTTTGAACCCACCTTGCACGTTGGACCACTTTGTCTCCTTCCTTGACTTCGTCTATTTCCTTTCCAGGAATCATGGGTCCTTCTTGTACAATTCTTAGCATTTCTTCATGGATTCCAGATAAATGCCACTCAGCTTTAAGTTTCCAGTGAGCAAAGTTATGACCACTGAAAATAGGAATACCTTTTCAAGCCATAGCAGGTGTATTTGAAGATGATGACATTGTTTTTGTGAGATTTTATGTATTGATTGTTAAGATTTATAAATTTATTAAAATTTAAATCTTATTTGCTCTGATACGAGTTGTTAGGTCTCAATAAGATCTCAAACAATGGCTAATCAATCACAAATAAGTATTTAGACGTTAATTATTATTAATCGATTGATTACTCAGTTTCACGAATTATTATAGCGGAATTATAATAACGAAACAGTGAAAATAACACAGTTATATTTCTTCAAAAGGTACAAAGTTTACAACGTTCAAGCTCACTATTTATACACAATAATAGTGAGCTTGATAAGGATAAATCTTAGGAAATCTTCTAAAGAGATAGAAGATTTTATCTAACTAGACTGCCTAAAATTACGCCTTACGTCTCTTAATGAGTCTGAGTAGTCAGACTCAGTCACTTAGACTCAAGTCACTCATACTCATGTCACTCAGACTCATGTTCAGACTGAGACTTTAATTAACAGATTTATTAATTTGGGTTAAATCATTGTTTTTCCCAACAAGGCTCGATATCGTCCAGGAAACCATCGACAAGATCACTACCATCCGGGAAAGACTGAAGACATCCCGTACCCGACAGAAGAGCTACGCCGAAAATCGGAGGAAACCCCTTGAGTTCCAAGTTGGCGACAGAGTGCTTCTCAAAATATCGCCATGGAAGGGGGTAATTCGCTTCGGGAAGCGTGGCAAGCTAAGCCCGAGGCACACCGGTCCATTCGAGGTGATAGAGAGAATCGGCCCGGTTGCGTATCGACTCCAAATTCCGCAGGCTCTTTCAAACGTTCATAACGTTTTCCATGTCTCGCACTTGAAAAAGTGCTTATCTGACGAGACCATCGTCATTCCGCTCGACGAAGTCCAGATCGATAGCAAGCTCAATTTCATCGAGGAACCACTTGAGGTTGTAGACCGCGAGGTCAAACAACTCAGGCAAAGTCGTGTCCCTATTGTCAAAGTTCGATGGAATTCCCGACGTGGTCATGAATTCACGTGGGAACGTGAGGACCAAATCCGTCAGAAGTATCCACATCTGTTCAAAGACTCTTCTTCCTGATGGGACGAACTAAACTTCGGGACGAAATTCCTTTCAACCCGGAGAGAATGTGACAACCGTCCAAAATTCAGGTGATTCTCGTATATTATGTCTTCGTGTTTGTGTCGGAATCAAAGTCGGAATCAACAAATAAATCTTAACACCAAGAAACTATACTATGAACTTGACTAAGTTCATAACGGGAACTAACATAAACTCTAGACAAATCCTTAACGAAAACGAAAACTTTAAACGACATCTAGCTGGGAAAGCCATCCAGCCGATGGCTGAAGACTTTCAGCCAGCGGCTGGAAGTCGCTGACCAGTGACTTGATGAGTCATAATTGCATGAAACTTGAATGGCCAACTCCCCAAACTCGGGGATTGGACCAAATACTGGCCAAAAACATTTCCCTAGGCCAGTAACCATCATCTTTACTCTTTCATTTTTCCAAAATCAAATTCAAAACACACAAAACACACACATCTCTCCATTCTCTCTCAAACTCTCAAGAACATCAAAAATCCAGTGATTTTCCTCCCTTTAAACAGCAAGAAAACTCCAAAAATCATCCATCAAACTTACATAAAATCGTCCTAAAAGCAAGGCATCAAAAGGGTTACGTTTTAGAGAAGTTTCTACCGGGTTTTGAAGCTCTAATCTCCTCCAAATCGGAATCCATCTAACTTTTTCGGTAGATTCTCTTACTTTACTGTTTTTATATAAATAACCTCTTGCATGGACGATCCATGGCTTAAAAACTTGTTTTGATAAAGATTTATAACATTTTTCTTATAAAAACGGGTTTTTCATATAAATCTACATATTTGTGTTAAAAATCTAAAAAGAAACTGAGATTTAGTCACTAATATGAACATACTTCTTTAATAACCTGTTGCATGTCGAAATCCATCACAAAAATGCTCCAAAATCGTGAAAATAACGAAATAACCAAACTGGGCGAAGGCCTCCAGCCGGCGGCTGAAGATATTCAGCCAGCGGCTGAGGTCCAGCCGGCGGCTGAGTATCTTCAGCCGCTGGCTGGATCTTGCTGTGCACAAAAACTTCGTTTTTACAACGTAAAATATAACGTTCGAGAACTAATAAATTTTCACAGATTACTATAAGTCGAAACAGGTTATTGGTGTTGTGAAAACATAAGTTTTTGATTAAACTTTTTATAACTAAAATATCTTATTGTATGTAACATTTTTGGTTCATAAATTGTTAATGGATCCAAGTTCTACGTAATTTTTAGACAAATAAATACTTTAATTGTATGTATGTAACTATCTATTATGTGTGTTTGTTTTTTACATTATGTTATACT
The DNA here is from genome assembly GCA_910822075.1 of Senecio squalidus. NCBI lineage: Eukaryota > Viridiplantae > Streptophyta > Magnoliopsida > Asterales > Asteraceae > Senecio > Senecio squalidus. The sequence goes on along the minus strand of CAJVGC010000589.1, from coordinate 9,573,979 downwards.
TTTCTTTTCTTAATGCTTTGAAAGGCATAGAAAAGATAAAATATAAACAGTTTTAAAAATAAAAACGATAAAAACATATTTGAACCCTTTATAAAATTGATCAATGGCTTTTATATATATATATATATATATATATATATATATATATATATAACATTAGGGTTTTATATTTATGCTTACCAAAGATTAAATGATTATGGAGGATAATGATGATAATGAAAAAGAAAAGACCTCGAAGGACGTTGCTATTGCTGTTTCCGATCACGACAAGGAGAAGGATAATCAAAATTATGTTGGCTGGGAGAAGGGGACCGAGCGACACCAGGGGAAGTAGAAGTCGAATACCCTTTTAGGGTTTAATTAAATTCGACCAAGCATGCAAGGGGTGTCGGTTGGGTTAGTTTAGGGATACAATACATAATTAAATGTAGATTTCTAGTTGGATCATGGATCAAGTCCACAACTTAAAAAATTCGGGTTTTCGGTGTCTACTTAATGAAAGATAAAAGACTAAGTCGAATATTAAATACTTTCTTGTTTACAAAGAGTGACTCGAGTATAATAAAACGAAACCAACACAAGAAATACGACTCGAGGTAAATAGGAACATCTAAATAAAGAAAATTCTTATCCCCTTTGGTTGTTTCTAACCAGTTATGACTACTCAAAGACGTTTAACCCTTAACTCAAAATATGACCCGAGTAACTTAAATATGAAAATCCAATTTACAAACGAAATCTCAGAATTACTAACATCGACTAAAATAGTAAGTTCTTGTTTTCCCGTTATAATTAAACCAATAGGATCAATACCAAACGTTAAATTTTCTATAATCGGACGTAGAAGCTTAATCTTACGCAACAGTGAAATTCAAAACATGTTATGCAAGATTTTCGTTATATAAAAGATTAACCAACATATTTTTTTATCCCAATAAAACACATAATAGTAGCAAGTTTTAAAATCACGTCAAATAACAGTTAACAAGTAACGATAGGCAAGCTAAAGGGCACGTTGACTAATATAAATTTACGTTGAACGACGGATTTGGTGACGGATGTCGTAGTTAATAAACAAATTAACCCCCCTTCTACATGTTAAACCAAACTAAGAAGTATTAACCAATTTAAGAGAACCCTTTTCAATTCATTGAGTTCATTAGTGAAGACCTAAGACATCCTTACAACTAACTATGTAACTAGCATTCATACCTCTTACACAAGTAGTAGTAAAAGATTCCTGGTTAAACCCCAACTATTATAAATATAAATCCTTCATATATGTCCGGACTGGCATCTAGGCGTATCAGTTATCAGTAGACTTCTTGAAATCTAGAAAGTACAATGGAAAACAATTAGGTCCAATGAAATTTGAACATATTTTGACCTTATATGAGTTAAATAGGATGAAAGATACGGAGGATGCATAGAGAGAAAGTGAAGAAAAAGAAAAAGAAATATATGTAATGGAAAGAATCATTAAAATAGCACATGAAGTGGGTGCTAGAGTTTATGAGCATGGAGAATTTCTTAAGAAAAGTGCCAATAGTGAGTTGAGGTCAAAAGCTTTAAATGATAGAGAGGTTGATAGTAAGAAGAGAGGGGAGACAAAGATTGTGGATAAGAAAAAACAGTCTCTAAGAAAACCAAGTTGAATGTGGAAAAAGTATATCCTCAAGTTGAACTACACGTTCAGTTGTTGAAAAAGGTGATGTGGAGATTACTCACGAAGAGTGTTCTACTTTGATAATACATCCCGAAGAAACTGTTATTCATGTAGATATTCCAATCATCATTAATCATCATTGACTAGGAATATATCGGTAGGGAGAACAAAGAAACCTATAGAATTAAAAGAGTTAATCAAAAGAAGTATGATTTCTTGAGTTTTTATAGAAATCTCAAAGACCTGAACATAGCATATTTGGAGAACATACATAAAATTTGTTTAAGAAAGTACTCAAACAGAAGAGGTGAGTGTTCTCGAACTAATCCTGCAATGGAGTGTTTTGATGAAATGTTTTGTCCTCAAGTAGAAGCTAATAGTGAAATCTCGAGAAGACATGAATACTCTCTTGTGCTTAGATGAGTGTTATATGATAGAAGTGGAGTGTATTCTATTATAAGAAAGAGTGGGCAATAAAATACTTCTTGGTTGATAAGAAGTATAATCATGACTTTGGAAGTTTACATGAGATGCTCATTGTTAAACATTTTGCATCTCAAGGATCTCAAATTTCAGTTGAATTGATTTGGAAAATTGTAGATCAAAGGCATGAAGAGGATCAAATGATGAAGAAAGAAAGAGAAGAGTTGAGAAGAGGTTAGTTTTGATAGCATCCTCTACAACAATATACATTAAAGAAACTTATTACTTTGCATGTTGAAAGTATAAGTTTAGGGGAAAGATTTTTGGGTTATTAATGTTTTGAATAACTGTTGAAATTAGCTAAGTATGGATTAATACTTCAAGTGAGGGTTACTAGTGTAAAGATAACTTGGTTAATATTTCTTCAGCTAGTTACTACTGCCCTTCAAGATTAATGTTTCAAGAAGATTTCTATTGCAAAGAAGATAATTATATAATAGATTTGCAATTATGTTTTACATGTATATTGGTTTCGTTTGTTTTCCTAGATTTACTAGGGTTTATTAGCCTCGAGGTCTATAAGTAGATCCTTGTAAAACAAAAGAAACACGTCTATTAATTCATATTATTAATAGATTGAGGTTTGTTGGTGGTAAATCGTTCTTTTGTTCATATTGTTAATTACATACACATAATTTTTCATCATAAACTTGTAATATCTAAGTGTTGATCACATGCAACTTTTTTGATAGATTTAGATCTTAATATTCGTGTGTTACAAAGTATAATAGATCTTGACAAAATGTAAAGTAAATAGAAAATAAATAAAAAGGGTAATGTGGTCATTTTAGTCATTCAAAGCTCATTTATCGGAGAAAACTAAAGATAGTTAGATATAGGGACAAAGAAAAAAACGAAAAATAACAAGTTAAGGACAAAAAATGAAAAAAAAAAGTGGAGGACAAAATAGACGAATTTAAAGGTCTTTCGGGACAAAAATGAGTAAATTGCGTTTTTTGTCCTTAACTTGTTACTTTTTGTTTTTTTTTCCTCTAAGTCAATTTACAGTTAGTTTATTCCGTTAAATGCTAACTGAACCAGCTGAAAGGACAAAAAATGCAATTCGTATTTTCTATTTATATTATACTCCCTTTGTCTAAAAAAATATCTGGAAAAAAAGCGGTCAAAATAAGGTAGGTGAAATTAATGAAATATTTTTCATTAGACGACTTATTATGCCCATGTATTAAAGACGTCAGTTACTGAGTTTGAAAAGTAGAAAATATTTAAGGGTAAAATGGGAAGTTACTAAATTTTAACCATTCATTTTTAGAAACAGGACAATAATTTTGGGATAAACATAAATAGAAAGGTGGACATTGTTCGTGGAATGAAAGGAGTATTTTCCATTTTCATTAAAAAAAATTTCCACCTTCAAATATATTTCGGACCCATTTTCTTCTTCACATTGTCTTAAAGTTTTCACCGTATTGAAGCTTTTATAATTCATAGTATTAGGGGTGTTCATTCGTGTGGTTCTCAGTTTATTTGGGTTACTTGGTTCGGTTTATTTGGGGGTTCTTTATAACTTAAAACCGAAAACCAAATTCATATGAAAAAAGCAAACTGAACAAAACCGAAAACCTAGCTGAATTCGCTTTTCGATTTGATTTTAAATCGGTTTCAATTCGAATTTAAATCGATTTTGGTTCGGTTTTCTGTTTATTCGGTTAAAAACCAAACCATGAACACCCCCTAATTTATACCTACAAACTACTATTGTTTCACATAATCTTAAATTAACAGTTATTTTGAACTTCAAACCTCAAATAACTAGATCTAAAAATTTAACGCATAAAACCTACAAACATAAAATCAAACAACCGACAAATTTTAATGCAACGGACGGATTACCGACGATGACAAGCCCGAAGAATAAAGATGATATGGTAAATTTTTAGATCTATAAATCTAGATTTTATGAGAGAGAGAGAGAGAGAGAGAGAGAGAGAGAGAGTAATTTATCTATTTGAAGGCGGGAAAAAAATTAAAGAATTTTAAGAATAAAATAAATAGAAATTAAAAAAGATCATTTTTTGTGTTTTTAGTTATTTCAATTAACATTTAACAGAAGAAAACTAATTATAACTTAATGAAAGGACAAAAATAAATAAAAAATAATAAGTTAAAGACCAAGAGAAATAAGAGTTGAGAGACAAAATTAGAAAATTAGAAAGTTTTTTGGAACAAAACTTGCAACTTCCCATTTATATTTTTAATTCAATTAAAACGATATCGTGTAATGTTTTTATAAGTTGTAGGAGCACTATTTTCATATAAACATAAAGATTATTCTTTTACACTCTTTTGTAATAAAACTATAATAGCAACATTAGAGATGCTTTACGGGACGAGTTTAACGAGTTTAAAGTATAACTTATTTGAATTTTAAAAATTTATAAACTTGTTTTTCTTTTTCCAGCTTATAAGTTTATTAAGTTGAAATTATGACTTATTTAAACTAATAAATTCAACTTAATTAATTTATAAATTAAAAAGATAAACTTAAAATTTATAATATATAAACACACATTAAGTGAACCAAAAAGTATGTGAAACAACTCCCCAGCCCAAAAGGCCACGCTTGTTGGTACTGTATTTATTGAAATGGTAACGATACAAAAATTTCCACTTAAATAAAGTATTCAAATTAAATCCTGTGAAGTGGGTGTTGGTGTCCTACTCCTTCTTTTGTATGTCAGACCCCTTTTATTTTTAAATTATTTTTACATCCATCCATTTATGAATCGTCTCTTTCTTCCCGCAATCAACCAATATATATATATATATATATTCATTTCACCAATAAAACATGAACTATTCTTCGTCTATCTGGGCTCAAACATCTTTGCATTGACTTTATCTAATTAATAAAAAAGATAGCATGAAAAGTCTTTTAAAGAAGCTACACATGAAACCAAATCAATCATCATCAGAATCTCAATCACGTGAAATTAATAAACCTTTATCTGGGATTTCAAATTGGTTCAATTCAGTAGTAACAAATAAACGAAATCAAACCCCACGGTTTGACTCTGTTAGTAGTAGTCAACTAGATGCTGCTATGGATGAATTAAGGATTTGGGATTCCGGTTCGGGTCATTCTAGGGATCCAGAGCTAGAAGAAGAGTATCAAATTCAGTTAGCTTTGGAGTTGAGTGCTATCGAAGATCCAGAAGCTGTTCAGATTGAAGCTGCTAAGCAGATCAGTTTGGGTTCTTGTCCTCCTGAAATCGTTTCGTATCGGTATTGGGTAAGTTGTCTTCTTATTTCAGTTTGCTTCATTATTATATAAGTTATGCTATTTTTAGTTGAAATTAGTTATATGTCTGGAGCTTCATTTGTGTGATTTACATCATACTAAACGCCTTTTAGCGTCGTATATCATTATGTCTAGAACCATATATGTATTCTGTTAGAATTGCTACAACATAAGAATTTGGTAGTAACTGAATGACTCTTTATTACAAGTAGAGTATATACATCAACTCCATGCTTTTAATAGGTAACCGTGATTCCCAATGACTTTCAATTTGACCCTAATCGGATATTAAGCATTCTAAACTATTATATAATCCAATAATTATAGACTTCTCTAGTTATGAAAATACTATGCATGGTAACCCTAAAATATACGAGTATAATAAGATTACAAGTCTTAAAGTAAGCATGTTTTGAAAAAAAAATGTGCATATTGGGTTCTAACTTTTCTCATGTCCTAGACTCGTTCCTACTTCTCAGAATTACAGTGCTCTTAGCTATGATGACAAGATTGTTGATGGGTTCTATGATTTCTACGGTATCTTGGCGGAAAACACATCTTCAAAGATGCCCTCCCTTGTGGATTTACAAAAAACACCAGTGTCCGAAGATAAGATTACCTGGGAAGCTATACTTGTTAATAAGGATGCAGATTTGAAACTGTTAGGTCTTGAACAAACGGCCTTGGAGATGTCTGGCAAGTCAATATCCGAAACTATTGATTGTGCTGGTCAAAATTTGGTACAGAGACTTGCGGTTTTAGTTTCTGATCAAATGGGGGGCCCAGTTGGAGATCCAGACAAGATGTTGATAGCTTGGAGAGATCTTAGCTCGACATTGAAGGCAACTCTTCGAAGTATAGTTTTTCCTCTTGGCTCGTTAATAATTGGAATGGCGTGTCATCGAGCGTTGCTTTTCAAGGTATCCTCTCTTATGATTCAACTGGATCTGAATTTAACTTTTGAGAGTATGTTCTAAAATATGATGAATATATATGTCCCACAATAAGTGCTATAATTTTGCAACAGATTCTTTCATTTGTGACCGATGCATTTTCTGGCTTGATTTATTCTTTTGAATTGCCCTCTTTGTAGGTTTTGGCTGATAGTGTGGGCATCCCTTGCCGCTTAGTGAAAGGGAAGCAATACACCGGTTCCAACTATGTTGCAATGAACTTTATAAAACTTGGTGACGGAAGGTTTTACTATTTCTTTTAGATATTCATCAGATTATAAACTTCATAGATCAAGGTTTAATTAGCTTTCCAAAATATAAAGGTTAAGCTACAAGCTGAGAAAAATGCACATTCCTATCAGTAGTAAAATTGTAATTGCTGGACGAATTCAAACTAACTGAGCTAAATAATTCCGAGTATATTAGTAAATAAGCAACAATAGGCAAGATAGTATTTCCATGAATATTTTATCCATTATTTGATAACTCTATAAAAAGTGATTATGAGACATGGTTATGTATTCTTGATTTGATCATTGGTCTAAAGGGTTGAGTGAAACATCATTGGAAAACCTATCTTTCGAAAGTAGTTCCTTTTGGACATTTGGATTGGGTCTCGGAAGTAGAGGAATTTTGTATTTCATTATTTTGTTCCTATCGTCACTATTTCCAATAAAATATCGTTTGTGTCCTATCACTAACAAAGTGGTTTCTGTGAGTGGCAGGGAATATGTTGTTGACTTGATGGCGGACCCTGGAACTCTCATCCCATCTGACACACTGGAAGGATTAAATATAGATTATGATGAATCTCTCTCATTAAGTCCATTGTCCCGAGATGAAGATTCCTCTCGTTTAGCGTCCTCTAGAAGTGGTCTAACGAGTTCATCTGTAGATTATATGGAAGACAATAACAACACTGGAACCGTTCAATTAACTCATTCGTCAGGCTTACCACCACCAATCAAAGATTCACTAGAAGCCAATAAATCCTTACCAATAATTCCTCATAAAGTACATAAAGAAAAAAAAGGAAATTCACATTACATACATGCAAGATCCCCTTCATGGACGGAAGGCATAGGTTCCCCTGGAGTACGTAAAATGAAGGTAAAAGATGTTTCACAATACATGATGGAAGCTGCAAAAGAAAATCCTCAATTAGCCCAGAAACTACATGATGTCTTACTAGAAAGTGGCATTGTTGCTCCTCCAGACCTTTTTACTGAAGTTTACGAAGAGGAATTACCAGAAAAGACTATCGAGGGTCTAGATCAAAGTAAAAATAATTTAATTCAACCTCGTTTCTTACCTCCATTGCCATACCCACATAGAGCTTCTTCAAAATCCGAAGCAAATCCAGACCAGTACGTGACAAATGTTCCGGTTGCGGCAGCAGCCGCTGCTGCTGCAGCGGCCGTTGCTTCATCCATGGTGGTGGCCTCGACCAAAACATTAACAGACCAAAATATGCAACTACCTGTAGCAGCTGCTGCCACAGTGACGGCGGCCATCATGATGGCAACAACCACTGCTTCTGTTGCAAGGCAATATGAGATCTCGGGTCCTTATCAAAATGAAAATTATAACTTTATGGATTCTCCAAGAAGGGATGTAGATACGGAAGTACAATATCAGATAGGTCAAGAAGTGGAGAGAATATCAGATAGGTCAACAGGTAATGAAAGCACCATATCTGAAGTCTCTTTTGAAGATGTAGCGGACTGCGAAATAGCATGGGACGATATCACCATGTGTGAACGTATCGGATTAGGTATTGAGTTAAATACTTTCCTTTAATAATTATACAATGTTTTGATTACAAACTAGCTAAATCATTGTATAAAACAATTTAGGAGCTTGTATGCCTTAAAAGTGGCCCTGGGCCTTCTTTAGGTAATTTATATGGTGCATGTAACGAAATCTCAGCTTCATTGATAAATGTTTGGTAAATAAAGTGATTTGTTTAGGGCCTAAATACTCAGGTTTGGAGATGCATGTATACCTATGAAACCTGATTATTAAGATAAACGTAATATCATGTAACCAATGTAGCTTTTATCATCTGTTAATCTAATTCACATTCTAATTCTTCAAGTCGAAATAACCACCTGAAAGCAAACATCCGAACACTCCCCTTGGTTTAAAATTTGGACAGAATGATGCAATCGATATAATTATGAAAATATAAGTGTGAGGTTGATTATACCTTTTGTTCAATTATCTAATGACAAAAAACATTAGACTATGGTAACATTTTTATGTATTTTGCCTACTTTCTTATAATTTGCTTATGATAAACAATAATAAATTAAATAATATATATCTTCTCTTCGGCAGGATCTTATGGGGAGGTATACCGTGGTGATTGGCATGGAACTGTGAGTTTTTATACTAGATTTAACTTACTATAGAAAGCTACTCTTGTAGATCAATTTGAATGATGCTTTTAGCTAATGTGTACCATTTGTATAATATTTGGCTTACTTTCGGCATTGATTGATTTGATCTAGTTATCTTATTTTTTTATCCAAGAGAACTGTATGTAACTTTATTTCCGTCGTTTTAATTCTTCAGGATGTTGCTATTAAGAAGTTCCTAGACCAAGAAATAACTGCAGAATCCCTAGAGGAATTCAGAAGTGAGGTATGGTTTTTCCTCGAACTCTGGAACATATATTTAATAGCAATCGGCAAATTTGGATTTAGAATCATAAGATGTTTTACAACACCACGCGGCATGTGTCAATACAAACCAATAACATTTAGGGGCTGTTTAGATGTGCATTTTCGAAGTGATTATCTTAACTTGTAAAATTAGATTCACATAATCCTATATTTCTCTACTATTTGTGTGCTTATTCTTACCAAATTTTTGTAATATTTCTGATTACAAGGTCAGCATCATGAAAAGAGTTAGACATCCAAATGTTGTACTCTTCATGGGGGCTGTAACACGTGTACCACATCTTTCAATTGTTACCGAATTTCTTCCAAGGTATGTCGCACATAATGATTATATTCCTTTTTCCTTTACTTTTGAGCTGCAGTACTTTATCGTTAATGATCTTAATGGGCAGCTTGGTCAAAACTGATTCGGCTCAAACGGGTGGGCCGACCCACAACACATATCTTATGTATATTTGAAAAAAAAATGATGTGCTGATTATGACTACAAAAACTGTATTATTAGGAAAAAAAAAAGTTTAATCTTTTATTCACTTAGGCTATTTATGAGGCTTCTCTGCATTTGGATACTCTTCTGATGACTTTCAACTCGTTTCCCTTTTTAATAATCCTTAGTTATTTTGCCCATTAGAGATGAAACATAATCCAAAATACCCCCATTTTTAGAGGTGTATGGGTTAAAATTGCCATAACTAGATTCAGCTTTGCTTTTCAAAAGTAGTCCCATATTACCGTTGAAGGAGGTTATAAGAGTTAAAAGACGTATAATTCGTAATTACTTTTAGGAAAATTACTTATGATAAAGAACAAGGTAAGGAGTTTACGCCTTTTTCCCTTATGTTTCTTGAATACTAATATTGACCGTGCGTTGGTTCTTATGGGACTTCGTAACAAACTAGTGTTGAAAACCTACAGTGGTGTTATTTATTTTGTTTGGACTAATTGTGTCTTTTTTTTAATCTTTTGCAGAGGTAGTTTATATAAATTACTTCGCCGGCCCAACAACCAGCTAGATTACAGAAGGCGTTTGAGGATGGCTTTTGATACTGTATGCTCTCTTTTAGGGGGTATTTGGATGTGCACTTAAGCTTGTTATTGCAATTTGGGCTGCAATAATCAGCTCTGAGTGTTTGAGTAAAATGATTATGATTTCTTATTTTTGATTATCAAACTTGGATAATCAGGTAAGAAGTTGCTGTAAGAGAACTGATTATTGAGATAAATGTAAAGTTATCTAATTATCTGTTGCTTTTAAGCAACTAATTATCTGGTTCTGATTATCTTATTCTAGTTCTTCAATTCGCAATAAGCACTTTGGATATGCACATCCAAACCCCGGCTTATTAACCTTTGATATCAGTAGAAGTTTGATGTCTTTTTCTTTAAAGGCTTTAGCGTCATATTGGTATTTTATCTTATTGTTGTTATCGAATTAAACTTTCAGGCTCGTGGTATGAACTATCTGCACAATTGCTCACCTGTTATAGTTCACCGTGATTTGAAGTCTCCAAATCTTCTTGTTGATAAGAATTGGGTTGTGAAGGTAAGCTTATAACCCTAATATATTTACCACAATCATAGCACTGCATTTGGAAATCATGTTTTCTGGCTGACATTTTAATGTCTAGGTTTGTGATTTTGGATTGTCGAGAATGAAGAACAGCACGTTCCTTTCTTCAAGATCTACTGCAGGAACGGTATGTATTATTTAGTAAATGTAGAGGTGGCAATTTCAACCCAATCACTTATGAATGGGTTGATTTGGGTTATGTTTATTCTCTAACAGGTTAAATCAAACATTGCTAAAAATGAAACCGGTCAAACAGGTGGAAAGTCGCCCAAAGCGTATTCTTAGTAAATAAATCTCCTCTTAAATTTTAATTTATCAAAAATATATATTAGAAATAAGATTCCACTTTTATGTAATTTCTCATACTAATCATTAAAGAAAACAATTGATTTTTTGGGACAAGCAAATTGGCGTTACCCACCCCGGCCATTTTTCCACCCCTAGTACAGCGCATTGATAAAGTATTTACCATAAATGTATCTACGATTGTCGATAATTGTGTATGGCTGCCCGATTTCTAAATTCTAATTACCATTCCATGTGGTATCCTTTTCTTTAGGCAGAGTGGATGGCTCCAGAAATCCTACGAAATGAACCTTCAGATGAAAAGTTAGTATTTTTAATTTTTACATACTCTGCTCAATGAAGTAATTAATGTAGAATGAGACCAAAAAAATTAGTTTCTCTATGCTATAAATCAAAGTTATTTTTCCATTTTCCATGATTTGTTGATTTTAATCATATAGAACAATTAATTTCAGGTGTGATGTTTATAGCTTTGGTGTGGTTTTATGGGAGCTTTGCACAATGCAACAACCATGGGGTGGAATGAACCCGATGCAAGTTGTTGGTGCAGTTGGCTTTCAACATCGTCGTCTTGATATTCCAGTCGACACGGACCCTGTCATTTCAGATATCATAACTAGATGTTGGCAAACGTGAGTCTTCCATTTCTCATACCAATATTAACCCCTTCTCTTAGAACATATTTCTGTCTTGTATCTAATAATTATGTGTTAACCCTTACCCTCACACTCTTACATATCATGCAGTCTTGTTTTTGCCCAAAAAAAATGTGTATCATTATTTTTAAATGTATATATTGATTCTCACATGTGATACATAAAAATATGTATCTATCTCTATGTATTAAAGGTAAAAATTTCGACTCATTTACTTCTGAATGGGTTGATTTTATATAAAACGGGTCAAATAAAAACTACTGAGTCAAACAGGTTGAAAGCCGTTCAAAGTCTATGTTGAATGCATTCAACCTTCTAAATTGTTTTACTTAAATAGTTTGATTTTTATTTTAGTAATATTGTATCTAAAATCATAATTGATACATTCACTTTTTATGAAAGAAATGGACAAAAGGTCAACCTAACGTGACCCGTCCTGTTTTTGACGTATACTAATATAGACCTGTTTCAACCTGCCCATGCTGTCACGTCCACAATATATTATATTTGGTTATGGATGAAGATTACTGGATTTCTTTTGTTAATTTTAGCATGATGTATAATAACTTCTATAGGGGAAATTATGGCTGGTAAAAAGAATCTCACAATAATAATTCCTTTATGTTAATAGAGATCCGAAACTACGACCTACATTTGCTGAAATCATGGCTGCCTTGAAGTCACTTCTGAAGTCTAATACAAATTCTAAATCAGTTAGAGAGTAAACCAACTGGATTGCATAATGTAGTAGTAAACTGAGCAAAGGGTTGTGCTTGCAATCTGTGAAAATAATGAGGCCGTTCAAGATATTCGCTCAGTACAGAATGTGAATTTCGTTTGGATATGGCAATGGATAGTTGGATACTCACTTGTTTCAGAGGGTTCTTATTCCTTTTCAAAAATTTTTTTAACTATATGGCAGTTTTCATGTATTTTTAGGCTTGGTCATTAATTTTCTGTTTCTTTTTGTAACATCAATTTTCTGTATTGGTTTGTAAATTTGTGTTCTGCCAAGGCCATAATTACATGTTTATATACACTCATATTGTATTGGTACGTTTGAATCTAGAATTCGATGGAAACTTATACTCTATGCCTCTATCGTTACAGTTTAATCATACAACAAATTTGACCCGTTGATAAGTTTACATTTTCCCGGTTCATTGGTTAGTGGTATTTATTTTCTTCTTTTTTGTCATCGTATGGTATGAATCAAGGAAACTCAAACTTAAACAAACTGAAACGAGATGCAGTTGAAAAGCAATGGTTGATTACATCAAGTGAAGAAAAGTTAGAAAAACTGCTTATCGTCTTAACAAGAATAACTTTAGTTGCATCACCAGCCAAAGATGGTGCTTTGTGTTTCAAGGACATCTTTGTTACCATAATAGTCATGAGTTTGAGTTTGAGCTTACTCTTTTGGTCAGTAACGTTGTTACTGAGACATTGAAACATTGTATTTAACATAGTCTTTAGTGAAGATTTAGTTTGGGTTCAAAAGAACAAAGAAGTCGGGTTATTCCATCTAAATGAACTCTTTGATTGACAACTATGACATGTCTTTTTATGTTAACATACATTATCGTCTATCACTAAAAACTAAAACTATGCTCGTGGCCTGACTAGTCATACAATGTCAAGTGATTAAGTTCGACATATGTTGACCTTTTGTTTGGGTTCTTTCTTAAATGGGTAGCTATTGAGGATAAAATAAAGTATGTTAAAGCTCCAAAGGAAACAACAAACATAAACGGCTAAGAGGTCTTCACAATCTCAAGATGGTTCTAGATTAAGTTGCATCAATTGTACAAAAGAAATTCTTAACATATGACAAATAACATAAAGGGTCTTATGTAAGAGTGTGAATGAGTGTAGTGTTTTTTTCTCTTTCTTTTCTAGACTTTTGATCATACCCCATAGCTGAACAAAAAAATTTATTCTTGAACACAACTATCCGGTTTGGGTTTCTTAAAGTTTTTTGTTTTAAATTTTCTTTTCCAGCTCCTTTGACATAAAAAATGGACCGGAAACAAGTTTATCATATCTCAAGATCTTTCGATCTTTGTGTACAAGATTATAAGGTTATATCTAGAAATTATTAAATAATAATATTTTATTAGCCTATCGTATAGGGCTAGGCGTATTAAATTTATTCTTGAAAACACTTGAACTTCATTTTTATATTTTGTTAATAACATATTTTTTTAAAGGACAATATTTTATATAACTTAGAAGTAACAAAAGGTTACAGATTACAACAACTCAACGACCCTGAAATATACATACAACGATCCTAAAATATCTGAGAATGATCCTAAAAACCTGAAACGACCTTCAAACATCCATCTATGATCCTAAAACATCCGACAATGATTTTAAAACAACCTTCAACGACACCAAAAACTTACCAACCGACAATAAACAAATTCTAACCAAACTGACCCTAAAATATAACAATCTTCAGAATTTTCAATTATGAAAATCTAACAATCGAAAGATGAAACCTCGACTCTCCAAATCTAACTTTGCAAAACCACAGAAGGGCAATCACCCGGTAGAATATGTGAAAACGGGTGGAAACCGACACCGACACTACCAACTAGGACAAGCCGCCGAAACCTTAAACCAAACAGTTTCGACCACACAATCAACCAGGTGTTGGCATGACGAGATATATGAATGTAAGATAGAAGAAATACCCAAGATTGTCCACATGTTGAAAAACTCGTAGCTAATTCGATCAACGACTCTTACCAAGACTAAAACAACCGGAAATCAATACTAGCCTGAATATGTTGACTTGAACCCCAACCATTGAACTGAACCATTGAACTGAACCAGAACCCTGAAATAACCTCTCAAAACCACTCGACCTCCCGAAACTGACCCCCAACCATTGAGCTGAACCACGAATACTCATCATACATAATACTTGCTCACTTACTCGAACCATATATGAAATTAACCTCTTGAAACTGACCTCGGAACTCTTGTCAGAAGAAAAAACCCGACCAACCCTTGAAACTCTTGCGAAAAACGACCAACCCTTGACATTCTTGCAGAAAACAACCCGATCTTTAACACTAGCTGATGGTTTATTCTAATATATATCATGATTTAATGCCGGTTGTTTCTCTTACTTTAGATTCCTCATAATTCTTGCGTTTCCCTTCTATAAATTTTTTATTTGAAACTTTTTAGAGTTAGTTATGAGTATGTTATCATTTTTCTTTTCTTTTCATTCTAAGACTATGCGGTGTGAGGCGTGAATTGCCTCAATAACGCCGCCACCTCACCATAATAACGCCCCATCACGCCTCCCCCCACTCCGGTGGGGGCGTTATCGCCAAAAAACTCACCACGGCGTGAGCAGAATAACGCCGTGGTGAGGGGAAAAGTCTGAAGCAACGGTCGAAAGTTCTAGCAACGGTCAAGAGGAAAAAAACACCAACGGCTAAATTTAAACCTAAACCTAAAAATCCTCTATAAAAACCAACTCATTTTTATAAAAATAACCACAAACAATCTCTCTTTCTCTCTCAATTTTTATAACATTCTCTCCATTTTTATACATTCTCTCAATTCTCTCAAATGGATCCCAACAACAACAACAACCAAAACAACCCCAACCAATGGAACCAATGGTTCAACCCTAACGTTAACCAATATCAAAACCCAAACCAATATCCACAATTTCAAAACCCCAACCAATATCAACACCCAAACCAATTTCAAAACTTTAACCAACTTCCAAACCCTAACCAATATCCCAAATTTTGCCAACAAACTCCACCACCACAACGACCATCCCAAGACCCGCTATACCAAGGCGGGTCGTTCCAACAGTTGCTTAACCTCCACGATTTTCCGCAAGTGCCTCCATTTGACGTTGACCGTAACCAAGGCGATTCTGAAGACGATGACGTTGTTCCGGAAACTCAACCGGAAAGTATGCCGGCCCGTGGGAAGAGGAAACATAAGAAGAAAGAAACCGAATCCCAAAGAGGCAAAACCGAAAAGAAGAGGTGGACCGAACGGGAGGAGGTCGCACTTGCTTCAGCATGGTCGTCGACATCCGAGGACCCCATTTTGGGAAATGATCAACATTCACCACTTTACTGGGATAGTGTTCGTGAAAAATTCTTCGCCAAGATGCTTAAAGATGATCCCTCTTACTTTCGTACCAAAGATGATCCCTCTTACTTTCGTACCAAAGATGATCCCACTTGGAGGAAGAGCTTCCAAGACCGATTGGTAGAGATCAAGCAAAGGCAAAAGCGCGCAAAGGAAAGGGCAAAGCCGCTGCTTCTTCTTCGGGGGCCGAAGAATCACTCCAGTATATTGGGAAAAAGTTTGGGGAATTTACTGAAACTGCTCAAGAAAAAATGCGAGCAAAAGCGTTAAAGACGATCATGCAGGACATCAGTCATCTCGGGGAGCCTTACAAAACAATAGCGGAAGAAGAAAAGAAAAGGCTTATCGAGAAATTTTTTCCTCAATATATGTAGTATTTTTTATTGTAGTATGTTTTTTTTAATAAATTGTAGTTTGTTTTTTTTTAAATAAATTGTAGTGTGTTTTTTTTTATTTTTAATAAAAATACAACTTTTTAAATAAAATTATATAATAAAAATACAAAATAAACTCTATCACTCCACATCATCATCACTTACACACAACCACTCCACCCATTTTTATCACTCCACATCATCACACTCTCTTTCCTACAAATCACACTCTATTTCCTACAAATCACCTCTATCACTCCACATCATCACTCCAAATCACTTACCACACCGATAGTCTAATATTTCAAAACATAACTGTTTATCTAAATTTTTTTTTATTATATCAAGTAATTTTGAGTACTTACCTTTTTTTTTCAATTCTAAAAACATGGTCTCTTCTAAAATTAGCCTGCGGCAATTCATTTACTCAAAGTCATTGCACCCGTGCCGTGAAATAAATAATAATTTACAAATACATATGCTTCTTCATCCGTGCCGTGAAAGTTAAAAAGAAAAACAAAGAGAAAAAAAGGAAGACAACAGGTTGTCCCTTGCGCCATCATAAAGCCTTATGTCGCTTGCCTCATTGCTAAGGCCTCAAATCAAATATCGTGGTCTTTACCTCGAAGACTTTTGTTATTAATTTAGGCTTTATTGTATTAAAAGACAATTGTCTCCATTGTATCCTCTAAGTTTTATTGAAGTATAGTAATATCTTGGTTTGAACGTTCTTATCTCAGCACGCTTCGATTGTGTGAGGATACTAGAAAATCCTTTCTTGTTACGTTTAGTAGATACGGCTTAACACAATTGCATAAATGGCATAGTTCTATTAGGGTTTCTTATATACTCCTATTTATGGTTAGTTATTAACATGAGTTTATTATATTTTATTTATATACTATATTATAAAACATTTCAACTTTTTATTTAAAAGTTAAAAATTTAAATAAAGTTTAATTACTATTATACATTTGTTTAGTAAATACAAAATTTAAATTAAAAGAATATTAATTATCTTTAATATATAATAAAAGAGGGGCCTTAAATGCCACATGGCGAATTAAGGTCCCTTGGATGAGTTGACTTCTTTGATGATAGCCGTTAGATCAGATTGATGATGTCATCAAAGATTATTTTCATTCTACACCCTCTTACAATACATAATTACATTTTCTTTCTTTCATTCTATCTTTACTAAAATAAAAAACATAACTATAATTTATTTATAGAATCGTTCAATTTAGACTATGATTGAACTTATTATTATTCTAAAATCTCCTAATACAAAATATCAAAACATAGGTATAAACGTAAAAGTGTATATATTATTATAACTATAAACACATTGTGTATAAACGTAAAACTATATATATTATTATACATATAGCATTATTTTTCTATAATAAATTAAAATCTACATAAACATAAAATTTACGATTCAATTTTTATTTTTTTCCGCGTTATCACGGGACAATAATCTAGTTAGTTAATAAATATAAGGATATGATTTATCTTAAACAAATTAAATTTAATTGTTAGTTAATTAATATAAGATATTCAGCAAATCACATAATATAACTTTAAATAATTTTTTGATCAATTAGAAACATATATTTATTTGAATTGTTAAAAAAATATTCACATAAACTAAAAATACATAAAAAGATAATATTCTTTAGAAAAAAAAAAGTGATATTTTCTACTTGAGTATTAATAACGGTCCGCTAAATTAAAATAATGTTAAGTTATCCAAAGATATTATACTTCACGATACGATTAAAAGCTTTTATAAACCGTTAACGTAGTTCAGTTTTGATAGATATAGTATAGAAAATGTTAACGTAGTGAAATGAGAAATAGAAACTATGACATTCGATGAGTGAATCATGAGATAATTAGAACCTATCAACAACTAACGTAATATAATGAGAACCCTTGATCGAAATTTTGTGTATTTTATGGTCCAATTGAGCTTAATTAGTTGAATATGACTACCCAAATGGGCAACATATATTTTTTTAGACATTACTTAACCAATATCTTAATGCAACACCATAATAATTGCATTTTATGACCGAATGAGTTTAATATACCGAATGACCCAAAAAACTTCTCAAACTAAATTATTTTTGCTAAATTTTTCGTCACCAATGTATCGCACGGATTCTACACTAGTATAATATATGTTATGAATCACTTAAGAAACAAAGAAAGGTTTAAGTTAACCTATAAATAAGATTAAAGTGAAAGCTTAAGATTCATATGATTATGACTTATTGATTTGTTCATGTGATTACGCAAACTAAAAGTAGTGATAACATTGTAAACTACCTATTAATATGAGAAACGATCTTATTAAACTAATTATGTAGCAAACTTCGTGTGACAACACTATTCTAAAATGTTACAAAGTCCAGAAGGGCGTCCATGGACTTTGACATTCATTTTTTTAAAATTATCTAAACATGTCATAGTTGCTTAAAGAATGTAAAAACAATTGATTAATAATAATTTTATAAATATGCTATTATAAAACCATAAATAGTAATAAAAAGAACCGAGCTGGTATCAAACATTCGGACTTTTATATTCGAACTGAAAAAAATCGGGTTTCTTGAAAGTCAAAACCCAAATTATTGGATTTAAGTGTGGTTCGGTTTATACTCATCTTTAAGAATTTGGTCTAACAAAGAATAAACCGCAAGACTAAATTACATGAACATAGGAGGATGAAAAAAGTGCCTTTTACAAAACGAACAAATTTATTGTATGATGTTTCGTTTATTAATTTTATAGTTGATGTCATTTACCAAAGCTAGTAAAGTTAGAATGACATTTTGTTTGGCTATTTACATAATAACTAGCATAGTATCCGTGCGATGTAGCGGTGACTAATAAGTTATGTATGACGAAATGTGATTCATTTAATCTTGTCATGAAACGGATGGGAGGTAAGCAGCGAACTGTCCATGTGTTCAACATAGCAACAAATTTAATTATTTCTCCTAGACAAAAAGCAAAGTTGAAAGACATATTATGTTAAATAAGTTTTTAAACAAGAGTAGTTGGGTCCGATCTCCGAACATAACTAAAATTTTTGTATAATTGATTCGTATGTAGACACACAAAAGATAAAATAGAGCATTCTAATCCTACAAATTATTTTAAAGTGTTACAAATATAACCCGCTTGGCATTACCAATAAACCCGCTATTTACGACCATAGACGAACAAATCAACTATTTGCATGAAATCAACCGGAGCTTGTCTTTTGTCCTCTCTTAGATTATTATCTATCGCCGACATCTACTTGTTTTCGTTCTTTTTATACACAACACATGCAACCATATTGAGTCTTAAAATACCTTTATGATAAACTTATTTTTTTTTTTAATTTTAATTAACCATGCACATTTTGTTTTCTTTTTTTCCATAACGCTGTAAATCTTTGTGCCACAAGCACAAGCGGAGGTAGTAACACTGATACTTTTAGCATCAAGATAAGAAACCTATTTGGGGTACGACTTTTGGGTATCAATTTTTTGCAATGTTGCAGGAGTGTAACTTTTCTTGAGCGATCCAACTTTTTTATAGGATAGAATTATTGTTAAAAAAAAAACCGAGTATACCTGATGGACATGTGTTGAGAGAAATATGAATAGTAAAATGTTTTTTTGTTTAAATTATTTGTCATTGGTTTAAAAAATTATCAGGTCAAACATGTTCAAAAAATTATCAATTTCCTGGGTGTTAAAATGGGCAGGGCTGATTTATTGGTTACATAGATCCATTTTTTATTTATAAGAGTTTTAATATCCCATTTAACCAATTTTAACTCAAAATTTCATATATTCTCGGTATGATACATTGAATTTACAAAAATTCTTTTATTATTAAGGGTATAGGAAAATTTCGATGCCTAATGCACAAGTGATTTCTGTTAATCGTTGTAATCAGAGAGTTTGATTTTTGACTTGTGTATAATTGAGTTGCTAAAAATAGTTCTTATCTAAAATTGAGTTCTTATTCGATCTATTTCAGTGATAGAGACCAAATTTCATAATTTGAAACTTTAAATTCCTCTAATTTAAATTTTAACGTTTTACCAATTTTTTTTTTTTTGTCTATCGGGTAATTAATGTTTCGTCATTTGCAAAACAACATGATCGTATTTTTTTGACAAATCCCAACTACGACTTTTGGTAGTGGTAAATACACCTTATATTGGGATTAATAAGGTATACTTATGAATTATGATATTGAAGTAACCTATTTATAACAAAATGAGATGTAGACATTCATATCGGAAAGATCTTCGATAAAAATGTGTGAAAGTATGTGGTTGTTTACATGAAGTTTAGAAAAGTTAGAAAAAATCGCTAATCATCTTAACATACAAGAATAACTTGAGTTGGGTCACTAACCAGAGATTAGAGGTCCAAATTTAAATCATGTATAGTATAGGTGCAAGAAACCGGTTTTAATCGATTTTCGGTTTTTAATAAACCGGTTTTAAAATAACCGGTTTAAAAAAAAAAACGGTTTAACCCGCATTCGGTTTTTTTTGGTTTAAAATGTTCGGAATCGGTTTTTTCGGTTTTGAACCGGTTTTAATCGGTTAGTTTCTTTTTGGTTTTTTTTCGGATTCGAATTTGGAAAAAATATAAATATAAACATAACTTCTATTTCAATTTTAAATAATACAATTACAACTAAAAATATAAACACACAAACATAACTTTTATTACAATTTAATACAATCGTGTAGTAAAGTATATCGAGCTTCGGCATGACCATCACCCGAATACACTTAACTAGTATTCTTCTTCTTCCTCGGATTCTACGTCAAATTCTTCAAATTCACTTTCATCTACTTCGGTAGTTGTAGGTGATATCCCCATTTTGATTTCTTCTTGTTCGATAACTTCTTCAACGTCTTGAAATAGTGGGCCTCCTAACGTTGTTACATTTTGTATCCTTTCGACTTCGTCCAAGTAATCTTTCAAGCATACACATACTTCCACGGCTTGAGGGGTTAGTCTTGACCTTCTTTCCGATATTATTCTACCGCTAACGGAAAAGGCTGATTCGGAAGCTACCGTCGTAGCTTGGACGGATAATAAATCCCGAGCCATAGCGGCTAAAATGGGAAATTGTACTTCTCTTTCTTTCCACCAAGCCAAAATGTCAAAATTGTGAAACCCCTCAATACCCAGAGTGACAAAGAAATTTGTAGCCTTATATTGTCCCAATTCGCTTGTTGGAGCCAATGTTATTTGACGCTTTATAGCGTCTTGAAGTAAAATATTAAAAAGGTTTATGTTTAAGTTTTGATTCCCTTCTCTCCCTTGAGATGTTCCCGCCCATATTGTGTCAACAATTGGGATACTTTATTGACCATATTTATCGCAATATATAGCACATAATGCATCAAAAGTGTTTTCAAATCTAGTTTGTTCATTTTCAATATATAACGGGTTTTTGCCATGGTGTAAGCGTAAATTTTCCAAAATTGATTTGATTAAACTTTGTACCCCGCCAACATTTAAACAAGAATTTAGTGCGGCGGAACAAGTAAAAATCAAAAGCAAAGAACGATAATATTTTATAAATTTCTCTTTTATAACTCTAACCACTTCTAAAAATTTGATGTTCGGAGATTTCAAATTCTTTTAATTTTTCGGTCATTATATAAATTTGGTTTAGAACTAAAGAGCTAGTTGGGTAATATACACCCGATAATATAGTCGTAGCCTCTTTAAAAACTAATAAAAACGAAGTTAAATCCTTTAGTCGTTCCCATTCATAAGAGAAAATAGATACGGACTTATTTTTAGAAACTAAAATGTCACTGAAAACATCTAAAGTATCACGTTGTCGTAATATATTTTCAAACATAGTGTGGGTAGAATTCCACCTAGTATTATTATCGTAGCAAGGTCCTAGGGGAGGTTCACTACATTGTTTTCGAAAACGTCTATAATTAGCTTGTCGTTCGTGACTCGAACTACATATAATTGTTAATAAAATTCTAAATTTTTGACTTAAATCATCACATATTAATAATGTATTTTGCACAGACAAATTTATAACATGAGCAACAGAACGAGAATAAAAAAAAGCGCCATCTAAAAGTGGTTTTATACGTAATTTTAGTAAAATCATTGCTTTATTATTATTTGACGCATCATCTAGTGAAACTGTAAAAACTTTATCGTCTAAGCTATATTCAACTAGTGTGTCATTTAAATTTTTTCGCAAATTACATCCCGTATGCGGATAACCAAACAATTTAAAAGCAATTGTACGTTTCATCAATAACCAAGATTTGAGATTTTGGTTATCATGAAACCAATGGGCTGTAACGGCTAAATAAGAATTTGTCTTACCATGTGGTGCGGTCCAAACATCACAAGCAATATTTACCCCATATTTATAGTTTCGAAAACCCTCAATTATTTCATTTTTAGATTTTTCCCAATATTTAAAGGCATCATTTCTAAGGGTAGTACGACTTACTTGTTTGTATCGCGGTTGTAGCCTTTCTTTGATAATTTTCGTAAGTCGTGGTTGTCGAAGTGGTTGAATGGAAGCCCCTATTGAATAACAAACTTCGTAAATGCTTCTCGAAGCGCATCATTATCGTATATAAATACGTTCCCATATGCACTAAGTTCCGATTGTGATGCTTCTTGACTAATCACTTTACAAGACCCGTTTTTGTGAGTTTTAGTGTTGTATTTAAATTAGAGCTTAAAAACTTCCCACACCTCTTGCAACGTGCTTATTCCATCCCGTCATTAATTACGCACAAATCGTAATTAACCCAAATTTCCTTGTTAGGGGAAGTTTGTATAATTTGCGCTATACCTTCATTTGTGTAAACTTTGACATTTCGAACATTGCTACTAGCGGAAGCTTGTGATTGTGTGTTTTCCATTTTTGTACTTTGATGTTTCTTACTTTTGAGAATTAGAGTTTTTTTCGGAAAAAAAAGTATATATATAGCGAGAATGCGAGATTATAGTGATTTTGAGAGAAGAAGAGTTGAGTTTTTGGTGTGGTTTCAACTGAAACTAGTTAAAACTATTTATAGACAACTTAGAGGTGCCAAAAAACTCAAAAAAGTAAAAAAAAAAAAGCGCTTGTAACGGCTCTTAACGGTAACTAACGGACAATAACTGACACTTAATGGTACTTAACTGACAGATTTTTTTTTCAAAAAACAGTTAAAAAACCGAAAAACCGAAATTTTGGGAAATATTTAACCGATCCTAACCGGTTCAGTTAAAAAAAACCGGTCGGTTAAAAAAAACCGGTCGGTTAAAAAAAACCCGGTTACAGTTTTGTTTTCGATTTTAAAAAAAACCGGTTTCTGGTTTTCATCTATAATGTATAGTGTTTTCTGTTTCAAGGACATCTCTATTCCAGTAAATGCTCAGTTGACCATATGAAGGGCTATGGTTTATAATCGTCACGAATTCGATAGTTAAGGAGTCAAGTTACTTCGTCGAAATTAGCCTTTTGATTGACAATATAACACACAACTTTTATGTTAACATACACTATCGCCAATCATTAAAACCATACTCCTGGCCTGACCAATCATACAATCTCAAGGGATAAAAATCGATATGTTGACCTACTTGGGTCCTTTCTTAAATGGGTAGCTATTATGAAAAAAATAAATTATGTTAAAGCTCCAAAGAAACAACAAACATAAATGGCTAAAAGGAGTAAGTTAAGTTCCGCCATCCGAACAAAACAATGTTATTTAATTTAACATTAACATATGTAATATAACATAGAGGGGGAATGGGTCGATTTTTCTTTTTTCTTTTCTTTTGCCCAACAGTTTTGACCAAAACCTATACTCGAACAATTCTTTTTAAGTATTTTCGGTATTTATTTATTTTATTCGTTCTCTTTTGTTTATTTTCGGTATTTATTTATTTTCGTTCCCTTTTGTTTGGTTTATACTCATCTCTAGTAATACAACGTAGGAGCATGAAATTTGATGTAATAAAGATAAACTGTAAGATTATACGACATAAACATAAGAGTTGTTAATATGTTGATAAAGGTTAGTTCTACAACACGAAGAAATTTATTGAATGATTTACCGGGCATGACCATAGTGAGTATACTTACAATTTTTTGTTTGGCTATTTACATAAACATAATAGTAGTATGATTTTGATTTAAACACAAATAAAAATATGAAAAAAGTGGAATTAAGGACACACACACACATATATATATATATATATATATATATATATATATATATATATATATATATATATATATATATATATATATATATATATAAAAGAAAAGAAAAAGAATATATGTAATGTAATGGACTTGATAAGAAACCCAAATCGAAAGAAGGCCTAGTTTAGAAAGAGAAAGACCCTAATAAAGCCCAGCCAGTATAAATAGATAATATAAGCAGCTAGGGTTTAATCGCCGTTGTCATTTGTTTGTTTTATCACAACAGAGAAACGAAACCAAATCACAAGAAGCAAGAATGGCGGATTCACTCGTTCTTCGTGGAACCATGAGAGCGCACACTGATTGGGTAACAGCAATCGCCTGCCCGATCGACAACTCCGACATGATCGTGACGTCATCCAGAGACAAATCAATCATCGTATGGCGTTTGACGAAGGAAGACAAGACATACGGCGTTGCTCAGCGGCGTCTAACCGGCCACTCTCACTTCGTTCAAGACGTCGTGCTTTCATCTGACGGCCAGTTTGCTCTTTCCGGCTCATGGGATGGCGAGCTCCGTCTATGGGATCTGAACGCAGGAACCACCGCTCGTCGTTTTGTCGGGCACACAAAGGACGTGCTGTCTGTTGCTTTCTCAATCGACAACCGACAGATTGTCTCTGCCTCACGAGACAAGTCTATCAAGCTCTGGAACACACTCGGGGAATGCAAATACACAATTCAAGACGGCGATGCTCACAACGATTGGGTTAGTTGTGTCCGTTTCAGTCCTAATACTTTACAGCCAACAATTGTTTCAGCTTCTTGGGATAAGACTGTTAAGATATGGAATTTGACTAACTGTAAGCTTAGGTCAACATTGGCTGGTCACAATGGTTATGTGAATACCGTTGCTGTCAGTCCCGATGGTTCGTTGTGTGCTAGCGGTGGTAAAGATGGTAACATTTTGCTCTGGGATTTGGCTGAGGGCAAGAAATTGTATTCTCTTGATGCTACTTCTATTATCCATGCTTTGTGTTTCAGTCCCAATAGGTATTGGTTGTGTGCTGCTACTGAGACTAGTATTAAGATTTGGGATCTCGAAAGCAAGACCATTGTTGTCGATCTTAAGGTTGATTTGAAGCACGAGTCTGAGATGGCTGCTGAAGGCACTGCTACTCAAACCAATGCTGGCAAAACTAAGGTCTTTCCTTCCTTCCATTTCGAATTTAATACTTTTATATTACTACTTGTTATGTAATCTAACTTGTTGTGTGTTTTATATTATTACATTGTATAAACATGTTTGTCAACTTGAAGTGAAAGTATGATTTTCTTTTTTAGTCTTTTAAGCTTGTTTATTATGAGTTTTCACTGATATGGTTTTTCTAAAGGTGGATATACAAATGCTTATTGGTTTTAAATGATGTATGCATTTGTTTAAATGTGATCATGTTATGCAAAGTTTGTTTATCATAGGCATTGCAGACCTCTAAGCATGTTTCATAGACGGAAAAAATAATGTTTTTTATTTTATAAGAAATGCACTTATTTCCTAGTTTCTGATTTCCCTCAATATTGACTGATTGTTTTCTTATTGTCTTCATCAATTAATTCCTTTTGTTCTGTGTTTCTTATCTGATGTCATTTTGTTTATTTTGCATCTGTTCTATCAATTTAAATGTTTTCAATATTTTGGGAATTTTTATGTTTTACCTCTTTTGTTATTGTTTAAATTTGATTTACCTTTTTCTAAGTTTATGAAATGTTCTGTATTACTTGATTGACTTAAGTATTTGTTGAAATACAATAGTCATGAAAATGCTGTCACCTTCTTTATTAAGTTTTAATTACCAAAACTTTACCTAATGAGTCATATGTGTATTTTATTTTGTGGTCATATGC
Organism: Senecio squalidus; assembly: GCA_910822075.1. NCBI lineage: Eukaryota > Viridiplantae > Streptophyta > Magnoliopsida > Asterales > Asteraceae > Senecio > Senecio squalidus. The sequence continues at coordinate 9,547,763 of CAJVGC010000589.1, read as the reverse complement.
CATCCTTGTTTTTGATGAACAAATGAATTCGCAGGTTATCTATTGTACAAGCTTGAGCTGGAGTGCGGATGGTAGCACTCTCTTCAGTGGATACACAGATGGTGTGGTTAGAGTTTGGGGTATCGGTCGCTACTAGAAGGCATGTTTCAGAAAGGTGGATGTTTCTATAGATCGAAAAAGCTGTTAGGGTTTTGCTTTTAAGTTTATTATGACTTTCAATTTTGGAAGACATCTTGTTTATTTAACTATGTCATTTCCTGTCAAGGAAAAGTTTCTTTTGATTGCTTTACTATTCTAGTTGTTCCAAAAGATTAATTTTTTGGCTTTTAAAATTACAATTAGTTGTGAATGCATGCTTTTTGAATGGTTATGTTCTTATGCAATTTCTGTTTTAATGTTTTTTTTTGTCACTATTCTCGATGTTAAATCTGACTTCAATCAATGATTTATATAGGCAATAGTTAAAGTATGGGTAAAGTATGATCCAAATATAGCTTTACGACCACTCCCAACAGTTGCTTCAACTGACACGGTCAGTTTTTGCCAATTCAGCGTAACTGCCAACAGTTACTCGTCAGTTAGTTTTTCTGGACCCTACATATTTTATTACTTTTACATTTAAAATATAACAAAAATAATTAAAACAACTTCATTAAAATAAAAAACATTAACACCATTACATTAAAATAAATAAAAAGCCATACAATAAAAACACATTACGAGAAATAAACATTACAGTAGAAAAAAGTAAACGTCTAATCTTCGTCTTCGTCGTCGTCGTCGTCGCTTTGTTCTTGTTGCGTACTCGATCCACCGCCAAACATATTCTTAAAGTCCGATTTGAAATTTTTGAATGTTGCTTTCTTAGCTTGTTTTAACATTTGTTTATGTTTTTTACCAATACTTTTTGGTATTGGTTTAGCCATAAAATTCCAAACTTTAAGAACCAACTTTTTTTTGGCAATTTCGGTAAGCTTGTCCATCGTTTCTTTTTGCACCTCAGCCCCCATTTTGATCGATTCAATGGTTTCGTCCCTTGAACTCCTTGATGAGGTAGCCGCGTCGGACGAAATCGAAGTTCTTTGACTTTTTTTACTTGTGTCAAGACCGATTGGACGTCGGATCCGGTCGTCGGTGAATAACGTTGCCATGGTAGCTGCAAGACCCGGGTTTTCTTCTTGATAGGTGTTGGGTACCGTTTCATCTTCCTCTAAGTTTATCGGTTCCGAGATGGGTGCCTTTTTTTGGATCTTCGTTTGTTTCCCATAACACAATCCTCCGTGTAAAACTTCGGGTATCTATTAATCGCGCGCCAAGAAGAAGTGTAAATGAAGTGTCGATCGGTTTGATCCTTGAATTGTACCTTTGCCGCTTCTAAAACATTTTCGTCCGAAAACCCACTTGGACGATGATCATTAAGGCGCTTGTATATCGGGTTGAAAAGCTTGACATCTTCGGAAATTTTATTCCATTTGCCCGATAGTTGGTTAAGGCTTTGTTTTTCCTCGACCAAATTGTTGTAATCCTTTTGTACCGTCGCCCAAAAACTACTACCCGGTTGTTTGTTTCCGTCTATAGCATTTTCCGAACAATGCACCCATCGTTCGGCTAAAATCCTACTTTCTTCGTCGGACCACTTTATTTGTCGTTGTTTGACATTTTCCGGTACGATTTCAGCGATTTCTGCCTCGTTGGGCGGTGGATTCCATTGTGATGTGTTTGGTGGTGGATTCCATTGTGATGTGTTTGGTGGTGGATTCCATTGTGTTGTGTGTGGTGATGGATTCCAAAATTGAGAAGTGTTTGGTGGTGGGTTCCATTGTGAATTGTTTGGTGATGGGTTCCATTGTAATGTGTTTGAATTTTGATAAAAATGTGGTTGTTGTTGGCTAAATTGGGGTGGGTTTTGTGGTGGTGATTCTTGGTACCAATCACGGTGTTGGTACGAATTGCGTGGATCGTCGGATGTTAGTGCGAATGAATTGGCAATTAGTGGCCCGTATGAAGCAAACCCGGATGGTGTAGCGTTACTTGATTGTGGAGCGGAAGAAGAACCCGCTGGTGAATGTGGCATCGGAGACATCGGGTTGTTTAATAAATTTTGAAACATGTCGTTGCTCACCGAAGGTGTTTTTTTCGTTTGTTTTCTCGGCATTTTTTCGGGTTGTGTTTGAGTGTTGAATGTATGTGTTTGAGTGATGAATGTGTGTGTTTGAGTGATGAATGTGTATTGTAGGTATATGTTGTGTGTTAAATTGTTAAATGTGTACGAATATATATTGAGTATTGTGAATTGTTTTAAAAAAAATAAAAAAAATATTCAAGTTTACAACGGCTTCATAGCCGTTGCATTAAAAAAAAAAACACTTTTTAATCCCTGTGGGCCCCACCTTCTCGTCCATTTTTCATCTCATAACCAACGCATGGCAACCGACGAATGTACCGACGGACAAGGGATGGTACCGTTGGGAGAGGTCTAATATATCGCAGTTACCCTACTGCCGCCTGTACTTTTAGTACTTGCTATTTTAACCCCTTATTAATAATTAAATCGCTTTAAGTTCTCTGTCCAGCTTCTAATATATCAGTTTCTTTGAAATAAATCTTAATATATATATAAAAAATGTAATTTAAGAAATTAACTTCTATTGAACAATATAAAGTCAATGTAAACAAAAATTCTATCATTTAAATAAAATATTTTCATATATTTTAAAAAACCCCTAATAATCATATTTTAAGAAATTAACTTGTATTGACCAACTAGATTATTGTCCCGCGATAGCGCGGACAAATACAAATTGAATCATAAAGTTTATATCAATGTACATTCTAAATTATTATAAGAAGACAATGTTACACATATAATAACATATATACTTTTACTTTTATACACATGTTGTTTATATTATAAACACATGTTTGATATTTTCTATTAGGAGATTTTAGAATAAAAATAAGTTAAACTATAGCCCAGATTGAGTTATTTTATAAGTAATTAGGATTATATTTTTTATTTTAGTGGAGATGGAATGAAAGAAATAATGTAATTAAGTATTGTAATAGGGTGTAAAATGAAAATAGTATTTGCTGACATCATCAATTTGATCTAACGACTGAAATTAAAAAAGTTAACTAATCTAAGGACCTTACCCCGACATGTGGCATTTAAGGCCCCTCTTTTATTATATATTAAAGATAGAAAGCCTATATAAACAATTTTTTTAGCATTTAACTAAAATATTTTCATATATTTTAAAATACCTTAATAATCATTTTTTAAATAAATTTCAAAACTTAATTAAATATATATATATATATATATATATATATATATATATATATATATATATATATATATATATATATATATATATATATATATATATGGAAAAGTTAAGAAAGACCAATAATTTTTTAAAGACCAAAAGACACAATCTTCACCACCTATTTATTTCCAATCCAATGGATATCATTAAATTAAAACCCACTTTTAATTTTTAAATTATTATTTTTTAAATTAATTTATCTCGCAAATCGTTAATCGTTAGACAAAATCAGTTACACCGTTGCGACCGTCGTATTCTCATCTTTATTTAGAGTAGTGGTCATATAAATATATATGCACTTGAGGGTCACTCTACTATTCCGGATAATCCGATTGGGTGATTGAACAAAAAAAATATATATAATGTTCACTTAACTTTATAAAACCGTTTGTTTGGATCATTGGGACCCATCACGACTTGTTATAGCAGGTCATAATATTTTTTATATGAAAATAAAAAACATTTCTTTTTATTTTTATGAAACCAAACCCATCCATGGCAAACGCATTTAAAAAACACAGATCCAATCTAAAACTCACCCCATCAAAAACCCTAATCACCTTAATCTTCTCAACATCCCTAATCCTCCTAATCCTCTACCTAACCTCAAACCCTAACCCTAATCCAACCCTTTAATTGCTACAATGCACCCCAGCCACACCCAATAATCGCAAACCAAGTTGAAGGTGTCAAATACCCATTCCTATTTTTACATCAAAAGCACTATGTCGGAAGTGCGCTCGTATTTCACCATTTTTTCCGGTAAAAATTTCAGACGACTCCACCGTGTCGCTAGTTTTGCTCCAATCTACAGTGAAAACCACCATAACAACTACTATCATTCACGTCAATATAATCCTCATCAATTCAAGCATGTGTTACATCATATTCTAAGTGAGATTCGATGGAATCAGTGAAATAATATAATCGATTCAATGTGTTGAATCGTTTGAATTGGTTGATGATTGGAGTGTATTAAGAGTAAGAAACTTAGTAAGAATCATGGAGAATTAGTTCAAAGGTTGAATTGATTGAAGGATTTGGGGGAAAACATTTTTTCTAGATTTGGGAGAGATTTTACAAACTAAATATGTCCCCTTACAAGTTTGGATAAATATGATTTGATACTGGTAGTTGAGGAAGATGGTAGTTGAGGAAGATGAAGGGGACCACACATATTCAACATGTGTACAGTCATAAATTTATTTGGATTATAAAAAAGGAATAAATAAATGCCACATCACATAAAAATTCAAGATTACTATCTTTTATCCGGTTACCGTTCGTCCGAGTGATTCACTTAAACTTTTCTTGAATTATGAGTGATCATTTTAAACTTTTTTTGAAAGTAGAGTGACAACGACATATTTTTTTTTTGTTCAATCACCCAATTGGATTATCTGGAATAGTAGAGTGACCCTCAAGTGCATTAACCCTATATATATATATATATATATATATATATATATATATATATATATATATATATACTTTCGACGGCTTTTATTTTATTGATTTTCGGTTGGGTATTAAAATTGTAACGTTAATATCACTGATTTTAACATAAATGAGTAAACTTCAAAAACAAAAAATGTTATATAATGCATGATTTATCTAAACTCAAAAAAATTAATCAAATTTTGACAACTTTTATTTTTTCGTTTTTGGACAAATGTTTAAACTCATAAGATTATAACGCATGTGATGTTAACATAAAATATGGATTTAAAGATCTAAAATCGTTATATGATATAAAATTAAATAAAATCTATAAAAGAAATCATATGTGATAGTACTAAAATCACATGTGATAGTACTAAAATCACATGTGATATTTACATAAATCATATATGATGTTATAGTATTCGTAGAACTTTAAAACATTAAGCCAATAACATACACGATTTTAACTTTAAATGTGAAATTTTAAACGCAAAAATATTATATGATGTATAATATATATAGACCCGAAAGAAAAATTGAATTTTGACGATTTTTTTTTCTTCGTTTTTGGTCAAATCTTGATATTCGTAAGGTAAAATCACATGTGATATGAACACTAAATGTGAATTTCAAAACCTAAATATATTATATGATTTATATTTAACTAGAATAAAAAAGAAAAAACAAAAATTATAAGTCAAACTACTAATATCACATGTGATAAAACTGTGATTTTATAATTTAAATTTTCCAAAACCCGTCAAAAACCCGGATTTTTTTTTTGTCAAAAGTATATCAAGTGGGTGCTCTATAGAGAGAGAAAATAATGCTCGTTTTAATGGTGTAATTTATTTGTTTAATACATTTACGGTTTTTAAGATAATTAACTTTTAAACAAAAATAAATTAAAGTGGGTTTTTAAAATAAATGATTGTGATTGATTCATTTGGTCTCAAGTTTTATAATTCTCTTAAATGATCCTAACCCTATATATATAAATATCTTAATATATATATATATATATATATATATATATATATATATAATATTGTCACACCCCGCTAAAGCGGAAACACGGAATGTGAGAGCTGGAATATCATTACACGGTCATAAGCAAATATAAACGATTCAAGTCATTTCGATTAAAAATAAAATAGTTCAAGTTTCAACAACCAAGCAGTTCATAAATTTTAAATAAAGTACAAGTACAATGTTTCAAAATAAAATTCCCAAAATGGAAAGGTCTTTTCCCAATGTGCGCCTCACGTAACCATATTGACCCTTCCTTGCCATGCATTCCGTACACTTACATTAATTTCCTAAAACATAAGATAAAGTGTCAACTACATAAAGTAGTGAGTGAGTTACAGTTTAGAGTTTCGAGAAAAGTTTCCAAAAATAGAAAGTACAAGAAAAATAGTGACGTCAGTGAAAAGGAACGGAGTGACGTTAGAACGTACATGTAAATAGTAAAAGATTTGTACACACGTAAGTAAAACAAATAAAACTCGTATAAGTAAAGTTGTAGCGGAATCCAGGCGCTAAAAAGGTATATGCGTAGGGAGTATGTGTTTAACTAAATAGTAACTCGTATCAATCACTTGGCATAATATAAATAGTAAGTATACACTAAACCGATTGTGTGATCCTGAACTAGCCCAAAAATATTTAATTGAGTGAACATCTGAACATAGTAATATGTACTTGGGTCGCTAACCCTGAGTAAGGAGTGACCGCTCCTAAGTATCAATACCCATATGACTAACGGCTATTGCTAATAGTGTATAAAGTTTCCTGAACCAAAAACGGGCAATGAACAAAGTTTCCAAAGTTTCTTACGGGTTTATATTTTCATCAAGGATTGGTCGCTAACAAGTATCCTAAATTTAGTTAACCTGCTAAGGCATCAACACATATACGCATAGTAGTTTCACAAGTTTCAAGTTTCGTACAAGTTTCCAAAGTTTCAAAGTTTCCAAAGAGTTTCAAGTTTCGTACAAGTTTCCAAAGTTTACGAGTTTCATAAGTTTAAAATGTTTCAAGGTTTCCAAAGTTTCGCACAAGTTTCCAAAAGTTTCAATAAAGTATCAAAAGTACCAAGTTTCCAATTGTTTCAAATAATTCGCAAATAGTTTTAAAGTTACAAGCATAGTATCTTATGTTTCCCCCAAATAATGTTTAAAAGTACAAGAGTAAAACAAAGTGGGGTTGTAACTCACGGTTTGCGAAGATAGAGAACTCGGGAATCGGTCGGGAAAGGAGCCGGGAATCACGGAATGCCTAAGGATACCAAGATTGTACAAAAGTTATTATCTCATTAGGTTACTTTATATAATGGATTCGGTAACTTTTGTTTAAAATTAAGTGTTAAGTCAACATTGTTCCAAAATTGGTCCGAAGCGGTTAACGTTATTTTTAGTCCGAAAGTTCATAGTTGATGTTATTTATTTATGTGATAGACATGTTTTGGTTACTGAGGTGGTTTAAGTTTTCTAACGAAATTTGGGCAGCGCTTCCGCGCCTAAATTTCGTGTCCAAAACCTAAAGTCAATTCCGCTCACAAAACACATATAAACACATATTCTTATATAAACAAGTCCAAAGAGCTCAATACAAGTCACCATTGTTATTATTTTAGTCACCTCAGTTTCAAATATTATTCACTAAAAGTCCAGAACGTGTACATAAGTTTTAAACGACCAAACGACGATTTTTCGGGGAAACAGCAGCCCGGTGCGCAGCACCTACCAGGGGGTGCGGTGCACCTCCTTGCTGTCTTTTCCCGTTTTGTGTTTTTCTTGTAAAAAATGTCACACCCCGCTAAAGCGGAAACACAGAATGTGAAGAGCTGGAAAATCTTTACACAGGTCATATAAAACATAACGGCCTCGACCCGTCCATGCCATGCACAACATGCTTACACTAATTTCCTGAAACATAAGATAAAGTGTCAACTACGAAAGTAGTGAGTGAGTTACAGTTTGAATAGTTCGTCAAAATATAAGTAAAGTATATAAAGTAAAAGTTTCCAAAAAGGAGGTTAGCGGAACAAGTCGCTTAAAATTTATATACTTTTAAAGTCCAAGTAACGGGCGAACCAGTGCCTTAAATTTGTAAAGACCAAATAAAGTCAATTTGTAGTTGCGAAAGTCAATCGCTAAAAAGTTCATAAGTTTATGCGTAAGTAACTAATTAGATTTCTTGTATCAACCTCTTGGCATCTATAATTTTAAGTGTTCACACTAAACCGATTGTTCAACCGTGGTGCCCATCTTCCCGCCTCTCAAACGGGAAGATTGTCTAATTCTTAGTAATATGTACTTAGATTGCCATCTAAGCAAGGAACGGTTCTTTCCTAAGTATCGATACCCATAATTACTATACGGCTAAGTAGCTAATAGTGTGTAAGTACAAGTCCAAAAAGTCGTGGGCGTCAAATAGTTTTGTCTAAAAGAGAGGTAGTCGTCCGTCACTTAAGTACGTATTATAGCTCCATCAAGGGTTGGTACGTATACAAGCATCAATAATTAGTCTAGTACAAAAAGAGCGAGCCAATAAGTCCAAGTAGAACAAAAATGTTTTACGCATAAGAGTTCAAAATAGTACGTACAAAATAGTTCCAAAGTCCAAAATAAGTCCAAGAACGTTCCAAAATAAGTTCCAAAATAAGTCCAAGTACGTTCCCAAAATAAGTTCCAAAATAAGTCCAAGTACGTTCCAAAAGTCAAATTAGTTCATAAGTTCAAAAGTCAAAGTTTGATAATTTGCAATTTGATTCATAAAGATTTCAAGAACAATTAAATCTTATGTTTCCCCCAAAATTCATGTAAAACATATATAAAATAAGGGGTTGTAACTCACGGATTGCGAAGAACGAGAACTCGAAAACTCGGTCGGAATATGAAAGCCGGGAATCACGGATTGTCTAATATTACCAAGATAGTTTAATTAGTTGTTATATTATTATGTTCTTATATAATAATATAGACCAAATTTTATTAAACTTAAGTGTCAAGGTTAAGTAAAGTTAAAATAGTCCGAAAAGGTAATTGTCACGTTTTGTCCAAAAGTCCGATTTAACATTTTCGATCATTATATCTTAAGTGCTTTTGCTCGCTGAAGTGATTTACAATTTCTAAGGAAATTTGGGCAGCGCTTCCGCGCCCAAATTTCATGCCCAAAAATTGTACCATCACTTCCGCTCACAAATCACCTAAAACACAATACCATATATATTATAGTTCAATATAGTCCAAATAGTCCAATATAAGTCACCATTATTATTAGTTTTATTTATCTCAGTCCCATAATAATGTTAGAACAAGTCCAGAATGTACACATAAGTTTTTAACGAGTAAAACGACAAGTTTTCGGGGAGACAGCAGCCCGGTGCGCGGTACCTATCAGGGGGTGCTGCGCACCTCCTTGCTGTTTTCCCCGTTTTTGTGATTTCTTTGCTAAAAACGTATTTTTACCCATAGATTTCGACATGCAACCGGTTTAAACTTATTAAAACATCTTTTTAACAGTTTATAAAGCATTTTTGGTTACAAATCCGTGGATCTAAAGGTTATTTCGGTTAAAAACGTTTTTGACCATAAAAAGTCATAGATTTGTTCAAAAACACATTTTCAACCGTTAGATCTTACATGCAATTGAATATTTGTATAAAAATAGTAAAAAGAAAGAAATCTACCGAAGGAAAAGCTCGGATGATGAGTTTTGGTCGGATTTACGCTCCAAAAATCTTTACAAAACTAGTCCTTTTTCAAAATAACGACACCCCCTTGCTTCTCTAGTTGATTAGAACGATTTGTATGGACTAAGATGATGTTTGTGTGGCTGGAAGTCACTGGAACAATTGAGTTCTAGAGAGAAAAGTAGAGAGAAAATGTGTCGTGTGTGTTTTGTGTGTGTGTTTTTGTGTTATGTAAAAATGAAAATGAAAATGAAATAAGGATAATAATGAAAAGGGGTGTGGGGCAGAACATTTGACAGTAATTAAGTGTAAAGTTTCGAGTTTGATTGGTTGAAGTTTACAAAAACGAGACAGGGACCAAAACTGTAAATATTTTGAATTCTGGCGTGAGGTGCTGCGCACCTCAACACTAGGTGCTGCGCACCGGGTGATTTTTCAGCTTTTATCTGATTTTTCGTTTTTGCGTTTTAGCTTCGTTGGACCTTTTTGTTAATTGAAAGTTCTTAAGTATGATTGTTATGAACTTAGGAAAGTTCAATAGGTGTTTTCTTGGTATTAGGACTTATATAATTGATTCCGGAAGTTATTCCGACACTAGTTCCGACAAAGTACAGACTCAATAGTTACGAACTAGAACAAAGTGAACATGATAAAAGAGTGACTAACGTTTCGAACCGATATAGTAATTGAACAAGTACCTGAATTTTAGACGGTTGTCACATTCTCCCCGGGTTGAAAGAAATTTCGTCCCGAAATTTAGTGCGTCCCATCAGGAAGAAGAGTTCTCGAAGAGATGTGGATACTTCTGACGGAATTGGTCTTCACGCTCCCATGTGAATTCGTGACCACGTCGGGAATTCCACCGAACTTTGATTATCGGAATACGGCTCTGCCTGAGTTGTTTGACCTCGCGGTCAACAACTTCGAGCGGTTCCTCGATGAAGTTTAGCTTGCTGTCGATTTTGACCTCGTCAAGAGGGATGACGACGGTCTCATCAGACAGACACTTCTTCAAGTGTGAGACGTGAAATACACTATGAACATTCGCGAGAGTCTGAGGGAGTTGGAGACGATAAGAAACGGGACCAATACGCTCAATCACTTCAAATGGACCGGTGTACCTTGGACTCAGTTTACCGCACTTACCGAAGCGGACTACCCCTTTCCAGGGCGATACTTTGAGAAGTACTTGGTCGCCAACTTGGAACTCAAGGGGTTTCCTTCGGTTGTCGGCGTAGCTCTTTTGTCGGGTACGAGACGTCTTCAGTCTTTCACGAATAGTGGTGATCTTGTCAACGGTCTCCTGGACGATATCGAGTCTCGTAAGTTGTCGATCGCCAGCTTCGAGCCAACATAGCGGTGACCGGCACTTACGTCCATAGAGAGCCTCAAATGGTGCACACTTGATGCTGGCATGGTAGCTGTTATTATAGGAGAACTCGACCAGGGGAAGGTGAGCGTCCCAACTTCCTCCGAAGTCTACTACACATGCTCTCAGCATGTCCTCAAGTGTTTGGATCATCCTTTCGCTCTGGCCGTCGGTCTGAGGGTGATACGCGGTACTGAGGTCTAGTCTAGTACCTAAGGATTTCTGAAGAACATTCTAGAAACGGGAGGTGAATCGACTATCCCTATCGGAGATGATGGAGAGTGGTGTTCCATGACGAGAGACGATCTCGTTGATGTAGACTTGAGCGAGCTTCTCCATCGAATGATTTTCCTTAATTGGAAGGAAATGAGCGGATTTGGTCAAACGGTCTACGATTACCCAAATCGTGTCGTTGCCCTTAGCCGTACGGGGCAACTTGGTGACAAAGTCCATAGAAATCTGCTCCCACTTCCACATGGGGATTTCTGGTTGCTGAAGTAAACCTGAAGGCTTTTGATATTCCGCCTTGACCTTGGAGCAAGTAAGGCACTTGGCTACATACAAGGCGATATCTTTCTTCATGCCCGGCCACCAGTAGTATTCTCGGAGGTCCTTGTACAACTTGTCGGATCCCGGATGGATGGAGTGTCTAGATCGGTGGCCCTCGTCCAAAATGAGGTTGCGAAGATCCTCAGATCTTGGAATCCATGCTCGACCTTTGAAGTAGTAGATTCCGTCCGACTTGCGTTCGAATTCTTTCTCGTGATTATGAAGCGTCTCGACCTTAATGTTCTCGGGCTTTAACGCCTCTTGCTGTGCGTTTGCAATCTTCGTGCGAAGGCTTGTTTGAACTTGCATACCCAATGCTCGAACTCGAGATGGCTTTACCCTTTCCTTCCTACTTAGGGCATCTGCTACTACGTTTGCTTTACCCGGGTGGTATTTGATCTCGCAATCGTAGTCACTCAGCAATTCTATCCATCTACGTTGCCTCATGTTGAGCATTTTCTGATCTAAAATGTGTTGAAGGCTCTTGTGGTCAGTGAAGACCGTACACTTAGTACCGTACAAGTAGTGTCTCCAGATCTTCAAAGAAAAAACGACGGCTCCCAACTCTAAGTCGTGCGTGGTGTAGTTCTGCTCGTGGATCTTCAGCTGCCTGGAAGCGTAAGCGATGACTTTGTCCTTCTGCATTAGGACACACCCAAGTCCTTGGTGGGAGGCATCGCAAAACACTACAAAGTTGTCCGTGCCCTCTGGTAGAGATAAAATCGGTGCGTGACACAATTGGTACTTGAGTTTCTGGAAAGAATCCTCCTGATCTTTCCCCCAGATAAAGTCCTTATCTTTCTGAGTGAGATCGGTGAGGGGTTTTGCGATTTTTGAGAAGTTCTCAATGAATCTTCGGTAATAACCTGCCAATCCTAGGAACTGACGGATTTCAGTCGGGGTTGTCGGGGCTTGCCATTTCTCAATCGCTTCAATTTTGGCTGGATCCACATGAATCCATTCCTGGTTGACCACATGACCAAGGAAATGTACCTCTCGGAGCAAGAATTCACACTTCGAGAATTTGGCGTACAACTTCTGTTCTCGGAGGAGTTCTAAAATGAGCTTAAGGTGCTTCTCGTGATCTTCCTTGTTCCTCGAGTAGATGAGAATGTCGTCTATGAATACGATCACGAACTTGTCTAGGTATGGCCTACACACTCTGTTCATCAAGTCCATGAACACTGCCGGTGCGTTGGTAAGACCAAAAGGCATGACAAGGAATTCGTAATGGCCGTATCGAGTGCGAAAAGCGGTTTTCGGAATGTCGGACTCGCTGACACGAACTTGGTGATAACCCGAACGGAGGTCGATCTTGGAGAAGTAAGTTGCACCCTGCAACTGGTCGAAGAGATCGTCGATTCTCGGGAGTGGGTATCGGTTCTTGACGGTCAGCTTGTTCAGCTCTCGATAGTCTATGCACATACGGAAAGATCCGTCTTTCTTTTTGACGAAGAGGATTGGGGCTCCCCAGGGGGACGAACTTGGACGAATAAGACCATGGTCTAAGAGTTCCTGTAACTGTTTCGACAGTTCCAGCATTTTGGGTGGTGCCAGACGGTACGGTGTCTTGGCGACCGGTGCTGCGCCAGGAATGAGGTCTATTCGGAACTCCACTTGTCGTTGTGGCGGCAGCCCTGGCAAATCCTCGGGAAAGACTTCGGGATGATCCTTAACTACAGGAATATCTTGGAGTCGAATCTCAGAAGGTTTACGCTCGACGACATGGGCAAGGAATGCGTCATAGTCCCTCAGAAGGTACTTGCGCATTTTGATTGAGGATACGATGCGAAGTTGTCGTCCAGGCTTGTCTCCCTGTACAACGAGAGTCTCTTTTTCCGAAAGAGGGATACGGATAAGTTTATCGAAACAGACGATTACCAGTCGGAAGCGAGACAGCCAATCCATTCCGACAATGATGTCGAAACTTGAAAGCTCAATAGGAATTAAATCAATGGGGAAGATTTTATCGGATAGGCATAGGGAACAACCTAGAATTATGTCCTTAGCTTCAAATTCTTGGCCGTTGGCATATTCGACTGTAAAAATATCCTTAAGAACTTTAGATTCTAATTCAATGAGGGGTCTAAATTCTAAGGAAATGAAACTTCTTTCGGCTCCTGAGTCGAATAATACGGAAGCAGAATGATTGACGTACCAGTAACTGCGTTGGGTCCTGACGTGCTTCCGCAGCGTTAGTGCGTAAGCGCG
>CAJVGC010000589.1:9500947-9534063 GCA_910822075.1 Senecio squalidus | reverse complement strand
CATAGCCGCATTCAACTGTTCAGCAACTTGCTCGGCAATGATGCTGGCATTAGTGCGAGGAGCCATGATTCTACAATCAGAAGAACAGATTTAGTTTAGAACGCACGAATGGAATATGGCAAGAATGCAATTTAGTGATCAAATACACTTATAGCACGAGATTAGGATGAATGATCAAGTAGTACACACAAGATTTAGATCCAAGAGATAGAATTATAATGATCGCAACAAGTACAAGATTCATAAGGTACGACAAGCACAATGATAAAAGACAGGAATTTCATTCATAATCATAGAGTTTGGTACAAGTACTGAACTGAGAAATATTGGTACAATACATAAAAGGAAAGATGATAAAGGTCTACGTCGTGTACAAAGAGAAAATTACGACTAGACTAAGTACAATACAAGTAGGAGAAATAACTAATGGCGCCTATCCAGAAACATCTTGGCTGCCATAACCACAATCAACGTGCCCATCACCAGGCACATACCAATGAGGCGCTGCACAGTACGGGCCGTAGCTCGGGTCGATGCGATGAATCGCAACGCCTGCTCCGACAGCCGTTCTGCAGAGTCGGTAACCTCACTGATGAGGTGTCCCTGGTTCTGGGTCTCCTGAGCCAGTCCCCGCACTTCGCGGTGCAAGTGAAGGAACGCGGCCGGTGGGGGAGGTTGAAGGGTAGGAGGCATCCTCTGCCTCGCAGCCTCGGCGTCTCTGGCGCGCTGCATCTCTTCGCGCTCGAACTGTCTCTCCCAGGAGTAGTGGTCCATGGTAGGGTTCCGTGGGACCTCTGGTGGGTGTCCGAACGGTAGGTGTGATGGAATAGGCTGGGATGGTCCCCTATCCGGCAGACGGCCCGGGAGGATGACCTGCTTTCGCGCGGTCAACCTGGTACGTGGGCCTCGGTAATGGAGTGTGGCGGCAACGGGTACCGGTGGAGGGGGGTGGTAGCACATCCCTCGGGCTGGACCCGATGCTGCTCGAGATCGCCATGGAGGTATCCTCCGTGGGATCGGTGGTCTGGTGTCGCTGGCTCTCCGAGGCAGTGCGGCCCTCGGAAGGCGACGCGGCTCTAGGCAAGGAGCGAGACTGTGAGTGCGACGGTGAACGCGATCGTGAAGAGTGAGACATGTCGATCTGTGAACAATGAGTTTCATGAGTACTAGAAGATACAAAGGAACATTAAAGGAAATGTGTAATGAAATGCATGTACGGGTCAGTCGCGTGAGAATCGGGAAAAGACAGTACCGAGAATTTTTTGACTTAAAACCGTTAACATTAGTAATTACGTTCCGTCCTTGCATAATCTCTTTTGAACTAGGCATGGGTGATCAGGCCATGCGTAGTTGAAAATAAATATGCAATCGCGAAATTAATTCTCTAAAGTTTAGACCCATAAACGATTTTCCGAAAAGCCTTGGTTATAGTTTGGTTTCGAAAACTTTTTGAAAAATTTTTAAAACCGTTTTTCTCTATAACCCGTGCTCTGATACCAAGTCTGTCACACCCCGCTAAAGCGGAAACACGGAATGTGAAGAGCTGGAAAATCTTTACACAGGTCATATAAAACATAACGGCAATCAAGTCATTAATTAAAATAAAAAGTGTTTACAAATCCATAAAACGACCAAGTCATGATAATTTAGTACATCGATACACAATTTAAAAGTTTCATTAAAAATTCCCAAAAGAAATAATGGCCAAGTCTTTTCCCACTGAGGTTCTCACACAACCGCCTCGACCCGTCCATGCCATGCACAACATGCTTACACTAATTTCCTGAAACATAAGATAAAGTGTCAACTACGAAAGTAGTGGGTGAGTTACAGTTTGAATAGTTCGTCAAAATATAAGTAAAGTATATAAAGTAAAAGTTTCCAAAAAGGAGGTTAGCGGAACAAGTCGCTTAAAATTTATATACTTTTAAAGTCCAAGTAACGGGCGAACCAGTGCCCTAAATTTGTAAAGACCAAATAAAGTCAAATTTAGTCAATTTGTAGTTGCGAAAGTCAATCGCTAAAAAGTTCATAAGTTTATGCGTAAGTAACTAATTAGATTTCTTGTATCAACCTCTTGACATCTATAATTTTAAGTGTTCACACTAAACCGATTGTTCAACCGTGGTGCCCATCTTCCCGCCTCTCAAACGGGAAGATTGTCTAATTCTTAGTAATATGTACTTAGATTGCCATCTAAGCAAGGAACGGTTCTTTCCTAAGTATCGATACCCATAATTACTATACGGCTAAGTAGCTAATAGTGTGTAAGTACAAGTCCAAAAAGTCGTGGGCGTCAAATAGTTTTGTCTAAAAGAGAGGTAGTCGTCCGTCACTTAAGTACGTATTATAGCTCCATCAAGGGTTGGTACGTATACAAGCATCAATAATTAGTCTAGTACAAAAAGAGCGAGCCAATAAGTCCAAGAAGAACAAAAATGTTTTACGCATAAGAGTTCAAAATAGTACGTACAAAATAGTTCCAAAGTCCAAAATAAGTCCAAGAACGTTCCAAAATAAGTTCCAAAATAAGTCCAAGTACGTTCCCAAAATAAGTTCCAAAATAAGTCCAAGTACGTTCCAAAAGTCAAATTAGTTCATAAGTTCAAAAGTCAAAGTTTGATAATTTGCAATTTGATTCATAAAGATTTCAAGAACAATTAAATCTTATGTTTCCCCCAAAATTCATGTAAAACATATATAAAATAAGGGGTTGTAACTCACGGATTGCGAAGAACGAGAACTCGAAAACTCGGTCGGAATATGAAAGCCGGGAATCACGGATTGCCTAATATTACCAAGATAGTTTAATTAGTTGTTATATTATTATGTTCTTATATAATAATATAGACCAAATTTTTTTAAACTTAAGTGTCAAGGTTAAGTAAAGTTAAAATAGTCCGAAAAGGTAATTGTCACGTTTTGTCCAAAAGTCCGATTTAACATTTTCGATCGTTATATCTTAAGTGCTTTTGCTCGCTGAAGTGATTTACAATTTCTCAGGAAATTTGGGCAGCGCTTCCGCGCCCAAATTTCATGCCCAAAAATTGTACCATCTCTTCCGCTCGCAAATCACCTAAAACACAATATCATATATATTATAGTTCAATATAGTCCTAATAGTCCAATATAAGTCACCATTCTTATTAGTTTTATTTATCTCAGTCCCATAATAATGTTAGAACAAGTCCAGAATGTACACATAAGTTTTTAACGAGTAAAACGACAAGTTTTCGGGGAGACAGCAGCCCGGTGCGCGGCACCTATCAGGGGGTGCTGCGCACCTCCTTGCTGTTTTCCCCGTTTTTGTGATTTCTTTGCTAAAAACGTCTTTTTACCCATAGATTTCGACATGCAACCGGTTTAAACTTATTAAAACATCTTTTTAACAGTTTATAAAGCATTTTTGGTTACAAATCCGTGGATCTAAAGGTTATTTCGGTTAAAAACGTTTTTGACCATAAAAAGTCATAGATTTGTTCAAAAACACATTTTCAACCGTTAGATCTTACATGCAATTGAATATTTGTATAAAAATAGTAAAAAGAAAGAAATCTACCGAAGGAAAAGCTCGGATGATGAGTTTTGGTCGGATTTACGCTCCAAAAATCTTTAAAAAACTAGTCCTTTTTCAAAATAACGACACCCCCTTGCTTCTCTAGTTGATTAGAACGATTTGTATGGACTAAGATGATGTTTGTGTGGCTGGAAGTCACTGGAACAATTGAGTTCTAGAGAGAAAAGTAGAGACAAAATGTGTTGTGTGTGTTTTGTGTGTGTGTTTTTTGTGTTATGTAAAAATGAAAATGAAAATGAAATAAGGATAATAATGAAAAGGAGTGTGGGGCAGAACATTTGACAGTAATTAAGTGTAAAGTTTCGAGTTTGATTGGTTGAAGTTTACAAAAACGAGACAGGGACCAAAACTGTAAATATTTTGAATTCTGGCGTGAGGTGCTGCGCACCTCAACACTAGGTGCTGCGCACCGGGTGATTTTTCAGCTTTTATCTGATTTTTTGTTTTTGCGTTTTAGCTTCGTTGGACCTTTTGGTTAATTGAAAGTTCTTAAGTACGATTGTTATGAACTTAGGAAAGTTCAATAGGTGTTTTCTTGGTATTAGGACTTATATAATTGATTCCGGAAGTTATTCCGACACTAGTTCCGACAAAGTACAGACTCAATACTTACGAACTAGAACAAAGTGAACACGATAAAAGAGTGACTAACGTTTCGAACCGATATAGTAATTGAACAAGTACCTGAATTTTAGACGGTTGTCACAAAAAACGTTTTGTTACCCATAGATTTCGACATGCAATCAGTAGATAATTCATAATATGGTGTTTTTACAGTTTCTAAACAACTTTTAACCACAAAGACATAGATCTAAGTATTATTTAGTTAAAAATCGTTTTTGTATAAAAAGAGTTATAAATCTTTATAAAAACTCATTTTTATGGTTTAGATCTTACATGCAATTAGTAAAAACAGTAAATAAAGGTAGGAGAAAGATTTCTACCGGATGAAAATGAATGGATGATGTTTTAGACGGATTTAGAGCCCCCAAATCGGTAGAAAAAGCTTAAAACCGAAATAGACTTGCACCTTCTTGCTTGTTTTGATTATTGAACGATTTTGATGGTGAATATTTGCGGATTTAGTGGCTGTAAATCACTGTCCTTGATGGTGTTTTTGAGAGAAATAGAGAGAAAATGGTGAACTAGGTGTTTTGTGTGTGTGTTTTTGATTAAAGAAAAGAGAAATGAAAAGAAAAGGGTAGAGTAATAATGGGATGGGTTTGGGATACTGCAATAGCAGTAAATGAGTGTGTAAGTCCGATTTTGATTGGTTGTGGTTTGTGTAAAAACGAGGCAAGGACCAAAAATGTAAATATTTTGAAATCTGGCAACAGGTGCTGCGCACCAAGCACTAGGTGCTGCGCACCGTGCTGTTTA
Organism: Senecio squalidus; assembly: GCA_910822075.1. Lineage (NCBI taxonomy): Eukaryota > Viridiplantae > Streptophyta > Magnoliopsida > Asterales > Asteraceae > Senecio > Senecio squalidus. The sequence goes on along the minus strand of CAJVGC010000589.1, from coordinate 9,529,106 downwards.
TCAGATTTTATCTGATTTTTGTTTTTACGTTTTTGCTTCGTTAGACCTTTTTGTTAACTGAAAGTTCTTAATTATGATATGTTATGAACTTAGGAAAGTTCATTAGGTGTTTTCTTGGTATTAGGACTTATATAATTGATTCCGGGAGTTATTCCGACACTGGTTCCGACAAAATAAAGACACAACATGTACGAGTTAAAGAATTATGAACACTATAAAAAGAGTAACTAGAGTTTCGAACCGATAAGTTAACTGAGAATCACCTGAATTTTTGACGGTTGTCACATCATCCCCGGGTTGAAAGAAATTTCGTCCCGAAATTTGACTCGTCTCATCAGGTAGAAGTATCTTTGAACAAATGCGGATACTTTTGACGTATCTGGTCTTCACGTTCCCATGTGAATTCGTGACCACGTCGGGAGTTCCAACGAACCTTGACAATAGGAACACGGCTTTGTCTGAGTTGCTTGACCTCTCGGTCGACAACTTCTAGCGGTTCCTCGATGAAATTGAGCTTGTTGTCGATCTTGACCTCGTCGAGCGGGATGACGATGGTCTCATCGGATAGGCACTTTTTCAAGTGCGAGACATGGAACACGTTATGAACATTGGAAAGAACTGGCGGGAGTTGAAGTCGATATGCTACTGGACCAATAGGCTCGATAACTTCAAACGGTCCGGTGTACCTGGGGCTTAGCTTACCGCGTTTCCCGAAGCGAACTACCCCTTTCCATGGCGATACTTTAAGAAGCACTCGATCGCCGACCTGGAACTCGAGGGGTTTCCTTCGGTTATCGGCGTAGCTCTTCTGCCGAGTACGGGAGGTCTTCAGTCGCTCCCTGATGGTGGTGATCTTGTCGATGGTTTCTTGAACAATGTCGAGCCTTGTGAGCTGTCGATCACCAGCTTCTAGCCAACAAAGCGACGATCGGCACTTGCGTCCATATAAGGCCTCGAACGGGGCACACTTAATGCTAGCGTGGTAGCTGTTGTTGTACGAAAACTCGACCAATGGAAGATGAGTATCCCAACTTCCTCCAAAGTCAACTACACATGCTCTAAGCATATCCTCAAGCGTTTGGATCGTCCTCTCTCTTTGACCGTCGGTCTGAGGGTGGTAAGCTGTGCTAAGATCTAGTCGAGTCCCGAGAGATTTCTGAAGCGCATTCCAAAAGCGGGACGTGAACCGACTATCCCTGTCAGAAATGATGGAGAGAGGTGTTCCGTGGCGAGAGATGATCTCGTTGATGTAGATTTGCGCGAACTTCTCCATCGAGTGGGTTCCTCGCACCGGCAGAAAGTGAGCAGACTTCGTCAAACGGTCCACAATTACCCAAATTGTGTCGTTACCCTTTGCCGTCCGGGGTAACTTGGTAATGAAATCCATAGAGATTTGTTCCCATTTCCACATAGGAATCTCCGGTTGCTGCAGAAGTCCTGAAGGTTTCTGATATTCCGCCTTGACCTTGGAGCAAGTGAGACACTTGGCTACGTACAAGGCGATATCTTTCTTCATGCCCGGCCACCAGTAATACTCCCTAAGATCCTTGTACAACTTGTCTGAACCGGGGTGGATGGAGTATCGGGAACGGTGGCCTTCATCCAGAATTAGCTTTCGAAGTTCCTCGGACTTTGGAATCCATGCTCGGCCCTTGAAGTAGTGAATCCCGTCGGATTTGCGTTCGAACTCCTTCTCATGATTGTGCAAAGTTTCTCCCTTTAGGTTCTCAGGCTTCAACGCTTCTCGCTGAACCTCGGCGATTTGCGTTTGAAGGTTAGTTTGAATCTGGATGCCTAATGCTCTAACCCGGGATGGTCTCACCCTTTCCTTCCGACTCAGGGCGTCTGCTACTACGTTTGCTTTACCCGGGTGGTACTTGATCTCGCAATCGTAGTCACTCAGCAGTTCGATCCATATCCTCTGTCTCATGTTGAGCATCTTCTGGTCTAGGATGTGTTAGAGACTCTTGTGATCCGTGAAAACCGTGCACTTAGTCCCATACAAGTAGTGTCTCCAGATCTTTAGTGCAAAAACGACCGCTCCCAGCTCTAGGTCGTGAGTAGTGTAATTCTGTTCGCGAACCTTGAGTTGTCTTGAGGTGTAGGCGATGACTTTGTCCTTCTGCATAAGGACACACCCAAGTCCTTGATGGGATGCATCGCAGAATACAACGAAGTTATCCGTACCCTCTGGTAACGACAAAATCGGTGCGTGACAAAGCTGGTGCTTAAGCTTCTGGAAGGATTCCTCTTGCTTTGTACCCCAAACAAAATCCTTATCCTTCTGAGTGAGCTCGGTGAGTGGCTTAGCGATCTTCGAGAAATTCTCGATGAACCTTCGATAGTAGCCGGCCAACCCTAGGAATTGACGAATTTCCGTAGGAGTCGTCGGGGCTTGCCATTTCTCGATCGCTTCAATCTTAGCCGGATCCACATGGATCCCATCTTGGTTGACCACATGACCAAGGAAATTCACTTCCCGGAGCCAGAATTCACACTTAGAGAATTTGGCGTACAATTGCAGTTCTCGGAGGAGTTCTAAGATGAGTTTCAAGTGTTTCGCGTGGTCCTCCTTGTTTTTCGAGTAGATATGAATGTCGTCAATGAACACGATCACGAATTTGTCCAGGTAAGGTCTACACACCCGGTTCATCAAGTCCATGAACACTGCTGGTGCGTTGGTCAGACCGAATGGCATGACTAGGAATTCGTAATGACCGTAACGGGTACGAAAAGCGGTTTTTGGAACGTCGGTCTCACTGACACGAACCTGATGATAACCCGAACGGAGGTCGATTTTCGAGAAATAAGTTGCACCCTGCAACTGGTCGAAGAGGTCATCGATCCTCGGGAGTGGGTATCGGTTCTTGACGGTCAGCTTGTTCAGTTCGCGGTAGTCGATGCACATACGAAAGGATCCGTCTTTCTTTTTAACGAAGAGTATAGGGGCTCCCCAGGGGGACGAACTAGGACGAATAAGACCATGATCCAAGAGTTCCTGAAGCTGTTTAGACAGCTGTTGCATTTCCGGTGGGGCTAGACGATACGGTGTCCTAGCGACCGGGGCTGCACCAGGAATGAGGTCTATCCGGAATTCCACTTGTCGATGCGGGGGTAACCCAGGAAAATCTTCGGGAAAGACTTCAGGGTGATCCTTGACTACTGGGATATCTTGAATACGGATCCCCTTGGGTTTACGTTCCACAACGTGAGCAAGAAATGCGTCACAGTCCTTCTCGAGGTACTTACGCATTTTAATGGACGTCACGAGACGGAGTGATCGTCCGGGTTTGTCTCCTTGAACAACTAAAGTTTCAGTGTTAGAAAGGGGGATGCGAATGAGTTTGTCAAAACAGACAATTTCGGCTCGGAAACGAGAGAGCCAGTCCATTCCGACGATGACGTCAAAGCTTTTCAGCTCGATAGGGATTAAATCAATAGGGAAGGTTTTATCGGACAGGCATATGGAACATCTTATGATTATATCCTTAGCTTCGAACTCCTGACCGTTAGCGTACTCTATGGTGAAGCTATCCTTAAGAACCTTAGATCCTAAGTTAATGAGGGGTCTAAATTCTAAGGACACAAAGCTTCTTTCGGCACCAGAATCTAACAAAACGGAGGCATAATGATTATTGACAAGAAACGTACCGTTCACCGCGTTCGGGTCCTGCCGAGCCTCTTCAGCTGTGAGTGCGAATGCACGTCCTCGACCTCGCCAGCCTTGGTTATTTTGGGCGTTTCGGAGTCTTGGGAAGGCATTCCGGAGGTGCTGGTCACTTCCGCACTCGTAGCACACCGGCTTTGGATCTGGAGCTGCCAGCTTGTCCGTGCAGTACCTAGCAAAGTGCCTTTCCTTCTGGCACCTCAGACACACGAGACAGTTACCGTGATGGTGGAAATTGCACTTGTTGCACTTGGGGTTCGTCCCCGTGTATCGGTTCCCAGCTGGTGGAGGTGGCGGTGGCGGTGCTACAGCTGCTATGGCAAGGTTGCGGGTGGTCTTCTTCTTTTTGTTCCTATCGCTCCGCCTTGGAGTCTGGTCAGACTTCCTTTTCTCACCCGACTCCTTCTTGGATGAGGCAGGAGTGGTGAGTAGGTTGCTTGTGAGACGGTGAGCTAGGATGATGGCACTTTGGAGAGTCTGGGGTTCCTTAGTGAGAACCATTCCCCTGATTTCAGGAACAAGACCGGAGATGTACAGGTCAATCTTGCTCTCTTCGGGAGTTACTAGCCTTGGGACTAGTCGAGCCAACTCATGGAATCGGGAAGTGTACCCTTCGATGTCGTTTCCGACCATCTCATGATCCCAGAGCTCGGCTTCGAGCTTCTTGATTTCCCCTTTGGGGCAGTACTCCTCAATCAGAAGGTTCTTGAATTGATCCCAGGTGAGAGCATAAGCGGTCTCACGTCCCCTGTTGCGGACCACATTGTTCCACCAAGTCAGTGCTTTCCCGTGCAATACGCAGGAGGCGTACTGCACTTTCATAGCTTCAGCACATCCACTGATGTGCAGCACCGACTCGATGCTCTCAAACCAGGATACCAGGCCTACGGCACCAGTCGTGCCATGGAACTCCTTAGGCTTGCAGGCCATGAAGCTTTTGTAGGTGCAGGCTGGCGGGTTTGGGGGTTGCTGTTGGTTCTGGTGGTTGTTCTGCTGTTGCTGCTATTGCTGTTGTTGCTGCTGTTGTTGCTCTTGCTGCTGTTGCTGCTGTTGTTGCTGTTGCTGGTGGTGATTGTTGACGTTAGCATTGATTCCCGCAGTGATCTGAGCGATCATGTTGGGCATCGCTGCGTTCAACTGCTCAGCGACTTGCTCAGCGATGATACTGGCATTAGTACGGGGTGCCATGATTCTACAACAGATAACAGATTCAGTTTAGAAACGCACGATTAGAGTATGATAAGAACATAATTAAATGAACAAGTCACAATCACGCAAGAGTAGAGTAATAGAACAGATAGTACACGCACGACAAAGTTTCAAGAGATTCACACGATACGGATTCATACGTAAGGAACGATTCAACACAGTACAAGATTCAAAAGACAAGGTAATAATAGATAATAATAAATGGAACTTCATTCATTAATATAAAAGTTGAGTACAAGGTTCAAAATAAAGAAGAAGTACAGTACGATACAATATGAAAATAAGGAAAATGGCGCGAAGCTGTGTACATTTGAAAATTACAACTCGGCCTACAGTACAATAATAAAGGAAATGAACTAATGGCGTTTCTCCAGAAACACCTTGGCGACCATAGCCACTACCAATGCCCCTAGGACGAAGCACACGCTGACAAGGCGCTGCACGGTCCGTGCAGTGGCCCGAGCCGATGTGATGGTTCGTATCGACTATTCCGCCAGCTTGTGATCGGAGTCAGAGACTTCGAAGAGAAGAAGACCCTGCTGCTGGGATTTTTCAGCGAGTCCCCGAACCTCACGGTGCAGATGGAGAAATGCGGCCGGTGGGGGAGGCTGGAGAGTCGGTGGCATCATAGGTCGGGAGGCTCCGGCCTCCTGGGCACGTCGCCTCTCCTCGAGGAACTGACATTCCCACGCGTAGCGTTCCATGACTGGAGTGCGCATGGCGGGATCGTATGGGTCCACGAAGGACTGAGGGGGTGCGGGTCGAAACGGGTCCGGTTGCTGGCGCGCGGCCATCCCGGCACGGGGCCCTTGGGGCTGCGGTGGTGCCGCAACAGGTGCCGATCGAGGAGGGGGTAATACGGTCCTCGGGCTAGACCCGTTACTGCTGCTAATAGTCATCGACGTATCCTCCGTCGGGTCCGTGGTCTGGTGTCGGAGACTTTCCGAGGCGGTATGGCCCTCGGAAGGCTCGTGAGATGACGCGGCTCGGTGCTGGGATCGGGACTGAGATCGTGAGGGGGATCGCGAGCGTGACGATTGAGACATGACGGATCTGCGTAAAAAGTTTCGTAAGTACATAAACACGATAATGCTAAAGGAAAATAAGTAAGGAAATGCAGGTAAGGGTCGATCACGTGAGGTTGGGAGTAGCAAGACCGGGAATTTTTCGACTCAAAACCGTTTATCCTTAGTAATTACGTTTCGTCCTTGCATAAGTCATTTTGAACTAGGCAGGGGTGATCAGGCCATGCGTAGTTAAAAACAATCATGCAATCGCAAAATTAATTCTCTAAAGTTTTGAACCCATAATGATTTTCAGAAAAGCCTTGGTTATAGTTTGGTTTCAAAAACTTTTTAGAAATTTCTAAAACCGTTTTCACTATAACCTGTGCTCTGATACCAAGTCTGTCACACCCCGCTAAAGCGGAAACACGGAATGTGAGAGCTGGAATATCATTACACGGTCATAAGCAAATATAAACGATTCAAGTCATTTCGATTAGAAATAAAATAGTTCAAGTTTCAACAACCAAGCAGTTCATAAATTTTAAATAAAGTACAAGTACAATGTTTCAAAATAAAATTCCCAAAATGGAAAGGTCTTTTCCCAATGTGCGCCTCACGTAACCATATTGACCCTTCCTTGCCATGCATTCCGTACACTTACATTAATTTCCTGAAACATAAGATAAAGTGTCAACTACATAAAGTAGTGAGTGAGTTACAGTTTAGAGTTTCGAGAAAAGTTTCCAAAAATAGAAAGTACAAGAAAAATAGTGACGTCAGTGAAAAGGAACGGAGTGACGTTAGAACGTACATGTAAATAGTAAAAGATTTGTACACACGTAAGTAAAACAAATAAAACTCGTATAAGTAAAGTTGTAGCGGAATCCAGGCGCTAAAAAGGTATATGCGTAGGGAGTATGTGTTTAACTAAATAGTAACTCGTATCAATCACTTGGCATAATATAAATAGTAAGTATACACTAAACCGATTGTGTGATCCTGAACTAGCCCAAAAATATTTAATTGAGTGAACATCTGAACATAGTAATATGTACTTGGGTCGCTAACCCTGAGTAAGGAGTGACCGCTCCTAAGTATCGATACCCATATGACTAACGGCTATTGCTAATAGTGTATAAAGTTTCCTGAACCAAAAACGGGCAATGAACAAAGTTTCCAAAGTTTCCAAAGTTTCTTACGAGTTTATATTTTCATCAAGGATTGGTCGCTAACAAGTATCCTAAATTTAGTTAACCTGCTAAGGCATCAACACATATACGCATAGTAGTTTCACAAGTTTTAAGTTTCGTACAAGTTTCCAAAGTTTACGAGTTTCATAAGTTTAAAATGTTTCAAGGTTTCCAAAGTTTCGCACAAGTTTCCAAAAGTTTCAATAAAGTATCAAAAGTACCAAGTTTCCAATTGTTTCAAATAATTCGCAAATAGTTTTAAAGTTACAAGCATAGTATCTTATGTTTCCCCCAAATAATGTTTAAAAGTACAAGAGTAAAACAAAGTGGGGTTGTAACTCACGGTTTGCGAAGATAGAGAACTCGGGAATCGGTCGGGAAAGGAGCCGGGAATCACGGAATGCCTAAGGATACCAAGATTGTAAAAAAGTTATTATCTCATTAGGTTACTTTATATAATGGATTCGGTAACTTTTGTTTAAAATTAAGTGTTAAGTCAACATTGTTCCAAAATTGGTCCGAAGCGGTTAACGTTATTTTTAGTCCGAAAGTTCATAGTTGATGTTATTTATTTATGTGATAGACATGTTTTGGTTACTGAGGTGGTTTAAGTTTTCTAACGAAATTCGGGCAGCGCTTCCGCGCCCAAATTTCGTGTCCAAAACCTAAAGTCAATTCCGCTCACAAAACACATATAAACATATATTCTTATATAAACAAGTCCAAAGAGCTCAATACAAGTCACCATTGTTATTATTTTAGTCACCTCAGTTTCAAATATTATTCACTAAAAGTCCAGAACGTGTACATAAGTTTTAAACGACCAAACGACGATTTTTCGGGGAAACAACAGCCCGGTGCGCAGCACCTACCAGGGGGTGCGGCGCACCTCCTTGCTGTCTTTTCCCGTTTTGTGTTTTTCTTGTCAAAAACGTTTTGTTACCCATAGATTTCGACATGCAATCAGTAGATAATTCATAATATGGTGTTTTTACAGTTTCTAAACAACTTTTAACCACAAAGACATATATCTAAGTATTGTTTAGTTAAAAATCGTTTTTGTATAAAAAGAGTTATAAATCTTTATAAAAATTCATTTTTATGGTTTAGATCTTACATGCAATTAGTAAAAACAGTAAATAAAGGTAGGAGAAAGATTTTTACCGGAATGAAAATGAATGGATGATGTTTTAGACGGATTTAGAGCCCCCAAATCGGTAGAAAAAGCTTAAAACCGAAATAGACTTGCACCTTCTTGCTTGTTTTGATTATTGAACGATTTTGATGGTGAATATTTGCGGATTTAGTGGCTGTAAATCACTGTACTTGATGGTGTTTTTGAGAGAAATAGAGAGAAAATGGTGAACTAGGTGTTTTGTGTGTGTGTTTTTGATTAAAGAAAAGAGAAATGAAAAGAAAAGGGTAGAGTAATAATGGGATGGGTTTGGGATACTGCAATAGCAGTAAATGAGTGTCTAAGTCCGATTTTGATTGGTTGTGGTTTGTGTAAAAACGAGGCAAGGACCAAAAATGTAAATATTTTGAAATCTGGCAACAGGTGCTGCGCACCATGCTGCGCACCGTGCTGTTTATCAGAATTTTTCTGATTTTTGTTTTTACGTTTTTGCTTCGTTGGACCTTTTTGTTAACTGAAAGTTCTTAATTATGATATGTTATGAACTTAGGAAAGTTCATTAGGTGTTTTCTTGGTATTAGGACTTATATAATTGATTCCAGGAGTTATTCCAACACTGGTTCCAACAAAATAAAGACACAACATGTACGAGTTAAAGAATTATGAACACTATAAAAAGAGTAACTAGAGTTTCGAACCGATAAGTTAACTGAGAATCAACTGAATTTTTGACGGTTGTCACATATATATATATATATATATATATATATATATATATATATATATATATATATATATATATATATATATATAGAGAGAGAGAGAGAGAGAGAGAGAGAGAGAGAGAGAGAGAGAGAGAGAGAGAGAGAGAGAGAGGTGGGAAAATTACCTGCCCGACCTTGATATACCCGAACCTGGAAAATCAAGTTAAGGTCGGGTCTCAATGGGTTTAGAGGTTGATTCGGGTCCAACGGGTCACCCCGAAATCACCCGAGCATGTAATAGGGTCGGATTAGGGTCCATAATTTTCAAAATTTCGGGTTCGGGTTAGACCTGTTTAACCCGAAATTGTTGAAAAAGGAATCAATCTATATATGAGTTGAGGGTTGTAGACTACAATTTTGGTGTTCTTAGATTTGTAGGCTACAAGTTTGAGAGGATTTGCAGATTTTGAGAGTTGTAGGCTACAAATTTGGTGTTTTGAGAGTTGGAGGCTACAACTCATTTACTTTATTTTAACCCTAAAAAGCTGTTAGTCACTTTTTTTTTTTTTTCATTCCTCTAGTAATGACAAATGACAACACTCAATTTGTTTTTTGGCATGATTTTGGGCCAGGCCAGACCATCGTATATTGTTTTTTTTTTTTACTTTAACAAAGCATAAACCGAACCCGAACATACCCGACTTGAGTTAGACCCGACACAAACAAGACCCGAACTCGAAAACCCAAACCCTATTAGGGTCGGGTTAGGGTCAGTTTTTCAACATAAAAACCCGATTTGACTCGACCTGATATTCCCTTATTAGGGCCGAGTTGACCCGAATAACACCCCTATATGGAGTTGGTTTCAAATGAGAAGCACCTAAATATTTAGGAACCATAAAGACCACTTTTTAACCATTCATTTAACAAAACTCACTTCAGTTTCAGAAGTAAATATCTTTTTAATTATAAACTTTTACGAAATAAAAAATATACCGTTAGAACGAGTATTTAATTCTCTTTAAGAAAAATATAAACCTTTTAATTTTTGACAACCTTTTTATTTTATTTTTTATATACACTGGTGTATTTGTTTTTGGCGAATTAGTATATACATTGGTGTATACAGAAACCTAAAAAGAAAAAAAAAAACCCATTTACGGCCATATACGAACAAATCTTTTGCATGAAACCAACCAGAGCTTGTCTTGTGTCCTCAGCTCCCTCAGAATATTATCTATCGCCGGCATCTACTTGTTTTCGTTCTTTTTATACACAACACATGCAACCATATTGAGTATTAGAATACGTTTATAATAAACTGACTTTTTTTTATTTTAACTAACTAGGCACATTTTGTTTTCTTTTCTTTCCGTAAAGCTGTAAATCTTTGTAGTAACACTGATACTTTTAGCATCAAGATGAGAAACCTATTTGGTGGTACGACTTTTGGGTATCAATTTTTTGCAATGTTGCTGCAGTGTAACCTTTCTTGAGCAATCCAATTTTTTTTTTATAGGATAGAATTATTGTTAAAAAACTGAGTTTGTACCTGATGGACATGTGTTGAGAGAAATATGATTAGTAAAATGTTTTTTTTTTTTAAATTACTAGCCATTCGTTTAAAAAATTATGAATTAATCACATGAATAATCACCCATCACTTACACTTTACAAAAATAATCATCAGATTCGCGACGAATTTCTCGCGACATTTTATCGTCGCGAGAAGTACATAAAACAAAATCAGACCAATAAAAATCAGACACGTCGTCGCGAAAATGAATATTGACGCGAGAAATGAATAGTGTCGCGACAACGTGTCGAATTTTTATTGGTCTGATTAAAATATATGTACTTTGGCGAAGAAAAAAATGTCGCGAGAAATCTGTCGCGAATTAAGTGATTATTTTTGTAAAGTGTAAGTGATAGGTGATTATTTTGGTAATTTGCTAAAAAATTATCAGGTTAAACATGTTCAGGAAATTATCAACTTCCTGGGTGTTAAAATGGACAGTGTTGATTTATTGGTTACATAGATCCAATTTTTATTTATAAAAGTTTTAATATCATATTTAACCAATTTTAACTCAAAATATAAGATATTCTCGGTATGATACATTGTATTTACAAAATGTCTTTTTATTATTAAGGGTATAGGAACATTTCGATCTTTTCTTAGAATGTTGTTGTCATATATATATATATATATATATATATATATATATATATATATATATATATATATATATATATATATATTAATTGGATCGGGTAAGAACGGCCAGAAGTCTAGGAACGCTAAGAACCAATGCTGACCGTCCGATTAAGGTGATGATCAGTAGTAACCACTTACTACTGATCAGTAGTAACCTTACTACTAATCAGTAGTAACCTTCTACTGATCAGTAGTACCCTTCTACTGATCAGTAGTAAGGTTACTACTGATCATCACCTTAATCGGACGGTCATCATTGGTTCTTAGCGTTCCTAGACTTTGGGCCGTTCTTACCCGAACCTCACCCTATATATATATATATATATATATATATATATATATATATATATATATATATATATATATATATATATATATATATATATATATATCTTAAACTATAGGATCGATGTCAAATGCACAAGTGATTTCTGTTAATCGTTGTAATAGGAGAGTTTGATTTGACTTGTGTATAATTGAGTTGCTAAAAGTAGTTCTTATCTAAAATTGAGTTCTTATTCGATCTATTTCAATGATAGAGACGAAATTTTATAATTTGAAACTTTAAATTGCTCTACTTTAAATTTTAATGTTTTACCAATATTTTCCTTTTTTTGTCTATCGGGCCATTAATGTTTCCATTTAGTCACGTCATTTGCAAAATAATATGATGGTGTTTTTTTGAAAAATCCCAACTACGACTTGTGGTAGCGGTAAATACACCTTATATTGGGATTAGTAAAGTATACTTATGAATTATTATATTGAAGTAACCTGTTTATTACAAAATGAGATGTAGACATTCATATCGGAAAGATTTTCGATAAAAGTGTTTGAAAGTATGTGGTTGTTTACATGAAGTGTAGAAAAGTTAGAAAAAATCGCTAATCATCTTAAACACAAGAATAACTTGAGTTGGGTCACTAACTAAAGATTAGAGGTCCAAATTGAAATCATGTATAGTGCTTTCTCTTTGAAGGACATCTTTATTCCAGTAAAGGCTCTATTCCAGTAAAGGCTCGATTGACCATGTGAAGGGCTTTGGATGATAATAGTCACGAATTCGATAGTCAGGTTACTTCGTCGAAATTAACCTTTTTATTGACAATTATAACACACAAATTTTATGTTAACGTACACTATCTCCAATCATTAAAACCATGCTCATGGCCTGACCAATCATACAATCTCAAGGGGTAAAAATCGATATGTTGACCTGTTTGGGTCCTTTCTTAAATGGTAGCTATTATGAAAAAAATAAATTATGTTAAAGCTCCAAAGAAACAAAAAACATTTAGTGGTTCTTATTTAAACTCACATTTATATATAGTTGGTTTCAAATAAGAACCACTCAAATATTTAGGAAAAATTGGAACCACTTTTTAACCATTTATTTAACAAAACCCACTTCATTTTCAAAAGTAATTATCTTTTAAATTATAAACTTTTACGAAATAAAAAATATACCGTTAGAACGGAAATTTAATTTTCTTTTGGAAAAATATAAACTTTTTAAATTTCGACGAACTCTTTTTTTTTTTATATTCACTGGTGCATATACTACATATTTTGAATTTTTCAAAAACCGTGTATATTCATTGATGAATACCATCTTATACACTTGTTTATACATATGTATTCACTAATGAATATATGGTTAGAATATAGGTCACGAACTAGCTCATACACCGGTGAATAGATGTGTATTTACTTGTATATACATTTGTATTCATCTGTGAATATATTTGAAATGTGTTTTTGGGGAATTAGTATATACACTAATGTATATTTAGTATATACACTAGTGTATATATCGAAACCCATAAAAAAGGTCGTCAAAAATATATCAAGTGGGTGCTCATTGGACAGAGAATTAAATGATTGTTCTAATGGTGTAGTTAGTTTTTCCTAAAACCTAGTTATACTCTAGATATGTTAATTTAAAATTAAATGTTACTTTAAAGTGAGTTTTAAATTAGTAGTTAAAAAAGGGTTTCTATGGTTCCATTTTGAACCTACACACACACACACACACACACACACATATATATATATATATATATATATATATATATATATATATATATATATATATATATATATAGGGATGAGATCATGTAAAAAGTCTAAATATTGTAAAAAGTGTGAGAAGCAATATTAGCCAATCATTAAATATGATTAATAGTTAAATGGGTTTTTATAATCAACAATACTAGAGGGGTAGTTTAGTCTTTGTTCCTCATTCTCAATGGCACCAATTCAAGAAACAAATCCATCTCCGATCCCACTTGAGATTCAGACGTCGATGTCGAAATCGATAACAACCCATTTCCTGTATCTCTCGGTGGTCTTCTTCCTATATCAAGACAAATAAAGTTAACTTTTTTATAATTTTAAATTGAAATTCAACAAAAACCCCCGATTCAACAAAAACCCCCAATTCACCAAAAACCCCCAATTCACGAAATTAGGGTTCTTCGCTCAAATTTTTTCGTTCAAATCCGCCATTGTTGTACATCATCATCACTCATCACTCTCTGTATTTTGTTCGATGAAAGCAAAAATGAAGGAAACATATGCAATTTTAACTCGTAAGTTTTACAAAAATCTATATTTGTAATCATTTCGGTTAATATTTTCACGTTTTCTAATGAAATCCGCCATTGTTATACATCATCATCATCATAACGTTTTCGATTTCATTTTGTTATGATGCACAACAATGATGCACAACAATGACGTATATTGTTATGATGCACAACAATGATGCACAACAATGATGCACAACAATGATGTATATTGTTATGATGCACAAAAATGATGCACAAAAATGACGTATATTGTTAAAAATGATGCACAAAACCTCATAATCACATTCTTCTTTACTCAAGCACGTGATTCCTTTAATCTTCATCGCCTCTTTCTGTTTCTCTCTCACACACAACACCTTCACTGTGTGTCCCCAAAATCACCAAAAATTGAACCCATTTCTTAATAAATCAAACCAACCCATTTTCAATTTTAACTGTGATTTGATTTGATCTGATCGGAGATGGGGAAAGAGAAAGAACGTCGGACGTGATTCCTTTAATCTTCATCGCCTCTTTCTGTTTCTCTCTCACACACAACACCTTCACTGTGTGTCCCCAAAATCACCAAAAATTGAACCCATTTCTTAATAAATCAAACCAACCCATTTTCAATTTTAACTGTGATTTGATTTGATCTGATCGGAGATGGGGAAAGAGAAAGAACGTCGGAGAGAGGAAAATGACGGAGGTTTTGAACAGGGGAAAGAGAAAGAAGACAGTTAATTGAATTAAATATAGTGTAATGACGAAAATACCCTTATGTTAAAAAAAAAAAAAAAGGAAAGGAAAAGACACATGGCAGTCTATGATTGGTTCCCCAACTTTTTACAATATTTGGACTTTGTATATGATCCTACATCTATATATATATATATATATATATATATATATATATATATATATATATATATATATATATAAGAAAAGGAATTTGAGAAATTAGGTTCTATTGACCAATAGGAAGTATTAATTTCAAATAGTTCTATTGATATTTTTTTTAAATTTTTTATTATTCGATCAAAAACTAAGGTTTTAATTTATTAATTTATATTCGGTTCTATTATATGAAACCAAAAAAAACCAATTTAATCATTCAAAAAACTAAACAAAAATCCAGATCAATAAATATGTTTTAACTTTTTAATTTATATTTAGTTTTACTTTATTAACTCAAAAATAAATTTAAAATCCAAAATACTACTATTCAACCTAATCCAAAAAAAACAAAAAATGTTGTCAAATTCAAGTTATTCAATTGTACAATTCAGTTTTATTCAAATAGTGAACATGTTTGAATTACATGTAACTTTTTAAATCCAATATTAGATGTGATAACATATATAAATATTTAACTTATATTAAATTAATTATATGTCCACTCGAGTATAGGCTATAATGTGTTATAAAGGAAATTTAAAAAATTAGGTAAATTTAGTTCTTTATTTTTAATAATTGATTAAATATAATCATTTAATATTTCTAAATAAAGCTTATTCACCATTCAAATAAAAATCTCTATAAAATTAATCTTTAATTTTTTTTTAAAACTTACTTAATAATCTTAAATTTTTACATCAATGACTCTCATATGTTTTAGTCTGATCCATAGTTATATCCCTGAACGTCAACGATATTTCTGATCATATCGTAACAATATTGAAGAAAATATGAAAATTTTAACTATTTCTTCTTTTCAAACTTTTTATTTTACGTATTTTTAAATTATAAATAACAATTACTATAGGAACTTCTGAATCAAAATTAAAAACATTAAATGTAACTTTATAAAATCTAATAAACTTATAACAAAAATATATCATTTAAAAATTAAATTAATTTAAATTGACCGTATATATATACACGGGTATAAATTACGTACATGATACTATTATTTTGCTTTTCAGTTTTCCTCAATTACATAATATTCCATTTAACCTTTCATTTATTAATTTCTCTTCGATCATAATGAACCTGTAAATTTAGGTTGTGAATAACAGGTATAAGAAATACTAATGTTTAAGTGACTTTAGTTTTTTCAAAAGGGATTCGTAACATTAACAGAACGAAATAATTAGAAGAGTTGTTGAGAACGTGCAGATTAGCTGTTTAAACCGAATAACTGTTGTTTATTTTAGGATTAGTCAAACCAATAGGCTCAATTTCACAGGTCAAAATTAAACAAAATTAAAACTAAACCAATAAGCGAATGCCAGATTGTGATAACCGCTTTTGTAAAAATAGGATACAAAGTGTGTATATTGCAAGTTTTAGACAACTTTTATATTCAGCCAGCGGTTGATATTTAGGGTACTAAAGTCAAAACCTGTGTATGTAACCCACTTTACATCCCGATATAGCACGGTCAAAGGATTAAAGAAACCTGATCACTCCGTTGATTCAATAATGAATAACCGGAATAAATCATAACAATCACTATTCGTTGATTCCGAAGAACACCGTATAATGACTAAAATCAAACAATTGATAAGCGTATCAAAGAGTTTTGATCATTAGAAAATAATAGTCGTTGTTCAATGTTGCATAACACATGAATACATACTAACCCTAATAAAATAAATAAAACAAATCCTATAAACTTTAAAAAGTAGACAAAAATAGCCCTCGACAAAGCTGGAAAAAAAGTTGCATCCCACTGTCTTTTTGTTGCGGCACAACTAGCCCCAGCCGGCGCACCCCATCACATCTGCATAGATTTAACAAAACCTACAAAGTAAAAATAAGTGTATAGCAACATATGCAATCCTTTCTTTCTAATAAATGGGTCTTAAGCTGAGGTCATTAAGCTAATGTGACGACTTTTAAGGCTATCCACCTAAGATTACACATCATATTGCTAATGTCATTATTCCATATTTCCATGGCATAATACATTTTTATGTTTATTTATCTCTAACAGTATATTTTATTAAAGAACATAGAGCCGCATCGAAAAAACCGAAGCGTGTTGGGTATTGAAAGTTATGGATGAAGCTAAGAAATCTTCAAAGTATGTTTTTGCTCAAAGTATTTAATTCGGGTGAACTAAGTTCATCACCCGACTTAAAACTTAGAAAGTCTTTAGTGAAGATTTTAACATGGGTGAACATGTTACTTCACCAAAGTTAACTAAAGTTCACCAGAGTTAAATTTAAACTGAATATTAAGTTAGTTAACATTAAAGATTATAACTCTGATGATGAAGACTCTACATCCGAGTTAAAGTGAGCAGCTCCAAAGTTAAAATTAAGATGAAGAGTTCAGTGTTTGTGTTTAGATGTAGAAATGTCTATAAATGGTAGGATGTGTGTATTGAGTCAGTTTGTCTTTTGACCAGGTCTCTCTGTGCAAGGTCACCAAACCTACATCAGAAGAATACCATATGAGCTTCAATGTTGTAAAAGGCATTTCCCGCCAAAATCCTTCTATGAAAATATCTGTACATTCTGCTTTCAACTAATCAAATTCTCCATTACAATTACTGTTAACATTCAATCAGATCATGAGATTCCGCATCATGATCTCATCATACAATTCGCTGATTAGAGATTTGGATCCAGTTTAAATCCTGTCAATTGGTATCAGAGCCGGACTGTCGCACCCCGCTAAAGCCGAAACACGAGGTGCGAAGAGCATAGATATCATAACACGAGTCATAGTAAAACATAACGGTTTCAAGTCATTAATTAAGAGAAATAAAAGTTACATGTCCGAAAATAACCAAGTATTTAACGTTTCAAAATAAATAAATTCATAAGTACAACTTCCATAACATTCCCAAAATAAATAAACAGGTCTTCTCCCGATTCATAATTCACGCGACTTGCCTGAACCGTCCACGTTATGCACTTCGTGTCCTTACACTTGATTTCCTGAACATGAGAAAAAGTGTCAACTACATAAAGTAGTGAGTGAGTTACAGTTTTCCTGTCCTCGACTATAAAGGTTTACGAAAAGTATATAAGTATAAAAGAGTTCTAAATAGTAATGAAGCGAATACAATGCTTAAAAGTATATATACTTGTAAAAATGATCACGGGCAAGTATAGCAATAGTTGTAAAAATGATTGCGGAACATCATATATCTTTAAATATATACGCGCAACAAAATGGGTAAAAGAAAAGTAACTATTGATTGGAACCATTGTATACACCTGGTGGCATAATATAACTATAAGTGTTCACACTAAACCGATTAACCAACCGTGAGGCCCCTTACGCCTTCACTATCTACGAGGAGTATTTCTGATCTAGTAATATGTACTTAGACTGCCGCCTAAGTAAGGAACGGTTCTTTCCTAAGTATCGATACCCATAATTACTAACGGCTTAATAAGCTAATAGTGTGCAACGAACTAAAACTGGGCACGAATGCAATTTTTAAAATGATATTAGGCACTTACGAACATGTTATATTCTCATCAAGGGTTGGAAGCTATACAATCAATCATAAGTTCGAACAAGTGCCGATGCGGTGGCAAACCAAAAATGTATACGCATATAAGTTCATAAAACGTTCATAAGATCGCAAGTTCATAAAATAGTTCAAAAGTTCATAAAAATGTCCGTTCTCATGCTTCCCCCAAAAATAGTACAAAAAGGGTAAAAGAGTGGGGATGTAACTCACGGATTGCTAGAGACGAGACGTGTGCGAAAAGTGGTCGGAATGCTTCGGAATCACGGAAATCCTAAAGCCATACCAAGTTCTCGAGTAAGTATAATTGTTTATGAGTTTATAAATTCGTTAGTCAACGAGAAATGCTTTAGTTTTAGGATTATATTAAGGTCTAGTGAAAATCGGGCAGCGCTTCCGCGCTAGTTTTTAAATCCAAATTTTAACACTTTCCCGCTTACAAACGTCATAACAATAATCTTTAACTTATAAAACACTATAGGGATTATATGTTGAATAAGTTACCCTATTACAGGTTATAGTTCATGAATATCAGTTTCGTACATAACCTTAAAGCAACAAGTTTAAAGTTACGCTTGATAACGCTTTGAATAAGATTTTGTAACCTTCCTGCACCTCGACCGCCTCGTGGTGAGGGCAGTGCGCCGCGGTGGGAGGTTTGTTGGGGGTGTGTGATCTTAAGAACTCAACGTTATATCAATAACCTAGCGGAAATAAGCTATCGATTATCTAGCGAATATTTAACCTTCGGAAACGGAATCAAACCAACGATTATTGATAAGATCGGACCTAAGGAAGACTATTCGGATGATTGTTTATACTTGATTATCACTTTGGAATACTAAGAATACAAGCAGCAGCAGCAGTTCGACGCACAAGAAACCCTAGCAAAACTTCCCGTAATGCAGAAATAAGCTGGGTATATATAGGCCCAGCTTTTCATCCGTACGGATGTGATTTCTATCCGTACGGATTACTTCCTATTCGTACGGATATGATCTCGTCCGTACGAATGTAATATTTTAATAAACACTTTGTTTAATTAACTCATTTGTACGAATGGAACCTTCATGCGCACGGATGCATCCTCATCCGTGCGAATGGAATCTGAATATTATTTAAACATCACAAAACATATATTTGATTAATTCATAATAACGTAAACGTTCAAGCATATAATTAATCAAACAATCAATATTAATATCCAAACAATTCAAAGACTGATATTAGAATAAACGTTAATTACATATGAATCTAGTAACTAACAAATGCACCTACAAACTCCCCTAAGGAACTAGATTCTATGTCTTCAGTCTTCAAAAATCTTTACTGCTGCCCAAAACATGTCTTCGATCTGTCCTCTTAAGCGTGGATCTTGTAAGTGAAGCATACACGAATAACCTTGTTGAAACGCGACGCCTGATCCATATCTTTGACTTCACAGAATGTAGGACACAGATACAAAGCATAAATGTCATCATCTGTCAAATTTCTAATCCACATCGGATCAAAAATTCGCACTGTTTCCCAAACACCTTTCCGCTCCAACACAATCACAGCTTCTGTGGTTCGATCATCATAATACCACCATTTGAATCTTCGATGAAAATCGGCTTTCATTTGGCGTAGTGGAATCTTCTCCATAACCCTTGGCGCTTTATACGTGACATGCTTCAAAGCTTTACCTGTTCTCCGATTCTTCCGATCTTTGGAATAGGTAATCTTTGGATACTGTGGCCTAAGGTATTTCCACGATGATTTAAACTCATAATGAAGCTGCTTCTCCAACCAAGTTGCTTTATCATCTTTCTCGCTGTACAACAACTTAAGACGAGCCAACTGCATCATATCAAAATATGGCAACGTCTTCAAATCGGGAGCGCGTTTAAAATAATCTATGCCCCGTTCTCGCTTGATTGCATAAACATTCAAATCTTCCAAGTATGCCCAACTGATTATCTGACCTTCAGTCTTCGCACCCTTCAAAGAGTAAAACTTCGTATAATCTGGTTGAACAACTTGTTGAGACGGGCGAATACATCCTTTCACTGCCTGACGCCATTCAGCCTTTTTAACATTCAATTCTTCTAGATTTGGTGTAGCTTCACTGGCCGTCGGATGGTTCTCTAACTTCTGATTAAGATCTTCATCATTGATGTCAAACATTGCATCGTCATCAGGAAGATCTTGGAAATCGTTCGATTGATAGATAGGCTCTGTTGAATCAACATTTGGCTCAAACACTATCTCATCATCATCATCATCATCAGAATCGGGAGGATTTACGTCAGAAGCAGATGCAGATTCGTCAGAAATAACTTCATCGGGATTCATTTCAAATAATTCTGCAATCTGTTCCTTGGACAAACAATGTATTATCTCTCCTTCTTCTTTGTCATGATCAACTCTAAACTGAATTACCCCCTGCATATCCAAAATGTAAGTTAAATTGGACTTTACGTGAGATATAGGAGTAATATCATGCTGCGATTCACTCGTATGTTCTTTACCAGCTCTATCAGACTCAGTGCTTTCACTATCTTCACCAGCCGGGTCAGCAGATGCATCGACTGGTCCTTTGAGTCTGAATACCCCATCATCACCCACAATAATAGTATTTTTCACCACATTGTTGTCTTCCTCCAACTTCTTGAGCCTTTCGGTAATAAGTACCAATTCCTTGTTCTTGTTGTTATGGTAGCAGTCGTCATGATAGGTTCACTTTGTTGGGGACCTTGCTGTGACTGAGAAGCCGTAGGAGGAGGAACTGGAGTTTCAGAGCTGACAATCGTCTTTGGAGTAGTGTCTGAACGTTTCACCAGCTTAAAACGTTTTGAAGCTTTCTCCCTTTTCCTGATAATATCTCCTAACGATCTACCTGCAGAAGGTTCTTTTCTTTTCCGTAATAAAGGAGTCTCTTCAGTACTCATAGCAACATCATCTTCATCTCTCAAAACAGTTTGAGATGATGATGTACCACCAACCGGAGATTCAACCGGAATAGCCTCATCATCGGAATCAGATTCTTGAGGTACAACAATATCCTCCTTATCTGATTCACTATCTTCATGTCGCCATTTCCTACCACCTAGACATACATATGCTGGATTAGCAAGATGACCAATCAGGCGTTTTTCCGTAGGCTTCACCTCCTTGCCTTTGTATGAAAGCAAACGTTGCATTGTTGTATCATTCATCACATCTAGCTTGATCATATCATCATCAACTTTGAGCAATGTCGGAATCTTCACGTCCAGAATCATTTGGACGAAACGAGCATACATCAAATACTTCTGCTTCTTCATCTCCAGATTCTCTGTCATGTGTTGCAAAATCATTCCCGAAAAATTAAACGGAATGTTCAATACTAATGCTGCAAATGCACTCTGAATAGACTCTCTCATTTCATCATGCCCAGCCTTTCGAGGACTCAAACAATGCTGCAACACATGGCACAAATACTTGTATTGAATGCTGAATCCCGACTTCGTAATTACTCCCTTTTCAATATCACCAACGTACTTCACCCTCAGAAGCAACCCTCTGACTAGATACTTGTTCAGCAACGTAGGCATTTCCACTGAATCCTCAAAGCCAATAACTTCTCGGATAACGTGTTCATCAATCACGACATCAGTCCCGAGAACTGAACTGTGGATTTGAACCTTTCCATCCTCACGTACAACTCTAGCATTTTCCCAGAAAGCTGATACATGAGTCAAATAAGGCACGCGCGCAGTAGAGATAGCCTTGAAAATTCTTGACCGCTTCAAGAATTTGATGATTCCAGCAAATTGTTTGGCATTACGGGTCTCTTCGTCGAGATACGCGCACATGTTGTTTTTCGGTCCGACGCCCCAGCTAGCACTTTAAGATTGAGAGGATTGTGCCACAGTTGCATCAACGTTAGAAACGGGGATTTCAGCCATTTTTTGCAAACAGAAATGTAAACATCGAACGCAAAACAGTTAGAATAAAATACAAACGTTTTTAAAGTTTCTGTTCTGGCCATCCGTACGTAGGAATACTTCCATCCGTACGGATCAGTATGTATCCGTACGGATGAACTAATCAAACCAAACGGATTACATTTTGTACATCCGTACGTATGACTTAACCATTCGTACGAATGGCGATCCTATCCGCACGGATGAAATCACATTCGTGCGGATGGAGTTAATCGGAACTGTTGGTTTTCCAAAAACCTAGATTTCTAAACAAGCAGTTTTAGGTCACAAAAATTACACCAACACGTTCGCAATCCACCGATTGTCTAAACCCCTAACTCAAATTACCATTTCAAACACACACAAATGACCGATTGATTAAGTTATATTCGAATATAAAATTTAACAATTAAGCACTCAAATGGTCACAATACCTTAAGTGGTTTGTATGATTAGATTCGCAATGAAAAGTTACACAATAATATCGGATTCAAAAACTCGTTTTAACACTTTGAGATTTTGATGAAATTTTCTTAATGGCTGAGAGGATTGTGAATGAACAGCCTGAACGCATGAGGTATATATACCTAATTTTCATCCGCACGGATGTGAAAGACATCCGCACGAATGAGCCGTCGTTCGTGCGTTTAACCAATAAACATTCAAATTTTAAATTACCTTTGATCCGCACGAATGTGATGACAGCCGCACGAATGTTATGATATTCGCACGGATGAGAATTTTCAGCCTAAACAATACCTTCCCTTTGATTCGTGCGATTGAGTTGTTTATCCGTGCGTATGTAATTTACATCCGTACGAACGTGTTGTAGAACTCATAAACTTCAAAAATTTCACTTATCTTCAAAACTCAAACATCAAGTTAACGTTAAGCACATAAAAATTATCAATTTCAGAAAGAATAAACGTTTTGCCCAATGAAACATAATTTCGAAGAATTCTAACCAAAAACTTCACTGGCAGTCATGACCTTGAGACGTTGTAAGACTTTACATTAATCTCGTTCAGATTTCAAGTCACAACAAGCAACCGTAAAAACAAAATAAACCATAAAAATAAAATCCTTTTGAATTTTTCTGTTTTTGGTAAATCAAGAGAAATTTAACTAAGACAAGATAATGAAAGTTTAAGAATTTAACTAATAACTACACAAACTGAAAAATTCACATTCTTTTTGTAAGAATCTTTTCGAATAAGGGATCAGACTGATACTGAAACATAACATTGTCATTCATTTTTCGTTGTAACTATTAACATATCAATTGACGATTATTGGTATATTTGTCCTCTTAAACTTAAACAAACATTCACGTGACATTTTCTTTCAAACTGGTTATCTCGATAAGATCTCCCAATATTTTGAACATAGATATCAACACACCTTTTGAATTTTAACAGTCATCAGAATTATATCATAATTAGAATTGTATGTATGTTCGTGTATTTGTCCTCTTAACTTTTCAGCCTTTTCAATTCTATTTTCATAGATACCAGACGTAATATCATAATATTTATTTCGTATGTCAGTATGACATCCACTGCACAGGAAATAAGGACCAGTGATTCTTGATCGTTAAAACGTTTAATTTACCCCATTAAGAGAATAAGCACTTCCTCACCCTTTATTTGGAATGCTCGAGTTATGATCATTCTTTCGACCTTATAACTCTGTTCATCCATCAAGGTATTTTTGAAGTTTATTTATTTAGTACTTCCTCACCCTTTATTTGGAATGCTCGAAATATGATCTTCTTTCGACCTTATACTTCTGTTCATCCATCAAGGTATTTTTGAAGTTTGTTTACTTATCTCTTACTTTGTATTTGATCTTGAATAGACTGTGTCTATTTTGGTATTCACATCATTTGATCAAATCGTTCAAGAATGTTATCCCAAAATCACTGAAATGGCCCTTAATTGCTTCAAAATATACTGACATACTGTATTTATTTTCTGATATTACGCCTAATATTTACTATTTTCGAATTGATCCAGCGAAAAGCCACAAACACGACAAGACAAAAGCTAATCATAATATTTTAAAAATTTAATTTCGACTGTTGTGTGCTGTTTACAGTGTTCTCAATTGTTATTGATCTCCAGATATCATTTAGACAGTCTTTGAGACATATCCATAACGATTCAAATTAAATTTGATATCTGCGACAACCATTTTAAAATGATTTATTTTCGTCAAGTTTCAGTGAGATAAGCCTACCAATATATCCTACAACTGACATGTGTAAACGTTACATTCAGCATATTCTTTTGACAATTACATGTTCAGTTTAGTTCAGTATTTCCTCACTTCCCCCGTTTTTTTTTTTTTTTTTTTTAAGTTATTTCTCCCCCTAAAATTCTAAAAATAAAAATCTTTTTGTATTTTTCGAAATTTTATAAAACTAAAAAGAAGAAAATAAAAATAAAAATAAGAAAAAATCTTAACGTAGTATACAAAAATAATCCCGGTTACTTGTCCGACTTAGGTTCTTCAATTACATCACACTTTTTGACAACACCATTTTCCAGCAGTAAAAACCCAAACCTAGACTTATCAAATGCTTTTGTAAAAATATCTGCTTTTTGAAACATTGTTTCGATATAAATGACATCAATTAAGTGTTTTTCAAAGCAATCACGAATGAAATGATATTTTACGCCTATGTGTTTGGTTTTAGGATGGTGCACGGGATTCTTAGTGACAGCTATGGCAGCAGAATTATCAACATAAATAGGAGTAGTATAGATAGACAAACCGTAATCACGCAGTTGTTACTGAATCCAGATAACCTGAGAACAGCAGCTAGCCGCAGCTACGTATTCAGCCTCACATGTGGACAATGCTACAGCGGTCTGTTTCTTGCACTGCCATGTTATTAGATGCGTTCCGAGAAACTGACATCCTCCTGAAGTTGATTTAGCATCCTTCTTGCAACCTCCATAGTCCGAATCACTGAAAGCAGATAACTCAAAATTGTCATCATTAGAATACCAAAGACCTAAATCTGGAGTACCCTTCAGATATTGCATAATCCGCTTCACTGCTTGAAGATGAACAACAGTTGGTGCTGCTTGGTATCGGGAACACAAGCACACGGGAAACATAATATCTGGACGAGAAGCGGTGAGGTACATAAGAGATCCGATCATGGAGCGATATAGAGATTGATCAATTGGCTCCCCCGTAGTTTCTGGTGATATCCCGTGATTCACCGATAGGGGAGTAGAGGCTGACTTCGTTTCCAACATTTCAAACCGTTTCAAAATGTCGTTGACATATTTTGTCTGATGTATAAAGATTCCCTCTGCTGTTTGATCTACTTGTAGCCCCAAAAAGAACTTAATCGGACCCATAGAACTCATTTCGAACTTGCTTGTCATAACCGCTTCAAATTCCTTACACAATTCTTGATTGGTAGAGCCAAAAATGATATCGTCCACATACACTTGCAGCAACAGAATATCGTCACCTCTTTCCTTAATAAACAACGTACAATCTATGACACCTCGACGAAAGCCATTGTCGATCAGATGATTTGCAAGTGTCTCATACCAGGCGCGCGGTGCTTGATGTAGACCATAAAGTGCTTTGTCGAGAATATACACTTTATCCGGATGTAATGGGTCTACAAAGCCTGGTGGTTGATTGACGTACACTGTTTCTCGAATATTCCCGTAAAGAAAAGCACTCTTTACATCCATCTGGTAAACGGTGAATCTTTTATATGATGCGAAGGCTAGAAAAATCCGAATCGCCTCCAATCTCGCAACCGGAGCAAACACTTCATTATAATCCAGTTCAGGTATTTGTCGAAAACCCTGGACCACTAGTCTTGACTTGTTTCTAACAACTATACCCTGATCATCCCTTTTGAAACGGTGGACCCAACGGAAACCAAGAGACTTGGCACCTTTTGGCTTAGCGACAAGCCTCCAGACACCCAGCTTCTTAAATTGTAGGAGTTCCTCTTGCATCGAATTTATCCAGTTGTCATCCAAAAGAGCTTCTTCAATATTTGCCGGTTCAATCTGGGAAATAAAACATGCATGTGCGCAGTAGGTGACATCCCCAGATTTAAACAGGTCAATGTAGACATCGCTTTGAATTTGTCTTCTGGTGAGAACTTCAGCCGAGTGTTCACCTATGATTTTCGAAACAGGGTGATCACGTTCAGTTCGTGTAGCCGGAGTGTGAGGAATTGCGACATTAGGACCCAAGTTATTAACATTAGGATTTTCAATTTCCTCTTCATTCTCAATTTGCTCATTAACAGTAACTGAGCCATCAGATTCTGAACCATCATCATTTGCGTGGGACTCTGCAGTATGATCTTGGGTACCAGGAGGAGTAGCAGCTGTTGGAGTTACTGGATCGTGAGGAATAGGATCTTCCAAATCTTCTCTGTGAGAATAATACCTTGCAACATCTTCATCGGAAAACTCTGGAAGATTAAATGATTCAAATAACGAATCATAGTCAAACATCCACGGATATCCTTTGGAAGGAATAGGTTTAGAATACTTCTGAACGTCCACCTCATACCATTCTTCAATAGCTTTAGTAGTTGGATTCCAAACTCTCTTGTTAGGAGTGCTGTATCCCAGAAATATCCCTTCTACTGCCTTTTCATCGAACTTTCCCTCTGATTTACGCTTGAGCATAGTACAAGGAGCTCCAAAGGGTTCCAAGTACTGCAAATTTGGCTTTCTTTTCTGCAACAACTCATAACAGGTTTTCTCATGACGCTTTACTACTAGCACTCGGTTTAAAGTGTAACATGCATTAGCTACCGCTTCATTCCAAAATCGTACTGGCAGTGATGAATCAGCCAACATAGTCCTAGCTGCTTCAATCAACGTTCTGTTCTTCCTTTCTGCAACCCCGTTCATTTGTGGAGTATAGGCTGCACTGAATTGCTGTTGAATTCCTCGATCCTTGCAAAAATCTTCCATCCTCTGATTTTTAAACTCTGTACCGTTATCCGTTCTAAATCGTCGAACTTTCAATTTGTACAGTGTTTCCAACGTTGTAACTAACAGCTTGATATTCTCGAATGTTTCAGATTTCTCCCGTAAAAACATGACCCAAGAGAATCGAGAGTAATCATCAGTCACCACTAAACAATATTTATCCCCTGCAACACTCGAATATTTGATAGGGCCAAAAAGATCCATATGTAGAAGTTCAAGTGGAGTGTCGATGGTGTGAAACTTCTTCGCTTTGTGAGACTTTTTGGATTGCTTTCCCTTTTTGCATGAAATACAGACTTCCGGCAACTGAAAGCCTTTCACATTTACTCCCATAACCAAATCCTTGTGCATCAGATGATTCATCTTTCTCAAACTAAGGTGTCCCATGCGTTTGTGCCACAATATTGATTCACGTTCAGTAGCTTTCGAGAGAAAAGCTTGATGTTCAGTCGAATTCACAGTAGTCTTCGACATATCGAGCACGTAAAAATCTCCAACTCTTGGTGAAGTTATAATAACCAAGTGCTATGGAATCTGGAATTCTTTCTTCATAATGTAACATTGATGGTCATCAAAAATCACTTTAAATTCCTTGTCACAAACTTGAGACACAGACAACAAGTTGTTGACCAATGCCTGAACAAAATTCACTTTATCAAAGCTAATCCTGTTGTTTGCCAACCAATCCCCTGGGCTGAGATAAAACCTCCCTTATCACCAGCAAAGAAACATATCCTCCTTTAATAGATCTGACGTTTGAGAGTAGTGACATATTTCCTGTCATGTGCCTAGACGCCCCACTATCAACATATCCAGGTATTCTGATAGGATCATAGACGACCTGCACATCAAATAAACCCAAGCCTTAATGGCTGTGGGTTTACCATCACCTACCTAAAACCTGTAAGTCCACCCATTTTCCCGTTGAACCATCAGGTACATTTGACGGTCCCAGCACCCTTAGTATCAACCTTAGGGCTTCCAAGACTTTGATTCATGAGTAGAATTTTTGATCTAAACAGTTGATTTATGAGTCGGTGATGGTGATCGTTTTTCTAATTTGTTTAACAGGAGGTTGCAGGAGGTTGC
>CAJVGC010000589.1:9371792-9500847 GCA_910822075.1 Senecio squalidus | reverse complement strand
AACTGATTTTTATAGAAGCATTTTCACGTTTAAGGGCATCTAGTATCTTTTAAATATTTGTTAATAGAGTCCCTGTTTGTTTAACAACGCTATTCCAAATCACTGACTTGGTTTTGCCAAAAGTTGTTCTTTTCTGAAAACAGTTTGTTCATTTCCTTTAACAATAGTGTTATTTTCTTTTCTAAGCTCATTCACTTGTTCGTCTAAAACAAAACATCTAGAACAGGAAGTGATTTTAGTTTGAGATTGTACCTTAGATGATTCTGCAGTACCTGCCATCATTGCAAACTCCCGTTTTGTCTCTTGTGCTTCTGATTCTGCTGAAGATTCCTCAGATGATGTAATGGACTCCTCCCCATCACTTTCTTCGTTGAGATTCAAAATCTTGAAAATGTTTACTTCAGCATCGGATGGATTGTTATCAATTTGAAATTGCCAATCCAAACCTTCGTCAGATTGAAAAACCAAAGCCTTGACATCTGAATTCTCTGTACCAGTAGAGATATTTGTGCCAGTTGTCACCATAGCAGTATTCTTGTTCACCTTAGGAGCATTTCTGTTCGCGCTCCTATTTTGCTGATCTCTAAAAGGATTCTGAACAGTCCTTGGTCGTTTTGGCTTTTCACATTGACGAGCAAAATGACCTTCTTCTCCACAGTTGTGACAAGTAATGGCAGACATATCGAAACCATATTTAGTTTCCTTGTTGGCGCCGATTGTGTTACCAGTCCTTTTCACATATTCTTTTGCCCTCCTAACAAGATTAGCGAAACCCCACATAATGTCGATTCTTTCCATCTCATCACGATCAATCTGCTCATAATCTTCACCAGTTAAGTTTATATTTCCAATTTTACCCTGCAACAAGTTATCATAGGAAGCTACTAAGGTGGTCAACATAGCCATGTCTTCGTTTACACCATCAACATTTCCTTTACGAAAGTGCTCGATCTTCAAACTTGTAGAAGCTGATTCTGAAGTAGCTTGAGCTTGAGACTTTTGAACAGGGGTGCCTTGATTTGAGCTTGAGTTTGAACACCCAGAATTTCCTGAATTACTCGAGGTGTTAGCAGAAAAAGCTGTCTTCAGTGGAGCATGAGTAGGAGTGGCTGGAGTGGGATCAGCGTAATATAACGAAGGATCTTGAGTGTGTCCCTTTCTCTGAGCACGAAACTTGTCATCCTGCTCCTTTTCTCTCAGCTTGGTAAATAGATCATTTAAAGTTGTGCGAGCAAGATAGCCACTTTCCTTTAACATCTCAATATACCCATTCCAGCTTTCTGGTAAAGCATCAGCAAAACATTCTACTCGTTCTGGACCAGTTGTAACCACTGAATATCCGTGCATCTCACTAATCAGATTTTGAAAACGTCTGATAAGGTCGAACAGTGATTCTCCATGTAAGCAAGAAAAATTGTCAAACTCCTTTTTCAGTGCTCTTCCCTTCATCGACTTCAACTTGTTGTTTCCCTCACAGTCTAATTCAAAAGCATCCCACAGTTGTTTCGATAACTTGAATGTCTTGCACTGATGAAACACAGATCTAGGAATTGCCGGACATAAATAAGAATAAGCCTTTTTCACAATATCATAACTCTTCCTTTGTTCCTCGGTATATCTGTGAATGGGAATGAGGTCTCCATCTTCACCAATTGGTTCAGTATATCCATTTTTAATCATATCCCACATTTTTGAGTCCAATCCGTTGATATGAATTTCGAAACGAGGTTTCCAGTGTGGGTAGTCGTCCAGTGTGGGTAGTCGTCCGACATTTTAGAATTATTACTTGCCATAGCGTATTCCATTTTAAAGTGTGAAAATTTTAATTTAAACTGATTCGTGCGGATGAACTGCTTTGACTCGTACGGATGAACTACTCGATACGTACGAATGAGAGTGATTCGTACGAACTTGACAGAGAACCTAAACTCTATACGAATGAGTTATTCGCACGGATGAACAAACTGACACGTACGGATGAAAGCCTATTCGTACGGAGGAAAACCTATTCGTACGGATGAACTAAACGTTAAACTTTTTAAGTAAAAACTTAGAACCGCACGAATGAATCCTAGATCCGCACGGATGAATGCCTATTCGTGCGGATGAGAACTTTTCAAGAACTTGATCCGTATGCGCCGCTGAAACTTTAGGGTTTTGCTAAAACTCGATCTATAACTCGATTTTCTAAACCAAAACGCTTCCTATCTGCCCAGAACTTAAACAAAACAACCCAGAAACGTTTTAAAACGACAAAAACACCTTTTGAACGAAAAATTCCAAAACTTAAGTTTCAATCCAAACGAAAAATCTTAAAGAAAACGCTAGAAGAACGTTGATTTCTACAACCAACGCTCTGATACCACTTTGTTGGGGGTGTGTGATCTTAAGAACTCAATGTTATATCAATAACCTAGCGGAAATAAGCTATCGATTATCTAGCGAATATTTAACCTTCGGAAACGGAATCAAACCAACGATTGTTGATAAGATCAGACCTAAGGAAGACTATTCGGATGATTGTTTATACTTGATTATCACTTTGGAATACTAAGAATACAAGCAGCAGCAGTTCGACGCACAAGAAACCCTAGCAAAACTTCCCGTAATGCAGAAATAAGCTGGGTATATATAGGCCCAGCTTTTCATCCGTACGGATGTGATTTCTATCCGTACGGATTACTTCCTATTTGTACGGATATGATCTCGTCCGTACGAATGTAATATTTTAATAAACACTTTGTTTAATTAACTCATTTGTACGAATGGAACCTTCATGCGCACGGATGCATCCTCATCCGTGCGAATGGAATCTGAATATTATTTAAACATCACAAAACATATATTTGATTAATTCATAATAACGTAAACGTTCAAGCATATAATTAATCAAACAATCAATATTAATATCCAAACAATTCAAAGACTGATATTAGAATAAACGTTAATTACATATGAATCTAGTAACTAACAAATGCACCTACAAGGTTTCACTTCGACCGCCTTGCGGTGGAGGCACCGTGGCGCGGTCGGGAGACAGAACCTTTTACAAAAATCATTTTTGGGTGAAATTTGTTATCTTGAAGGTGGATTTCGACATGAAATGGCTAAAAATAGCAAAACCTTTTATAATATTAGTTTATTTTGTATTTTCATCCATAACAAGGATTTATCATAACTTTTATAAAAACCCGTTTTTGTATGTAAATCACTTAAAAACTTTATAAAAATGTATTTTTAATTGTTTGATCTTACATGCAATTCGATTTGTATATAAAAACAGTGATTTAACAGGGATTGTACCGATTAGAAGTTGATTTGATGAAGATTTGAAGAGTTCCCTTGGTGATTTTTGCGCCAAAATGGTAGAAATTGCTTATGCAACCCAATTGGATGAATGCTTCTTTCTTCTTTTGATTATGGAACAATTTTAGGGTGTTATTTTGATGATTTTTCTCTGCTATTTGGCTGTAATTGTTGATGGTTTGAGATAGTTTAGTTGAGAGTTAGAGAGAGAGAGAGAGAGAGAGAGAGAGAGAGAGAGAGAGAGAGAGAGAGAGAGAGAGAGAGAGAGAGAGATAAACAAATGTGTGTAAGTGTGTGTTTGTGTTGGGAACAAATGAATTTGAAGAGGGGGTTCTAGGGCAAAATACTGGACCAAAATGAGGTTTGTAGCATGTAAGAGACAAGGGTCAAGTCTTTGACACGTTTTTGTGCGAGTCACAAAATTTCAAAATTTGGCTGTCTGCACCCTCCACCGCGGCACTGGGCTCACCGCGGCGCGCTGGAGGCTAGACTTTGCCTTTTTCGTTTTTCGTTTGTTTTATCGTTAAGCATTTTCGTTCGTTGAAATTTTACGGTTTGTTATGAAATGAACTTAGGAAAGTTCATTGAGTGTGTTCTTGGCATTAGGATTCATTTATTGATTCCGACACTAACACGTTTATGGTAAAAGTACAGTTAAGGACAATCACAGATATCTCAAAGATATAGAATATGGAATTCACCTGAAATCTAGAAGGATGTCACATTCTCCCCGGGTTGAAAAGAATTTCGTCACGAAATTGATTCGCCTCATCGGGAGGAAGAGTCTTTGAACAGATGTGGATACTTCTGGCGAATATGATCTTCACGCTCCCACGTGAATTCATGACCTCGTCGGGAATTCCACTGAACCTTGAAGATAGGAATACGACTCTGCTTGAGTTGTTTGACCTCTCGGTCTACAACCTCAAGCGGTTCTTCGATGAAGTTGAGCTTATTGTCGATATGGACCTCGTCGAGCGGGATGAAAATGGTCTCGTCAGATAAGCACTTTTTCAAGTGCGAGACATGACCTCGAATGGTCCGGTGTGCCTCAGGCTTAGCTTTCCGCGCTTCCCAAAACGGATTAATCCTTTCCATGGCGATATCTTGAGGAGCACTCTATCGCCAACTTGGAACTCAAGGGGTTTCCTTCGGTTGTCGGCATAGCTCTTATGCCGGGTACGGGATGTCTTCAGCCTTTCCCGAATAGTAGTGATTTTTTCAATGGTTTCCTAGACGATATCGAGCCTTGTCAATTTTCGATCGCCGACTTCAAGCCAACAAAGCGGTGACCGATACTTGCGTCCGTATAAGGCCTCGAACGGTGCACACTTGATGCTAGCATGGTAGCCGT
The DNA here is from genome assembly GCA_910822075.1 of Senecio squalidus. NCBI lineage: Eukaryota > Viridiplantae > Streptophyta > Magnoliopsida > Asterales > Asteraceae > Senecio > Senecio squalidus. The sequence continues at coordinate 9,496,187 of CAJVGC010000589.1, read as the reverse complement.
TATTGTAGGAGAACTCGACCAAGGGCAGGTGAGCATCCCAACTTCCTCCGAAGTCAATTACACACGCTCTTAGCATATCTTCAAGCGTTTGAATCGTCCTTTCACTCTGACCATCGGTCTGGGGATGGTAGGTTGTGCTAACGTCTAGTCGCGTCTCGAGAGATTTCTGAAGTGCATTCCAAAATCCGGACGTGAATCGACTATCCCTTTGGGAGATAATGGAGAGAGGTGTCCCGTGTCGAGAGACGATCTCGTTGATGTACACCTGAGCGAACTTTTCCATCGAGTAGTTCTATCGTACCGGTAGAAAGTGTGCGGATTTCGTCAACCGATCCACGATAACCCAAATCATGTCATTACCCCTTGTCGTACGGGGTAACTTGGTGACAAAGGCCATGGAGATCTGTTCCCACTTCCATAAGGGGATCTCCGGCTGCTGAAGTAGGCCTGAGGGTTTCCGATATTCCGCCTTCACCTTGGAACACGTGAGACACTTGGCTACGTACAAGGCGATTTTCTTCTTCATGCCCGACCACCAGTAGTATTTCCGGAGATCCTTGTACAACTTGTCGGATCCCGGGTGGATAGAGTATCGGGAACGGTGGCCCTCATCTAATATGAGTTTTCGAAGGCTCTCGGACTTCGGAATCCACGCTCGATTCTTGAAGTAATGAATTCCGTCCGCTTTGAGCTCGAATTCCTTCTCGTGATTATGCAGGGTTTCGTCCTTAAGGTTATCGGGTTTTAGTGCTTCTCGCTGAGCTCTAGCGATCTGCGTTTGTAGGCTTGTCTGAACCTGTATCCCCAATGCTCTAACTCGAGATGGCCTTACCCTTTCCTTCCGACTCAGGGCACCTGCCACTACGTTTGCTTTACCGGGGTGGTATTTGATCTCGCAATCGTAGTCGCTTAGAAGTTCAATCCATCTCCGTTGCCTCATGTTGAGCATTTTCTGATCGAGGATGTGTTGAAGGCTTTTGAGGTCCGTGAAAACTGTGCACTTAGTGCCGTATAAGTAATGCCTCCAAATTTTCAATGCGAACACGACAGCTCCCAGCTCTAAGGCTTGTGTTGTGTAATTCTGCTCGTGTACCTTCATTTGCCTCGAAGCGTATGCGATGACCTTGTGTTTTTGCATAAGGACGCATCCAAACCTTGATGAGATGCATCGCAATACACTACGAAGTTTTCCGTACCCTCCGGTAGGGACAGAATGGGTGCGAGGCACAGTTTGTGTTTGAGCTTCTGAAGGATTCTTCCTGTTCTTTGCCCCAAATAAAATCCTTATCCTTCTGAGTAAGTTCGGTCAAGGGTTTAGCGATCTTTGAGAAATTCTCAATGAACCTTCGGTAGTAGCCAGCCAATCCTAGGAATTGTCGGATTTCCGTAGGAGTCGTTGGGGCTTGCCATTTCTCGATCGCCTCGATCTTTGCTGGGTCTACATGGATTTCCTCTTGGTTGATCACATGACCAAGGAAGTGTAACTCTCGGAGCCAGAATTCACACTTCGAGAATTTGGCGTACAGTTTCTGATTCCTAAGGAGTTCTAGAATGAGTTTCAAGTGTTTCGCGTGATCCTCCTTGTCCCGTGAGTAGATGAGAATGTCATCTATGAATACGATCACAAACTTATCCAGGTACGTTCTACACACCCTGTTTATCAGGTCCATGAACACCGCTGGTGCGTTGGTCAGACCAAATGGCATAACGAGGAATTCGTAATGCCCGTAGCGAGTTCGGAAAGCGGTTTTAGGAATATCGGTTTCACTTACTCGAACCTGATGATACCCTGAACGGAGATCGATCTTATAAAAGTAAGTTGCACCCTGCAACTGGTCGAACAGATCATCGATTCTGGGGAGAGGGTATCGGTTCTTGAGAGTCATTTTGTTGAGTTCACGGTAATCGATGCACATCCGGAAGGATCCGTCTTTCTTTTCACGAAGAGGATTGGGGCTACCCAGGGGGACGTACTTGGAAGAATCAGACCATGATCAAGAAGTTCCTGCAGCTGTTTAGAGAGTTCTTGTATTTTGGGTAGTGCCAGACGATACGGTGTCTTGGCAACCGGTGATGCGCCAGGAACGAGGTCGATTCTGAATTCCACTTGTCGATGCGGCGTTAGCCCGGGTAAATCCTTTGGAAAGACCTCTGGATGATCCTTGCCTACGGGGATGTCTTGCACTCGTTTCTCCTTGGGTTTACGTTCGACAACATGCGCTAGGAATGCATCTCAGTCCTTTTCGAGGTACTTGCGCATTTTCATGATTGAGACAATACGAAGTTGTTGTCCAGATTTGTCTCCCTGTACAACGAGGGTTTCACCATCTGAGAGGGGTATTTGAATAAGTTTTTCGGAACAGACGATCTCGGCTCGGAAATGAGATAACCAGTCCATTCCGACGATGACGTTGAAGCTTTTCAGCTTGATGGGAATAAGATCGATGGGGAAAGTCTTATCCGCTAGGCACATTGAACATCCTAGGATTATATCCTTAACTTCAAAATCTTGACCGTTAGCATATTCTATAGTGAAGCTATCCTTAAGAACTTTAGATCCTAAATTGATAAGGGGTCTAAATTCTAAGGACACAAAGCTTCTTTCGGCTCTTGAATCGAACAGTATGGAGGCAAAATGATTGTTCACTGAAAACGTACCTGTCACTGCATTCGAGTCCTGTCGGGCTTCCTCAGCCGTGATTACGAATGCTCGACCGCGGCCTTGCCCGCCTTGATTGGGTTGAGCATGTTGTAGCTTGGGGCAGGTATTCCGAAGTGTTTGTCACTTCCACACGCGAAGCACACCGGCTTCTTGCTCTGGTTGTTTGTTCCCTCTGTGCAGTATTCAGAGAAGTTCCCCACCTTCTGGCACTTGTGGCACCGGACAGTTCCCTTTGTGGCGGTAATTGCACTTGTTACACTTGGGATATGCCCCAGTGTAGCTTCAGGTTCCGGTTGGTGGTGTGGTTGTGGGTGCAGCAGTCACCGCATAGTTGCGGGTGGTTTTGGTTTTCTTGTTCCGGTCGCTTCTTCTCACCTCCCTCTTTCTTGGCGGATGCTGGTGTGGAGAGGAGGTTGCTTGTCAATCGGTGCGCTAGGAACACAGCGCTTTGAAGGGTTAATGGTTCCGCAGAGATAACCATTCCCCTGATTTCGGGAACGAGACCGGAGATGTATCGATCAATCCGGTTTTCCTCGGGGTTACCAACCTTGGTACTAGTCGGGCCAACTCATGGAATCGGGTAGTGTACCCGTCGATGTCGTTGCCAACCATCGTGTGATCCCAGAGCTCTGCCTCGAGCTTCTTTACCTCTCCTTTGGAGCAGTATTCATCCACAAGGAGCTTCTTGAATACATCCCACGTGAGGGCATAGGAAGCTTCACGTCCTCGGGTTTGGACCACGAGGTTCCACAATGACAGGGCCCGTCCGTGGAGTACGCAAGAGGCATACTCCACTTTCTCAGCTTCAGCACAACGACTGATGTGTAGGACTGATTCGATGCTTTCGAACCAGGAGAGTAGCCCTACAGCACCAGTGGTTCCATGAAACTCCTTTATCTTACAAGCCATGAAGCCCTTATATGAGCAAACGGGGCGGTTTTGGTTTTGGGTATGGTTATCGCCCTGTTGTTGTTGTTGCTGCTGCTATTGTTGTTGCTGTTGTTGTTGCTGCTGTTGTTGTTGCTGTTGTTGTTGCTGTTGTTATTGATGTTGTTGTTTATCCCAGGGTCCACTTTGGAGGGTCTGTTGTTGTTGCTGTTGTTTTGGGTATGGTTATCGCCCTTTATCTTACAAGCCATGAATCCCTTATATGAGCAAAAGTTTAACGTTTGGCCATGGCAGCATTTAGCTGAGCAGCGACCTGCTCGGCTATGAGGCTAGCGTTGCTTTGCTTAGGGGCCATGTTTCTACAACGGAAAAGGAAAACAGTTTAGAACGCACGAATAGGAATAAGCGACAAGAATTTAAATAATGAACAACAATAACGATAACGTAAGAGTAATTATGGGAAGGTAATAGCGCACGCACGATAACGATTACGGAATGATAGTATAATTCAAACAATATAGACAAGTACGGAAAATAAAAGTAGAAATTCATTCAATAATACGATAGTTTGTTACAAGATTCATAATGATAAGGAAAGGTTCAAAATACAAGTACAATGCAATACAAATACGATACTAGCTTTAAGTCGTGTACATAAGGAAAAATACAACTTAAGCTGACGATATAATACACAATGAGAAAATGACTAACGACGCCTATCTAGGAACATCTTCACCAAGATGACGGCAATCAAAGTCCCCATAATCATGCACGCCCTGACGAGACGCTGGATAATCCTCGCCGTGGATTGAGTCGAAGAGATGACTCGTATGGACTGCTCCGACAGGCGGTGCGCTGCATCAGAGACCTCGCACAGGAGGAGACCCTGTTGCTCGGCCTCTTCCGTGAGTCCCTGGAGGTCTCAACGGAGTGCAAGGAACGCTGCTGGGGGCGACCTCTGAGTAGGCGGCATCATCGGCGGTCTGGATGGCCCTGCATCGTCGGGACGCTGCATCTGATGGCCCTGGAACTGCTTCTCCCAATGATAACGGTCCATTATCGAAGTACGCGACGATGTGTACGTGTCACACCCCGCTAAAGTGGAAACACGAAATGTGAAGAGCTGGAAGATCATTACACGGGTTATAAGAACATAACGGCATTCAAGTCATTAATAAAAATGTTAAAAGCGTTTACAAGTTTCAAAAGATAACCAAATCATAGAATTTAGTACAAAGTACATAGACAAAGTTTTAAATTAAAATTCCCAAAAGAAAAGTGGACAAGTCTTTTCCCAAATCAGATCTCACGCGACCGCCTTGACCCGTCCATGCCATGCACCTCATGCTTACACTAAATTTCCTGAAACATAAGATAAAGTGTCAACTACGAAAGTAGTGAGTGAGTTACAGTTTAAGTGGTTCGGAAAAATATTGGTTAAGTATATAAAAGTAAAAGTTTCCAAAAAGGAGGTTAGCGGAGAAAAGTCGCTTAAAATTTATATACTTTTAAAGTTTCAAGTAACGGGCGAATCAGTGCCCTAAGTTCGTAAAGAATAAGTAGAGTCAAATTAGTCAAATCATAGTTGCGGAAGCAATCGCTAAAAGTTCGTAAATTTATGCGTATAAGTAACTAATTAGATTCTTGTATCAACCTCTTGGCATCTATAACTTAAGTGTTCACACTAAACCGATTGTTCAACCGTGAGGCCCCTTTCCCCGCCTATCCTACGGGAAGTGTTCAAGTTCTTAGTAATATGTACTTAGACTGCCATCTAAGCAAGGAACGGTTCTTTCCTAAGTATAGATACCCATGATTACTAAACGGCTCTGTAGTTAATAGTGTGTAAAGTTCTAAAAAGCAGCTGGGCACTAAGTAGTTTTGTTTTTAAAAAGAGATAGTAGTTCCGTCACTTAAGAGTCATGTTATAGTTCCATCAAGGGTCGGTCCCGCATACAAGCATCAATAATTAGTTTAGCCGAAAAAGGGGGCAAGCCGGTAAGTTCAAGTAGAGTAAAAGTGTTTTACGCATAAGAGTTCAAAGAGTTTGTCCAAAATAGTTCAATAGTTCCAAGGTCAAAATAGTTCATAAAAGTTCCAAGTCAAAATAGTTCATAAAAGTTCCAAGTCAAAATAGTTTATAAATGTTTTCAAGTTATAAATAATCTTATGTTTCCCCCACAATCATGCAAAATACATATAAAAATAAGGGGGTTGTAACTCATGGATTGCGAAGAGTAAGACGCGGAATTCGGTCGGAAATGGAAGCCGGGAATCACGGATTGCCTAATAATACCAAGATAGTTTAATAGTTATTATCTCATTATGTTCTTAATATAATATGGTAGATAAAATATTATTAAACTTTAAGTGTCAAGGTTAAGTATTGTTAAAATAGTCCGAAAAGGTAATTGTCACGTTTTTGTCCAAAAGTCCGATTTAACGTTTATTATTATCATGTCATGAGTGCTTTTGTTCGCTGAAGTGGTTTACATTTTTCTAAGGAAATTTGGGCAGCGCTTCCGCGCCCAAATTTCATATCCAAAAATGTACAATCCACTTCCGCTCACAAATCACCTAAAACACGATAACATATATAATATAGTCCATTTTAGTCCGATTTAGTCCATACATGTCTCAAATGTTATTTGTTTTACTTATTCAGTCCCCAAAAGTCGTGTCTTAAAAAGTCAGCGGGTCAACATATTCAAAAACGTCAAATAACGAAAGTTCGGGAAAACGTTCAGGCATGTGCGCCATTGTGACCACAGGAACGGCACACAATGAACAAAATTTCACCCGCTGCGTCGTCCTGGTCACGGGGACGGCGCACGGGTAGCGGGTTTTCGAGTTTTTGTTGCAAAACGTTTATTTATCCATAGATTTCGACATGCAATAGGTTTAAACTTATTAAAACATCATTTTAACAGTTTATAAAGTATTTTTAGTCACAAATTCGTGGATCCAAAGACTATTTCGTTTAAAAACGTTTTTGACCATAAAAAGTCATAGATTTGTATAAAAACTCATTTTGAACCGTTAGATCTTACATGCAAGTAAATAAATCAGTATAAATGAAAATAGAAATGATCTACCGAAGAGATTAGCTTGGATGAGGTTTTGGCCGGATTTAGCTCCAAAAATCTTTACGAAAATAGTCCTTTTTCGAAATCTTTTGGTTCCCCTTGATTATCTTGATGTTCTAAACGATTTGTATGGATGGAAAATGGATTTTGATGGTGTAATATTCTGGAAATGAGGAAGTTTTTGGAAGAAAGTTGAGAGGATTTGGTGTATGTGTGTGTTTTTGTTTAATAAAAATGAGAAATGAAAAGGAAATTAAAGATAATAATGAAAGGGTGTGTTGGGACTGCAATATGGGCAGTAATCATGGTCAAAAATCGAGTGTTATTGGTTAAAGGTTTGGTGGAATCGAGACATGCAAATAATTCAAAATTATTACAAAATTCGTCCTGCAGGACGGCGCACATGGCCTCTGTGCGTCGTCCTGGACCATTTTTGTAAAATATTTTGTGTTTTGGCTGATTTTGTATAAGTGTTTCGTTGGACCTTTTCGTTAACTAAAGTTTTAAAGTATGTTTTATTATGAACTTAGGAAAGTTCATTAGGGATTTTCTTGGTATTAGGACTTATATAATTTGATTCCGGTTGTGATTCCGACACTGTCGCAGTTCCGATTAATGAAAAGTAAGAGACTAGATAGACCGAAAGAGACATAGAGTATAAAAATGCACCTGGATTTAGACGGTTGTCACATTCTCCCCGGGTTGAAAGAAATTTCTTCCTGAAATTTAGTTCGTCCCATCATGAAGAAGTATTCTCGAATAGATGTGGATATTTCTGACGGAATTGGTCTTCACGCTCCCATGTGAATTCGTGACCACGTCGGGAATTCCACCGAACCTTGATAATCGGAATACGACTCTGCCTGAGTTGTTTGACCTCGCGGTCAACAACTTCGAGTGGTTCTTCGATGAAGTTTAGCTTATTGTCGATTTTGACTTCTTCAAGAGGGATGACGATGGTCTCATCAGACAGACACTTTTTCAAGTGTGAGACATGGAATACATTATGAAGGTTCGCGAGAGCCTGGGGGAGTTGGAGACGATAAGCAACGGGACCGATACGCTCAATGACTTCAAATGGACCGGTGTACCTTGGACTTAGCTTACCGCGATTTCCGAAGCGGACTACCCCTTTCCATGGCGATACCTTGAGGAGCACTCTGTCGCCAACTTGGAACTCGAGGGGTTTCCTTCGGTTGTCAGCGTAGCTCTTCTGTCGGGTACGAGATGTCTTTAGTCTTTCACGGATAGTGGTGATCTTGTCAATGGTCTCCTGGACGATATCGAGTCTCGTAAGTTGTCGATCGCCAGCCTCTAGCCAACACAGTGGTGACCGACACTTACGTCCATAGAGAGCCTCGAATGGTGCGCACTTGATACTGGCATGGTAGCTGTTATTGTAGGAGAACTCGACCAAAGGAAGGTGAGCGTCCCAACTTCCTCCGAAGTCGACTACACATGCTCTCAGCATATCTTTAAGTGTTTGGATCGTCCTTTCGCTCTGACCATCGGTCTGAGTGTGGTAAGCAGTGCTGAGATCCAGTCGCGTCCCTAACGACTTCTGAAGGGCATTCCAAAAGCGGGACGTGAATCGACTATCCCTATCGGAGATGATGGAGAGAGGTGTTCCATGACGAGAGACGATCTCGTTGATGTAGACTTGAGCGAATTTCTCCATCGAGTGACTTTCTCGGACCGGCAGGAAATGAGCGGATTTTGTCAAACGGTCCACGATTACCCAAATCGTGTCCTTTCCCTTAGCCGTACGGGGCAACTTAGTGACGAAGTCCATGGAAATCTGTTCCCACTTCCACATGGGAATTTCCGGTTGCTGAAGTAAACCTGAGGGCTTTTGATATTCTGCCTTGACCTTGGAGCAAGTAAGGCACTTAGCTACATACAAGGTAATATCCTTCTTCATGCCCGGCCACCAGTAATATTCTCGGAGGTCCTTATACAACTTTTCGGATCCCGGATGGATGGAGTATCTAGATCGGTGGCCCTCGTCCAGAATGAGTTTGCGGAGATCCTCAGATTTTGGAATCCACGCTCGACCCTTGAAGTAGTAGATTTCGTCGGACTTGCGTTCAAATTCTTTTTCATGATTATGAAGCGTCTCGACCTTAATGTTCTCGGGTTTCAACGCCTCTTGCTGTGCGTTTGCGATCTGCGTTCGAAGGCTCGTCTGAATTTGAATACCCAATGCTCGAACTCGATATGGATTTACCCTTTCCTTCCGACTCAGGGCATCTGCTACTACGTTTGCTTTACCCGGGTGGTATTTGATCTCGCAATCGTAGTCAGTCAGCAGTTCTATCCATCTACGCTGCCTCATGTTGAGCATTTTCTGATCTAAAATGTGCTGAAGGCTCTTGTGATCAGTGTAGACCGTACACTTAGTACCATACAAGTAGTGCCTCCAGATCTTCAAGGCGAACACGACGGCTCCCAGCTCTAAGTCGTGCGTTGTGTAGTTCTGCTCGTGTACCTTCAGCTGCCTAGAAGCGTAAGCGATGACCTTGTCCTTCTGCATTAGAACACACCCAAGTCCTTGGTGGGAGGCATCGCAAAACACTACAAAGTTATCCGTGCCCTCTGGCAGGGATAGAATCGGTGCGTGACATAGTTGGTACTTGAGCTTCTGGAAGGAATCCTCCTGATCTTTTCCCCAGAGGAAGTCCTTGTCTTTCTGAGTGATCTCGGTGAGGGGTTTTGCGATCTTCGAGAAATTCTCAATGAATCTTCGATAATAGCCAGCCAATCCTAGGAACTGACGGATCTCCGTCGGGGTCGTCGGGGCTTGCCATTTCTCAATCGCTTCGATTTTGGCTGGATCTACATGAATCCCTTCTTGGTTGACCACATGACCAAGGAAGTGTACCTCTCGGAGCCAGAATTCACACTTCGAGAATTTGGCGTACAATTTCTGGTCTCGGAGGAGTTCTAAAATGAGCTTAAGGTGTTTCGCATGATCTTCCTTGTTCCTCGAGTAAATGAGAATGTCGTCTATGAATACGATTACGAATTTGTCTAGGTATGGTCTACACACTCTGTTCATTAGGTCCATGAACACTGCTGGTGCGTTGGTCAGACCAAAAGGCATGACAAGGAATTCGTAATGACCGTATCGAGTTCGGAATGCGGTTTTCGGAATGTCGGTCTCGCTGACACGAACTTTGTGATAACCCGAACGGAGGTCGATGTTGGAGAAGTAAGTTGATCCCTGCAACTGGTCGAAGAGGTCATCGATCCTCGGGAGAGGGTATCGGTTCTTGACGGTCAGCTTGTTCACCTCTCGATAGTCAATGCACATGCGGAAGGATCCGTCTTTCTTTTTAACGAAGAGGATTGGGGCTCCCAGGGGGACGAACTCGGGTGAATAAGACCATGGTCTAAGAGTTCCTGTAACTGTTTTGACAGTTCTAGCATTTCAGGTGGCGCCAGACGGTACGGTGTCTTGGCGACCGGTGATGCGCCAGGAATGAGGTCTATTCGGAATTCCACTTGTCGTTGAGGTGGCAGCCCTGGCAAATCCTCGGGAAAGACTTCGGGATGATCCTTGACTATTGGAATGTCTTGGATTCGGCTCTCTGGAGGTTTACGCTCGACGACATGGGCAAGGAATGCGTCATAGTCCTTCTGAAGGTACTTGCGCATTTTGATGGAAGACACGATGCGAAGTTGTCGTCCAGGCTTGTCTCCTTGAACAACGAGAGTCTCTTTTTCCGAAAGAGGAATACGGATGAGTTTGTCAAAACAGACGATTTCTGCTCGAAAGCGAGATAGCCAGTCCATTCCAACGATAATGTCGAAACTTGATAGCTCGATAGGAATCAGATCGATGGGGAAGATTTTATCAGATAGGCATAGTGAACATCCTAAGATTATGTCCTTAGCTTCAAACTCTTGGCCGTTAGCATATTCGACAATAAAACTATCCTAAGAACTTTAGATTCTAAATCAATGAGGGGTCTAAATTCTAAGGAAATGAAGCTTCTCTCAGCTCCTGAGTCGAATAGTACGGAAGCAAAATGATTGTTGAGGGAAAACGTACCAGTAACTGCGTTTGGGTCCTGACGTGCTTCCTCAGCCGTTAGTGCGTAAGCGCGGCCCCTACCTTGCCCTCCCTGGTTCTGAGGAGTTCGATTAAGCTTTGGGCAGGTATTCCGGAGGTGTTGGTCGCTCCCGCACTCATAGCATGTCAGTTTCTGGACCGGGGTGGTTGTCTTACCTGGGCAGTACTTGGCATAGTGGCCCACCTTTTGGCACCTTAGACATAACGGGCAGTTCCCGAGATGGTGGAAGTTGCACTTGTTGCACTTCGGGTGCGGTCCGGAGTAGGACCCAGATCTAGCAGGTGGTGCTGGTGCAGGTGCAGGTGCGGCAGTCACAGCGAAGTTTCGGGTGCTATAGGTCTTCTTGATGCGGTCACTTCTTCTCGGGGTTGGCTCGGCCTTTCTCTTCTCACCTGACTCCTTTTTGGAGGATCCAGGAGCGGTGAGGAGGTTGCTGGTGAGACGGTGAGCTAGGATGATTGCACTTTGGAGGGTCTGAGGCTCAGACGAGATGACCATGCCACGGATTTCCGAAACCAGACCAGAGATGTACAGGTCGATCCGGTTCTCCTCAGGGGTTACCAGTCTTGGAACCAGTCGGGCGAGCTCGTGGAACCGGGTGGTGTACTTCTCAATGTCGTTTCCGAACATCTTGTGGTCCCACAGCTCAGCCTCGAGCTTCTTGATTTCCCCTTTCGGGCAGTACTCTTCGATGAACAGGTTCTTGAAGGTGTTCCAGGGAAGAGCGTAGGGAGTGTCACGCCCTCTGGTTTGAACAACACTGTTCCACCAGGATAGAGCTCGGCCATGGAATACGCAGGACGCGTACTCCACCTTGTTTGCCTCATCACATCGGCTGATGTGTAGGACGGATTCGATGCTCTCGGACCATTGGAGCAGTCCTACAGCACCAATTGTGCCGTGAAACTCCTTCGGCTTACACGCCATGAAGCTCTTATAGTTGCACGGGGGAGGGTTCGGGTGTTGGTTCTGGTTCTGATTTTGGTTTTGATTGTTCTGTTGTTGTTGCTGTTGCTGTTGCTGGTGGTGGTTGTTGACATTGGCATTGATCCCGGCGGTGATCTGGGCGATCATGTTGGGCATAGCCGCATTCAACTGTTCAACAACTTGCTCAACAATGATACTAGCATTTGTGCGAGGAGCCATGATTCTACAATCAGAAGAATAGATTTAGTTTAGAACGCACGAATGGAATATGATAAGGATATAATTTAGTGACCATAGATAATTATAGCACGAGATTAATATGAATGAACAAAAAGCACACGCATGAAATAAAAGTCTAAGTCGTGTACAATGAGAAAATTACGAATATGCTAAGTACAATACAATAAAGAGAAAAACTAATGGCGCCTCTCCAGAAACATCTTGGCCGCCATGACCGCAATCAAAGTGCCCATCACTAGGCACATACCGATGAGGTGCTGCACGGTTCGTGCCGTAGCTCGGGTCGATGCGATGACTCGCAACGCCTGCTCCGACAACTGTTGTGCAGAGTCGGTGACCTCACTGATGAGGAGCCCCTGCTGCTGGGTCTCATGTGCCAGTCCCCGCACTTCGCGGTGCAAGCGAAGGAATGCGGCCGGTGGGGGAGGCTGAAGAGTAGGATGCATCCTCTGCCTCGCGGCCTCGACGTCTCTAGCGCGCTGCATCTCTTCGCGCTCCATCTGCCGCTCCCAGGAGTAGTGGTCCATGATCGGGTTATGTGGGACCTCTGGAGGGTGACCGAAAGGTAGGTGCGATGGAGTAGGCTGGGATGGTCCAGCCTGGTGCGCAGCCATCCTGTCCGGCAGACGGCCCGGGAGGATGACCTGCTTGCGCGCAGTCAACCTAGTACGCGGGCCCCGGTAGTAGAGTGTCGCGGCAACGGGTACCGGTGGAGGGGGTAACACAGCCCTCGCCATGGAGGTGTCCTCCGTGGGATCGGTGGTCTGATGGCGTTGGCTCTCTGAGGCGGTGCGGCCCTCGGAAGGCGAAGCGGCTCTAGGTAGGGAGCGGGACTGTGATCGCGACGGTAAACGTGAACGGGAGGAGTGAGACATGACGGATCTGTGAATAATGAATTTCGTAAGTACAAGTAGACACAAAAGAATAACAAAGGAAATGTGTAATGAAATGCATGTACGGGTCAGTCACGTGAGAATCGGGAAAAGACAGTACCGGGAATTTTTGACTCAAAAACCGTTAACAATAGTAATTACGTTCCGTCCTTGCATAATTCATTTTGAACTAGGCATGGGTGATCAGGCCATGCGTAGTTAAAAATAAACATGCAATCGCGAAATTAATACTCTAAAGTTTGAACCCATAAATGATTTTTCGAAAAAGCCTTGGTTATAGTTTGGTTTCGAAAATTTTTGAAAATTTTTAAAACCGTTTTTCTCTATAACCTGTGCTCTGATACCAAGTCTGTAACACCCCGCTAAAGCGGAAACACGGAATGTGAAGAGCTGGAAGATCATTACACGGGTTATAAGAACATAACGGCATTCAAGTCATTAATAAAAATGTTAAAAGTCTTTACAAGTTTCAAAAAATAACCAAATCATAGAATTCAGTACAAAGTACATAGACAAAGTTTTAAATTAAAATTCCCAAAAGAAAAGTGGACAAGTCTTTTCCCAAATCAGATCTCACGCGACCGCCTTGACCCGTCCATGCCATGCACCTCATGCTTACACTAAATTTCCTGAAACATAAGATAAAGTGTCAACTACGAAAGTAGTGAGTGAGTTACAGTTTAAGTGGTTCGGAAAAATATTGGTTAACTATATAAAAGTAAAATTTTCCAAAAAGGAGGTTAGCGGAGAAAAGTCGCTTAAAATTTATATACTTTTAAAGTTTCAAGTAACGGGCGAATCGGTGCCCTAAGTTCGTAAAGACTAAGTAGAGTCAAATTAGTCAAATCATAGTTGCGGAAGCAATCGCTAAAAGTTCGTAAATTTATGCGTATAAGTAACTAATTAGATTCTTGTATCAACCTCTTGGCATCTATAACTTAAGTGTTCACATTAAACCTATTGTTCAACCGTGAGGCCCCTTTCCCCGCCTATCCTACGGGAAGTGTTCAAGTTCTTAGTAATATGTACTTAGACTGCCATCTAAGAAAGGAACGGTTCTTTCCTAAGTATCGATACCCATAATTACTAAACGGCTCTGTAGTTAATAGTGTGTAAAGTTCTAAAAAGCAGCTGGGCACTAAGTAGTTTTGTTTTTAAAAAGAGATAGTAGTTCCGTCACTTAAGAGTCATGTTATAGTTCCATCAAGGGTCGGTCCCGCATACAAGCATCAATAATTAGTTTAGCCGAAAAAGGGGGCAAGCCGGTAAGTTCAAGTAGAGTAAAAGTGTTTTACACATAAGAGTTCAAAGAGTTTGTCCAAAATAGTTCAATAGTTCCAAGGTCAAAATAGTTCATAAAAGTTCCAAGTCAAAATAGTTCATAAAAGTTCCAAGTCAAAATAGTTTATAAATGTTTTCAAGTTATAAATAATCTTATGTTTCCCCCAAAATCATGCAAAATACATATAAAAATAAAGGGGTTGTAACTCACGGATTGCGAAGAGTAAGACGCGGAATTCGGTCGGAAATGGAAGCCGGGAATCACGGATTGCCTAATAATACCAAGATAGTTTAATAGTTATTATCTCATTATGTTCTTAATATAATATGGTAGATAAAATATTATTAAACTTTAAGTGTCAAGGTTAAGTACTGTTAAAATAGTCCGAAAAGGTAATTGTCATGTCTTTGTCCAAAAGTCCGATTTAACGTTTATTATTATCATGTCATGAGTGCTTTTGTTCGCTGAAGTGGTTTACATTTTTCTAAAGAAATTTGAGCAGCGCTTCCGCGCCCAAATTTCATATCCAAAAATGTACAATCCACTTCCGCTCACAAATCACCTAAAACACGATAACATATATAATATAGTCCATTTTAGTCCGATTTAGTCCATACATGTCTCAAATGTTATTTGTTTTACTTATTCAGTCCTGAAAAGTCGTGTCTTAAAAAGTCAGCGGGTCAACATATTCAAAAACGTCAAATAACGAAAGTTCGGGACAACGTTCAGGCCTGTGCGCCATTGTGACCACAGGAACGGCACACAATGAACAAAATTTCACCCGCTGCGTCGTCCTGGTCACGGGGACGGCGCACGGGTCGCGGGTTTTCGAGTTTTTGTTGCAAAACGTTTATTTATCCATAGATTTCGACATGCAATAGGTTTAAACTTATTAAAACATCATTTTAACAGTTTATAAAGTATTTTTAGTCACAAGTTCGTGGATCCAAAGACTATTTCGTTTAAAAACGTTTTTGACCATAAAAAGTCATAGATTTGTATAAAAACTCATTTTGAACCGTTAGATCTTACATGCAAGTAAATAAATCAGTATAAAATGAAAAGAGAAAGGTTTCTACCGAAGAGATTAGCTTGGATGAGGTTTTGGCCGGATTTAGCTCCAAAAATCTATACGAAAATAGTTCTTTTTCGAAATCTTTTGGTTCCCCTTGATTATCTTGATGTTCTGAACGATTTGTATGGATGGAAAATGGATTTTGATGGTGTAATATTCTGGAAATGAGGAAGTTTTTGGAAGAAAGTTGAGAGGATTTGGTGTATGTGTGTGTTTTTGTTTAATAAAAATGAGAAATGAAAAGGAAATTAAAGATAATAATGAAAGGGTGTGTTGGGACTGCAATATGGGCAGTAATCATGGTCAAAAATTGAGTATTATTGGTTAAAGGTTTGGTGGAATCGAGACATGCAAATAATTCAAAATTATTACAAAATTCGTCCTCCAGGACGGCGCACATGGCCTCTGTGCGTCGTCCTGGACCATTTCTGTAAATGTTTTTGTGTTTTGGCATATTTTGTATAACTGTTTCGTTGGACCTTTTCGTTAACTAAAGTTTTAAAGTATGTTTTATTATGAACTTAGGAAAGTTCATTAGGGATTTTCTTGGTATTAGGACTTATATAATTTGATTCCGGTTGTGATTCCGACATTGTCGCAGTTCCGATTAATGTAAAGTTAAAGACTAGATAGACCGAAAGAGACATAGAGTATAAAAATGCACCTGGATTTAGACGGTTGTCACAGTACGGATCCCCGAAGGGTATCGGCATCGGAGGAGGAGCGGGTCTGGATGGGTCGGAAGTCTGTCCAACCATCCGATCTGGCAAGCGACCAGGTAGAACGACCTGCTTACGAGCAGTCATCCTAACACGGGGTCCACGCTGCTGTGGCGGTGCTGAAACGGGCACCGGGGGTGCAGCAGGTAGTACGGTATGTGGACTGGAGGTGCCATGGCTGCTGGAAAAAGCCATCGAGCTCTCCTCGGTGGGATCGGTAGTCTCGTGGTGCTGGGCCTCTGAAGCCGTGAAGTCTTCCGAGACTTCTAGCGAGTAGACGACCCTTGAGAGCGAGTAAGACTGCTATCGGGAGTGAGACTGGGATTGGGAGTGTGACGAATGCGACATGTCGAATCTGCGGAAAAATGGTACACATGAGTATAGGAAAAAAACAAAGGAAAAATGTAAACGGCAGTGCATGTACGGGTCAGTCACGTGAGAATCGGGAATCGATAAGACCGGGAATTTTCGACTCGAAAACCGTTTAACGATAGCAATTACGTTCCGTTCTCGCATAATTTATTTTGAACTAGGCGTAGTTGATCATGTTACGCATAGTTAAAAACAAATCATGCAATTGCGGAATTAATACACTAAAGTTTGAACCCGTGAAATGATTTTTCGAAAAAGCCTTCGTTATAGTTTGGTTTCGAAAATTTTTAAATTTTTTGAAAAACCGTGTTTACTATAACCTAGTGCTCTCATACTAAGTCTGTCACACCCTACTAAAGCGGAAAGACGAGGTGCGAAGAGCATAGATATCATAACACGAGTCATAGTAAAACATAACGGTTTCAAGTCATTAGATTAAGAGAAATAAAAGGTACATGTCCGAAAATAACCAAGTATTTAACGTTTCAGAATAAATGAATTCATAAGTACAACTTCCATAACATTCCCAAAATAAATAAACAAGTCTTCTCCCGATTCATAATTCACGCGACTTGCCAGACCCGTCCACGTTATACACTTCGTGTCCTTACACTTGATTTACTGAAACATGAGAAAAAGTGTCAACTACATAAAGTAGTGAGTGAGTTACAGTTTTCTAGTCCTCGACTAAAAAGGTTTACGACCAGTATATAAGTATAAAAGAGTTCTCAGTAGTAATGAAGCGAATACGGTGCTTAAAAGTACATATACTTGTAAAAATGATCACGGGCAAGTATAGCAATACTTGTAAAAATGGTTGCGGAACATCATATACCTCTAAATATATACGCGCAACAAAAGGGGTAAAAGAAAAGTAACTATTGATTGAAACCATTGTATCAACCTATTGGCATAATATAACTATAAGTGTTCACACTAAACCGATTAACCAACCGTGAGGCCCTTACCCCGCACTATCTACGAGGAGTATTTTTAATCTAGTAATATGTACTTAGACTGCCTCCTAAGTAAGGAACGGTTCTTTCCTAAATATCGATACCCATAATTACTAACGGCTTAATAAGCTAATAGTGTGCAACGAACTAAAACTGGGCACGGATGCAATTTTTACAATGATAGTAGGCACTTACGAACATGTTATATTCTCATCAAGGGTTGGAAGCTATACAATCAATCATAGGTTCGAACAAGTGCCGATGCGGTGGCAAACCTAAAATGTATACGCATATAAGTTCATAAAACGTTCATAAGATCGCAAGTTCATAAAATAGTTCAAAAGTTCATAAAATAGTTCGTTCTCATGCTTCCCCCAAAAATAGTACAAAAAGGGTAAAAGAGTGGGGATGTAACTCATGGATTGCTAGAGACGAGACGTGTCCGAAAAGTGGTCGGAATGCTTCGAAATCACGGAAATCCTATAGACATAGCAAGTTCTCGAGTAAGTATATTTGTTTATGAGTTTATAAATTCGTTAGTCAACGAGAAATGCTTTAGTTTTAGGACTATATTAAGGTCCGGTAAAAATCGGGCAGCGCTTTCGTGCTAGTTTTTAAATCCAAATATTAACACTTTCCCGCTTACAAACGTCATAACAATAATCTCTAACTTATAAAACACAATAGGGATTATATGTTGAATAAGTTACCCTATTATAGGTTATAATTCATGAATATCAGTTTCGTACATAACCTTAAAGCAACAAGTTTAAAGTTACGCTTAATAACGCTTTGAATAAGATTTTGTAACCTGCCTGCACCTCGACCGCCTCGCGGTGAGGGAAGTGCGCCGCGGTGGGAGGTTTCACCTCGACCACCTCGAAGTGGAGGCACCGTGGCGCGGTCAGGAGATTTCACCTTGACCGCCTCGCGGTGGAGGCACCGTGGCGCGTCGGGAGACATAACATTTTACAAAAATCGTTTTTGGGTGAAATTTGTTATCTTGAAGTTTGATTTCGACATGCAATGGCTAAAAATAGCAAAACCTTTTATAATATCAGTTTATTTTGGATTTTCATCCATAATAACAAGGATTTATCATAACTTTTATAAAAACCCGTTTTTGCATGTAAATCACCTAAAAACTTTACAAAAATGTGTTTTCAAGAGTTTAATCTTACATGCGATTCGATTTGTATATAAAAACAGTGATTTAACAGGGATTTTACCGATTAGAAGTTGATTTGATGAAGATTTGAAGAGTTCCCTTGGTGATTTTTGCCCCAAAATGGTAGAAATTGCTTATGCAACCCAATTGGATGAATGCTTCTTTCTTCTTTTGATTATGGAACGATTTTAGGGTGTTATTTTGATCATTTTTCTCTGCTATTTGGCTGTAATTATTGATGGTTTGAGAGAGTTTACTTGATAGTTAGAGAGAGAGAGAGAGAGTGATAAACAAATGTGTGTAAGTGTGTGTTTGTGTTGGGAACAAATGAATTTGAAGAGGGGGTTCTAGGCCAAAATACTGGACCAAAATGAGGTTTGTAGTATGCAAGACACAAGTGTCAAGTCTTTGAAACGTTTTTGTGCGAGTCACAAAATTTCAAAATTTGGTTGTCTGCACCCTCCACCGCGGCGCGCTGGAGGCCAGACTTTGCCTTTTTCGTTTTTTGTTTGTTTTATCGTTAAGCATTTTCGTTCGTTGACATTTTACGGGTTGTTATGAAATGAACTTAGGCAAGTTCATTTAGTGTGCTCTTGGTATTAGGATTCATTTCTTGATTCCGATTTCGATTCCGACACTAACACGTTTACGGTAAAAGTACAGTTAAGGACAATCACTGATATCTCAAAGATATAGAATACATAATTCACCTGAAATTTAGACGGATTTCACACGGACAAATCATTTGATTAGATTCAATTGATTCTGGTTCATCAATTTGACTCGATTCTAGTGAATTTAGTCAAATTCTCAGTGTTTTGTTGAAACAGAGAAGTTCAAATTGAATTGAGGAACATTATTGAAGAATGTGTGAAGATTAGTTAGATTCTGGTGAAATTTTTGGTACAATAATCATTTTGAGATGATCCGAGTTTGAAGCTAATCCACGAGTTATCAATTTATGAAGTTTGAAGGTATTTTTGTGTTTATGCGGTGATTGTGATTGATGAAAATTAGATTGAATATGATGATCTTGAAGCTAAGGCCAACTCAGATATTTGTTTCTGCAAGCTAATACAAGCTTAGATTAGAGATTTATCAATTCATTCTACTTAAGTCTTTCTAGTTGGAGATTTGAGAAGACATGATATTTTAAGTGGGATGTTGAAGGAAACTGTGATTATTAATGATCAAATTGTTATAATGATGATGAAGGAGTGATAATTACAAGTTTGTCATGTGATGAAGAACAAAATGTTTTCAGAAAAATATTTCTTCGAAGCAGAATGATCTACTAATTAGCTTACTTATTCAGATTTTTGATAATGTAAAAGTTAAACTCGGATGAAGGCTTGATATGTGAATGATGAGATCTTAAGTTGTTGATTGCTGCTGATTGAGAGATGTTATTGATTAAGATGTAAGAATATGAAAAATTTGTGAGCTTGTTAGTTAAGGGGGAGATTGTTTATACTGAAGTTTGTTAAGCTAACCATGGAGAATCAGTTTCTGAAGAATCTGAAGTGTAAGAAGCTTATCATGGAGAATATGTTGTTAATTTGAAGATATTCATAGCATCATCGAAGGGGGAGATTGTTGGGTATTGAAAGTTTGGATGAATCTAAGAAATCTTCAAAGTGTGTTTTTGCTCTAAGTGTTTAAGTCGGGTGAACTAAGTTCATCACCCGACTTAAAACTTAGAAAGTCTTTAGTGAAGATTTTAACTCGGGTGAACAAGTTACTTCACCAGAGTTAACTGAAGTTCACCAGAGTTATATTTAAACTGAAGATTAAGTTAGTCAACACAAGTGAACATTGAAGATTATAACTCTAATGATGAAGAATCTATTTTCGAGTTAAAGTGCACAGCTGCAGAGTTAAAATTAAGATGAAGACTTCAATGTTTGTGTTTAGATATAGAGATTTCTATAAATAGTAGGATGTGTGTATTGATTCAGTTGTCTTTTCACCTGGTCTCTCTGTGCAAGGTCACCACGCCTGCATTTGAAGAGTATCATATGAGTTTCAATGTTGTAAACGGCTTTTCCCGCCAAAATACTTCTATGAAAATATCTTTACATTTTCCTTTCAACTAATCAAATTATCCATTACAATTACTGTTCAGATTCAATCAGATCATGAGATTCCGCATCATGATCTGATCATACAATTCGCCGATTAGAGATTTGGATCCAGTTTAAATCCTGTCAATTCGTATCAGGGCCGGAAAAATCATTTGATTAGATTCAATTGATTCTGGTTCATCAATTTGACTCGATTCTAGTGAATTTAGTCAAATTCTTAGCTTTTTTTTTATCGAAGGAGTTCAAATTGAAAATGAGGAACGTTATTGAAGAATGTGTGACGATTAGTTAGTTTCTGGTGGAATTATTGGTACAATAATCAATTGGCGGTGATCGGAGTATGAAGCTAATCCACGAGTTATCAATTTATGAAGTTTGAAGGTGTTTTGATGTTTATGTGGTGATTGTGATTGATGAAAAGGAGATTGAATCTGATTATCATTCTAGTTGGAGATTTGAGAAGAATTGGTATTTTAAGTCGGATGTTGAAGGAAACTGTGATTGTTAGTGATCAAATTGTTATAATGATGATTTCAAGTTTGTTATGTGATGAAGAATAAAATATTTTCAGAAACATGTTTCTTCAAAGTAGAATGATCTGGTAATTATCTTACTTATTCAGATTTATGATAATTTAAAAGTTTAACTCGGATGAAGGCTTGATATGTGAATGATGAGATATTAAGCTGTTGATTGTTGCTGATTGAGAGATGTTATTGATTAAGATGTAAAAATATGATGAATTTGTGAGCTTGTTAGTTAAGGGGGAGATTGTTTATACTAAAGTTTATTAAGGTAACCATGGAGAATCATTTTTTGAAAAATATGAAGTGTATGACGCTTATCATGGAGAATCTGTTGTTAATTTGAAGATATTCATAGCATCATCGAAGGGGGAGATTGTTGGGTATTGAAAGTTATGGATGAAGCTAAGTAATCTTCAAAGTATGTTTATGCTCTAAGTGTTTAAGTCGAGTTGACCAAGTTCATCACCCGACATAAGACTTAAAAAAAGTCTTTAGTGAAGATTTTAACTCGGGTGAACATGTTATTTTACCAAAGTTAACTGAAGTTCACCAGAGTTAAATTTAAATTGAAGATTAAGTTAGTCAACACAAGTGAACATTGAAGATTATAACTCTTATAATAAAGACTCTACTTCTGATGAAGACTTCAGTGTTTGAGTTTAGATGTAGAGATGTCTATAAATAGTATGATTTGTGTATTGAGTCAGTTTTTCTTTTGACCTGGTCTCTCTGTGCTAGGTCACCACGCCTGCATTAGAAGAGTTCCATATGAGCTTCAATGTTGTAAACGGCATTTCCCGGCAAAATCCTTCTATGAAAATATCTTTACATTTTACTTTCAATAAATCAAATTCTCCATTACAATTACTGTTAAGATTCAATCAGAACATGAGATTCCACATCATGATCTGATCATGCAATTCGCTGATTAGAGCTTTGGATCCAGTTTAAAACCTGTCAATTGGTATGAGAGCCAGACAAATCATTTGATTAGATTCAATTTATTCCGGTTCATCAATTTGACTCGATTCTAGAGAATTTAGTCAAATTCTCGGTGTTTTGTTGAATCGAAGAAATTCAAATTGAAATTGAGGAACGTTATTGAATAATGTGTGAAGATTAGTTAGTTTCTGGTGGAATTGTTGGTACAATAATCAATTGGAGGTGATCGGAGTATGAAGCTAATCCACGAGTTATCAATTTATTAAGTTTGAAGGTGTTTTGGTGTATATGCGGTGATTGTGATTGATGAAAATTTGATTGAATCTGATGATCATGAAGCTAAGGTCTACTCAGATGTTGGGCCAAGAAATGAAGTGGATGAAGTTATGGAGTCTTCAGTGCGTTTAAATAAAGATGATTTCAGTTCGAACTGAAATCATCAAGAATAATCCAAAGTGAAGTTTTCAGTTCGGAGAACAAGTTAGTTCAGATACTCTGAACTAAATGAAGTTCCTCCGAACTGAAAACAAACCAAGGTGTAAATTAAGTCAACAAAAGTCAGCATTGAAGAAATCAATTCGGAAGGTGAAGACTTTAGTTCAGAACTGAAGTACTCCCCGAACTGAAATTAAGATGTTGACAATTTTGTAATAAATTAATTCGTAGTGTGTTTGTTAGTTAGATTTTGTCTATAAATAGTGTGATAGATAGTTCGAGTTTGTTGTCTTTGAACCCGGAACACTCTCAAAGAGGTTCCGTAAGCTTGAATTGTGACGTCCCGCCATTTTGAGGTACTTGAGTTACCGTTATTATTTTAATGTTATTCGCAATTGTTTTGACCCTTGTATTTTGCTTCAATTTACTCACGGTTTATTGTTATTGAGATTCGGGTTTTTTGTATTTGTTGATTCGTCCCCCGAGACGTAATAATTTTATTTATCTAAGTGCCAATTAGTTAGTATTCTCATATATATAAGTTGGAGTGTTTATGCCAAACTTGTCGGTTATCGTATCCTCTATCTTCGAGATATCGTGCTTTTGCTCTTGTTTATTCCTAACCGAAATCGTGCGTATCCCGGAATCGAAAGTGAAAATATAACATTTAATGAACCTAATACAAAGAAAATCATATTATGAAATTTCCTAAGTTCATCGCAAAAAGAATCGGGAACTTTCGGCGAACGAAACTGCTTAACGATCGCGCAAAAAAAAAACTAGAAAATCTGGATTTTTGGCCAGGTGCGCCGCCCTGGATCAAGAGGGGCGACGCCCTGAAGAGGCTGGACAGATTCTTTTGTTTTGTTGTGTGAGTCATTTTTTCATGGTTTGTGAGTGGTGCACTTTCCCCCAAACGTGTAAGGGCCTGATTTTGGGCAGAGGAGTCTCAGTAGAGGTCACAATCCATCACACCATCTCATTTTGATCATCACATTTTCACCTACAAACACTTTTCTCTCTCATTTTCCCATCACTTTTCTTTTCCAAATTCATGAACTTCTCTTATTTCTCTCTCAAGAACAAACACTTCCAGAAATATTGAAGCTTAAATCACATTTGAAGAGGGTTTTCAAGTACAAGATCATCTACAAATCTTTCCTTTTGGTTTCTTTGATCTTTGGTAAGGTTTCTTTAACCATTTCTTCACATTTTCTCTACTTTCTTCTTCATTTGTTAGAGAATCTAACACCAACTATTATTCTTTTGCATTCCAAGCTTTTGTCTTCCATTTTACATATCATTTGGGGAAGATTCTTGTGGCTTTTCTTGGAGGAAATTTCTTTGATCTTAGTAAGTGAAATTTTACCGAAAATATCTCCGAAAACGTTATTTATCATCTTGCATGCAAGGATCTAAACTAATGGTGGTTATATTTGTGTTTTTGGAGCTGATTATTTCCCATCACCACACCACCAAAAGTTTGCTTTCGGGTTTATTCATTCTCAAGCTTGTAGATCTTGCGGTTGTAACGGTAAAAATCATTATTTTCTTCAAATTCATTTTTCATATGAGTTCCTTATTATTTTCCATATATGTTTCGGTTTTAGCCTTGAAAATGGTTAGAAATAATATATTAGACAAATACATTTGAATATCTTGGTTATGGACTAAATTTGGACTAAAATACATAAAGATGTGATTATTACCGAAATTAACATATTATATATATTAGTATGTAAAATGATATATTTACATATATGTAAAACTTGGTAATGGTATTTGGAACAGAATATAAGTTATTGACAGTTTGCGTTTTAACCTTAAAGCCTTTAAACGAGCGGATTTCGGCAAAATAACAAAACGATGTTTGCTGGAAAATGGACCAGGGCGCCATCCTGGATTGCCCAGGACGCCGCAGCGGGCCAAATTCCAGCAAAATCTTCGTTTTCCTCGTTTAGCCGTCTTGACGTTTTGGTTCCGTAAATTGTCGTTTCAAAACCTCCAATTTCATATTATGTTTTTAAACAACTCTAAACACTTGTATAAACATACTAAAATACAAAAAAGTAGCATATTACGATAAAACATCGTCTTTGGACTCAAAGACGCCAACGCAATCGAAAATGCCTTAACATTTATTAAAACAGACGTATTACCTACATTTCGATAAATAAACATTTGTTACAAAATGCGATCGTAATCCAAACCCGTCGACTAATATTTTTGCGATAAACTTTGTTAAAAACATTATATAAAGTCATTTTACACTATATTTTTGAAAAGTAAAGACTTTTAAACCTTCAAAGCGTCAAGTTAGACTTTTACGTCAACTTCGACTTCCTTTCAAATTAACTATGATTCGACCTCAAATTGTTGACTTTAACTTTTACCAAATCAACATCTTTGACATTTGACTTTTGCAAAGTCAACATCCTCGACTTTGACTTTTGTGAAGTCAAACATCTTTGACTTTGACCAAGACAACATCGTTGCCGTTGACCTTGGTCGATCTCGATAAAACTTATAAACAATATTCCTTTCAACCAATATTCCTAGTAGTCGCTTCGACTAGGAATATTATTCTTCTCGAATTTTCGTTATGACGTGAAATGTCGATATCTTTTCGGTCGGCCCTTCTCGGCACGGAACATCGGCATCCTAAATATGTCATCTTGATTAAACTGAGTTATCGTTGGAATATTCTATTAAACTTAATCTTAACCGACAAGGCTAAACCAAACTAGACTTATAGAGATACTGAGACTATGTTATTTGTTGTTTTGGGGCACTTAGACGGTGGAGTTGTAACTCCGTAATTGTATACCGAGTATTTGCTGAAGTTTGTACTGTGAGTTATTCGTAGCCCTTGTCTTAAATATTTTTAGGGATGGAAAGCGTGTTTTAAACTGTGTATTGATTATCTTGTTCGCCTAGCGAATTTGGTCTGCCTTAGATTATGTGTCATTAAGCCATGGTGGCTCCCCTCTAATACACTCGTTAAGCTATTGCCCGTGGTTCATATGTATAGATCTATATTGGGTTATGTACCTAACCCTCATTCCTTGGTAGGGTGTTACTACGAGCGGATGTTATGACCTTAATATTAAACTGTTATGATTAAACTGATTGCCTTTGGTTGACACACCTTAAGATAGGTGATTAAACTGTTTGGTTCAGGAGCGACTTGTATGTTGGGTTATAACATAGTCAATATCGTTTAAACCATAAACAATATGCCTAACAAACAAGAATAGTAACTTAAACTATTAATGCGGAAGACATTAAGAGTTACTACGGAAGAACAAGTTAGTGCGGCTGTCCAACAAGTTACTACGGCCGATCAAGTTACTACGGAAGTAATCAAGTTGCTACGGGCAAAGTCAAACTGCTACGGAAGAAGTCAAGTTACTACTGAAGACCAACTTGCCGTGCAAGTATAATTTAAGTTATAGAATTATAATTAGATTATGTTTCCTTTATGTTATTAGATAGAGTTTCCTTATTTCTAGATAACGATATGTTTAGATAAGGATAGATGATGTTTCCTAGTTTATCTAGGTCGGCCTCAAGGTCTATAAATAGATAGATCCTTGTATTGATAGAAACACGTTGTATTGATATCTTAATTAATACGATTGAGGCTTATAATTCGACAATACTTTTTGTTTGTTCTTATTCATAATTTATTGTTCGACAACTCGTAATATTGAAGTGTTCATCCGCTGCTGAACTTCTTCAATAGATCACGATCTTAACGAAGGCAAATATATTAGTTTACATTGACTAATACGATCTTGACAAGTGGTATCAGAGCACAGGAGGTGCTTTAGATCCATTGATCAACGAGTTTATAATTCTCATAAACAAAGAATCAATATTACCACCATGGCTGAAGTTGCAATTGGCAAAGTTCCTATTCTAAACAGCAACGAATTCGACTTATGGAAGCTACGAATCAAGCAACACATCCTACTGTCTGATTACACAGTTTGGGATGTGATTATTAATGGAAACAAACGTCCTACCACCAATGGAGCGGATGGAGAACCAGGACTTGCTGCTCGAGCACCAGTAACTGATCTTGAACGGAGAGAAAAACAAACCGAAATCAAGGCTCTAAGCATTCTTCTAATTGCAATCCCCAATGAGTATCAATCGCAATTTGAAGAATATCAAGATGCTAAATCGCTATGGGAAGCTTTGGAGAAAAGATTCAGCGGCACAAAGAACACTAAGAAGAACAAGAAAGCTCTTCTTAAACAGGAGTATGAAAACTTCAACTTCCTGAATGGCGAACGAATGACACAAACCTTTGATCGATACAAAAAGCTCACCGGAGAGATGATCAGCGCAGGCATTAAGTACGATAAAGATGATCTCAACAGAAAGTTCATAAGAGCTCTAGGCAAGGAATTGAAAGTATACACAGTTTCTTATAGACAAGGAGACACCTTAGAGGATCTAGAACTAGATGATCTTTATAACGACTTAAGAGTCTTTGAGGCAGAAGTGGAAGCAGAAAAGGCTGAAAATAGCAGTCCCAATATTACTAATGCTAATACTGCACTTGCTTGAACATCTGTAGGACCAAAACATGAAATCAATGAACAGATTTCATTCGAAGCATTCGTCTCTAAGTGTTCAAGTCTCACAGGTGAAGACGTAAAACAGATGCATCAGGATGACTGTGATGAAATCGATCTAAAGTGGCAATCTGCTATGCTGGCACTACGAGCAAGGAGATTTCTAAATAGGACAGGACGACGATTTAACCCACGAAACAACGAACGAATTACATTCGACAAAAGCAAGGTGAAGTGCTATGAATGCAATGAAATAGGCCACTTTGCTAGAGAATGTCCAAACAAGTCAAGAACCAACAATCCACGAACCACTCAAGACACAACTCAGAGTGCACTTATGTCGCAAGACATCTTTGGATATGATTGGAGTGACTTAGTTGAAGAAACAAGTCAAAATAGGGCACTAATCTCTGAAGAACAAAATCACGTAGAAAACAACCTTACTGTTCACCATGCATGCATCGCCGTAGTAATGGATGATACGGACATTATTTGTATGGAGGAATTAGTTCCTACGGATGACTTAGTTTCTACGGAGCTCACCTATACTGATGTTGGAATTACTGAAATTGGCAATAACATACTTGGATACGATTGGAATGATGATGATCAATTAGCACCTCAAGAAGATGCTCTAATGGCTATTGAATCACCATCAACAACATCTGACAATCCATCTCTTATGGCTGAGGTAACTTCTAAACTTTGTACTTCTGAGTGTAAAGCTATAATTGTCAAGTACAAGAATCACAATCAATTGATGAGTGATTCGATTAAAATCTTAGAAGAACAACAACATTCAGCTCATCGGGTAATTGATAACTTAGAAAATCAGATAAAGTCACATAAAATCAATGAACAAAGTTATCAAGAAAAGATCAATTTAATTGAATGGCAAAAAGAGGACTTACTCCTTAAACTCAAGATGGCTAGGGACAAAATCAAACAACTAGAACAAGAACATAATAAAGTTGAGTTAGATGTAGGAAAGTTAGAATTTGCGTCCACATCAGTAAATGACCTATGTCAAAAACAAATACATGGCAAGGTAAAGGCTGGTCTAGGATACAAAGAAGTTGCTCCACCATTCAACCAAAATTACATCCCACCATCTTTAGACGAACCTAGGATTCCCATCTCCCAGACACCTCCAAAAGAATCATTCAATGTTGATCCAATCAACTATGATGAAGTTCTAATTGAGGACTTAGTTGAAGAAAGTAAAATCCATATTGTGAAAAATAAGGATATCCTATTGGAAAATCACCTACTCACAATAGAAGGCATAACTCAACATTCTTCACAAAGTCTAGTGTCCATGCCACCGACTGACCCCATTAAGACTGTCAAAACACCCACTGAAGTTAAGAACAAGAAAGCCCCTAAGGAAAACGAAAAGACTTGGAAACATATAGGTAAAAGAGGAAACCAAAGAAACATGAACCAAGTCAAAACTCAAAAGGGTCAAATTGTTAAAAACTCTAGGAAGGGATGTTTTATTTGTGGTAAATCAAATCACTATGCAAAAATCTGTTATCACAATCCTCAAAACCAAGTGCAAGTGACTCAAAAACCACATCATGGGGTGGGATACAAGGGAAGGGTTGCCCATAAAACTAACAACATGCCCTACTGCCAAACAAAAGTTTGTTTCTACTGCAAAAGTTAATACGGCCACACACAATAGTGTTAATACTGCCCGTATCAATACTGTGAAGCACAACCGTGTTACTACTGCATGTGTTAATACTGCCACACGTAACTTGGTTACTAAAGCTACTATTAACACTAAGAAACAAAGGAAAGTCACACCAGTATCTATTCCTATTGTTAAATCCAAAGTTGTTAACACTAACACCGTATCAAAAACTAAATCTTTCAAACAAGTGTGGCAACCAAAAGTTCAAGTAAATCAACCACCTATCTCCACTGATTTTTCAAAACTTGTACAAAGGAAGGTGAGTTACTTTGATGATATGGGCAAACCC
The DNA here is from genome assembly GCA_910822075.1 of Senecio squalidus. Classification (NCBI taxonomy): domain Eukaryota; kingdom Viridiplantae; phylum Streptophyta; class Magnoliopsida; order Asterales; family Asteraceae; genus Senecio; species Senecio squalidus. The sequence continues at coordinate 9,467,278 of CAJVGC010000589.1, read as the reverse complement.
AAGTCAACTTTGGCTTGGGTTCCCACCAGAAACTAATCTTTATCGCTTATGTGCAGGTTCAGCCAACAAATGAAAGTGAGGACAGTTGACATGTAGATAGTGGTTGTTCCAGGCACATGACGGGCAACATGTCATGCCTTCAGGACTTTGAAAAGTTCAACGGAGGATATGTTGCTTTTGGAGGCAATCCAAAAGGAGGAAAGATTACTGGGAAAGGGACAATAAGCAATGGTACACTACACTTCAAGGACGTGTACTATGTGCAACAGCTTCAATATAATTTGTTAAGTGTTTCTCAAGTGTGTGATGAGAAACACACACCGATCTTCACTACTACAGAATGTATTATAATGAAGCCTGGGTACGTCATAGATGAAAGCATGATATTACTCAGAACACCAAGGAGGGACAATGTCTAATGTCTAGACATATCAAAGGTTCAAATTAATTCACCTGAAGCATGCTTTCTCTCAAAAGCAACTTTAGATGAATCCACTCTATGGCATAGGAGGATGTGCCACATGAACCTGAAGAACATCAATAAACTAGTTAAATCTAGTTTGGTTAGAGGTCTCCCAAACAAGCAGTTCAACCTTGAAGACAACTGCTTAGCATGCTTGAAGGGCAAGCAACACAAATCTTCACACAAGACAAAGGAGATTAACTCTAACACCACTCCTTTACATTTACTCCACATGGATCTCTTTGGTCCTACCAATGTAAAGAGTATCGCAAAGAAGTCATACTGCCTTGTCATTACTGATGACTACTCAAGATATACATGGGTGTATTTTCTTGGTACCAAAGATGAAACAAGCCAGCTCCTCATCACTTTTATCACTAAGATTGAACTTCAACTCAACCAGAAGATCAAGAAAATCAGATGTGATAATGGCACGGAATTCAAGAACAGTGTGATGAATGACTTCTGTGACAAGAAAGGAATAGAACGCCAATTCAGTGCTGCTAGGACTCCTCAAAAAAACGGAGTTGCTGAAAGACGAAATAGGACACCGATTGAAGCAGCCAGAAGCATGTTGGCTGATTCCAATCTTCCCATCTTCTTCTGGGCAGAAGCAGTTAACACTGCCTGCTATGTCCAGAATAGGGTTCTTCTCGTCAAAGCACACAACAAGACACCATATGAGCTCCTTCACAAGAAACAACCTTTGATCAGCTTTCTCCGCGCTTTTGGATGCCCATGCACAGTCTTAAACTCCAAAGACTACCTTGGTAAATTTGAAAGCAAAGCTGATGAAGGTACATTCGTTGGTTACTCATCTCAAAGCAAGGCATATCAGGTATACAATCACAAATCAAAGATTATTGAGGAAAGCTCTAATGTAACCTTCAATGAACACACGTATACCAAGAAGGGACATGGACCAGACTGGGTATTTGATTTGGATGCCTTGACCAAATCGTTAAACTCTAACTTTGAGTTTCAATCAAAATTAGTTAATACGGATCAAGTTAATGCGGCTAACTCTATTCCTACTGATTCACTCACTACTGAGCCAGTTGCTACGGCTCCTATCACAGGTACTGCTCGATTGGATGTGATGGAATACATCAATCTTCCAGTCACTTTGGAAGATCCAAGTCTTGATCCCATCACCCCAGAGGAAGACTCTACAAAGGAAGATGAAGTTGTACCACCCCCCTCACCAACTGCTACGGATAATGCAACACGCCCCAATGGTGTCCCACACCTAATCCAGGAGGATGTCAATGGAGTTGAACATATTGTCAATGAAGACTTTGAGCCTTACACTACTGATATCCCTAAGTCAGTCACTTCTCCTTCATTTACTACTCCTCCATTCACTCCTTCTCCATTTACTACCAATTATCCTAGCAATGAGATGCCCGATATGAATGATACAAACTTGGGCGTTGAACTACGACTTGAGAAGATCCCATCTTCTCGTGTTGCTAAGGATCATCCTCCTGACCAAATAATTGGTCCACTTGACTTCTCAATAGCAACTAGAAGTCAAACCAAATCCAAAAAGGATTCTCAGAATGCTCTCATCAACACATGTCTCTTTGCATGTTTTCTTTCTCAAATGGAGCCTAAGAAAATTCAAGAGGCACTACTAGATCCACATTGGATCGAGGCATGTCAGGCAGAGCTACTCCAATTCAAGATTCAAGGAGTATGGGTACTAGTTGAGGTCCCATATGGCAAGAAGGTGATTGGTACACGCTGGATCTTCAGAAACAAGAAAGATGAACGTGGAATTGTGGTTAAAAATAAAGCACGACTGGTTGCACAAGGATATACACAGGAAGAAGGAATTGACTACGAAGAGGTCTTTGCTCCAGTCGCTAGGATCGAAGCAATTCGATTATACCTAGCTTTTGCTTCATTCATGGGATTCAAAGTCTATCAAATGGACGTCAAGAGTGCTTTTCTATACGGAGTCATTGAAGAAGAGGTATATGTCAAACAGCCTCCTGGATTTGAGGACCCTCAACATCCACACAAGGTGTACAAACTGATCAAAGCTCTCTATGGGCTTCATCAAGCACCACGAGCGTGGTATGACACTCTTTCAGACTATCTTCTTCAAAACAACTTTCAACGAGGCACAATTGACAAGACATTATTCTTCAAGAAATCCCACTCCGACATTCTACTTGTTCAAATCTACGTTGATGACATTATCTTTGGTTCTACCAAAGATTCCTTATGCAAAGAATTTGAGGACCTCATGCATACTAAGTTTCAAATGAGCTCCATGGGTGAACTCACTTTCTTCTTGGGCTTACAAGTAAAACAAAAACCGGATGACCTCTTCATAAGCCAAACCATGTATGTCAAGGACATCCTCACCAAATTTGGCCTTCTGGATGCCAAGGTTGCAAGTACTCCGGTTGAAACTCACAAACAATTGACGCCTGATCTTGAGGGGGAGGATGTGGACATACATAACTATAGATCAATGATTAGATCTCTCATGTATCTCACAGCTTCAAGACCAGACATCATGTTTGGAGTTTGTGTATGTGCAAGATATCAAACAAGGCCCAAGATGTCACACCTCATTGCAGTCAAGAGAATCTTTTGTTATCTAAAGGGCAAGCCTAACTTAGGCTTATGGTATCCTAAAGACTCTCCTTTTGATTTAATTGCTTATACTGACAGTGACTATGGTGGTGAAAACTTAGACAGGAAGTCAACGACTGGAGGATGCCAATTTATTGGTTCAAGACTGGTGTCATGGCAATGCAAGAAGCAAACAACGGTTTCAACCTCTTCCACAGAAGCTGAGTACATTGCCGCTGCTAGTTGTTGTGCTCAAGTACTTTGGATATAAAATCAAATGATGGACTATGGATATTCCTTCATGAACACGCCAATCCATATTGACAACCAAAGCACAATAAGCATCATCAACAATCCAGTCAAACACTCCAAGACAAAGCATATAGAGATACGCTACCACTTCATAAGAGATTGCAACGAAAAGAAATTGATCCATGTTGAGAAAATCCACACTGACAATCAGCTTGCTGACCTTCTAACAAAAGCATTTGATGTGGGAAGATTCACGTTCTTGTTTACAAGTATTGGAATGATCAATATGGATTGATCACCTATATCCTTTTCTCTTAGTATTTCTATTAACAAGTCCCTTCGAGAAGCAGTAGTAACCTTATGATGAAAATCAAGTACCTTACTTTCTAGAATTGTACTATGTTACTACTGCAACATTAATTGTAGAAACAAAGTGTGACCAAAGTATGATTAGTACGCTCAAAAGTATAGTTCTAAGGGAAGGTTTAACTACTACTGCCCTAAGACTATCTATGTGAACGGAATGATTAATGCTGACAAATAATGAGTTGCTACGGACCTCTGGATTAATACTGCCAGTAACTCAAGTTACTACGGACAGTCCAGTTAATACGGCCCATGAACCATTACTACGGACACTTAACCAACTTACTACGGACTCCTTTGTTAATACGGCAGATTATCATATTAAAAAGGTTTCTTAAGCAATAAGAATACCCTAATTAATGATGATTTGACAAGTCAAAACACAACTTGTAACCCATCTTTACACGTGTCAAGCACAGATAACTTAACTAAAACACGTGGCAAGTTCCGATTGGACCTAATTTTTAAAATTCAGGCGCGAGGCACAGCTACTCGTAACACGTGGCAAATTTTAATTGGACCGTCATGTTTAAATCATTACCCGCGTCAAATCGGAGTCATCAAGTTGTTACAAAAATTCCATATAAATAGGGGTTATTTTAACCGTCTGAAACTTACAAGTTACCGTTAAAACCCCTAAATCTTCCTTAAAAGTTACCGTTAGACTAAATTTCACAAATTTTCTTTATCGTTGTGACTAACTGTTTACATTCTTGTTCATTACGCTCTTAATCGATCATCCGAATCCAACAATGGCGGAATTACAGATCTTCAAGACTCACAACATGGTAGCTTTCTTGGAGAAGTATGACGAAAACGCCGATTTCCATCAAATAATTGATTTCTTTAATCAATCGAAAATAAAGACGGCGCTAACCATCAATCCGGAAATTCATGAATCCCACATTAGGGATTTCTGGACATCTGCAACGATGGATGAAACTGAGGCCACCATTAATGCGGTGGTGAGAGGCAAAGCGATCAAAGTCACAGAGTCATCTCTACGCAAACACCTGAACTTGAAAGACTCAACAGGTATATTAAAAGTTCCTAATGACATCCTGATCGAAAATTTTACAAATATGGGATATGAGGGGGATTTAAATCTTTCAACTTTTCTAAAAGCAAAACTTTCCCCTCAATGGAAATTCATGTTGCATACTTTGCAACAGTGTATGTCCCCAAAACGAACAGGATGGCATGAGGGCAGTTCTTCTTTAGCCAATGCTATGGTGTGTTTGGCCACACGAAGAACTTACAACTTTTCATACATGATTTTTGACGCAATGAGAAAGAATATCGAGAACCCAAAACTGAAATTTTTAATGTATCCTCGATTTCTTCAACATGTTATTAACTGTGTTCATAAAGATCGTCCAAGATCAGAAAAACTTTTTCTCTCACATGCTCATTCAAAGAAAGTTTTTACTAATATGAGACAAGTTAATAAAGGTTTTTCAGCAAATGTGACACCACTATTCTCTTCAATGTTGGTAGTCACCATTCCCACAACTGCAGGACAAGTAACTCTACCTCTGTCCCAACCCCCAGCTGCCACCATCAGTACCACTGCAATTTCTGAGGGCACTAGTGCCATATCTGAAGCAGGTACTGAAGGTGTTACCCCAGAGGTTACTACGGCAGTTACTACTGCTCATGTTCCTCCAGTTGCTACTGTGAGTTCAACTCCAGTTGCTACTGCCCCAGTCACTACTGCTAAAGTGACCAAACCCACTGTTTCATCACCTCACAAACCCCCCAAGGCTGCTTCAAAAAGACTCAAGAGGGTTACTCAGCCTCTTGTGTCTAAAACCATCCCCCATACTCTCACTGCAAAAGCATTCCCTGAAACATCTTCAGGAATGACTCCAAATTTAGGGGAAAACATTGAACACACCCCCTTGTTCACTGAGTTGGTCCATAAGGAAGTGGGAGACCATGTAAGGAGGGCTGATACTACTGCAGCTTTCACTTCTTCTAGTGAAGCTCAGGACAGTATCAACATAACTAAGACCCAAACTACGGCAACACCATCCTTTACTGAGGACTTTCTCTCAGATTGGGAAGGTGGTCCCTGGCGCCAAGAGACCATGGGAGAGTTACATGCTTCTGCCAGGCAGGAGGGTTTCTCTATTCCCTATGATCCACCACCTGTTGGTCCCCAACAGGAAAGGAGTGAGGGTAGTGGTAGCCAGTTCAATGAATTGATGGGTTTGTACCAATCTCTAATGGTGAAAGTAAAAAAACAAGGTGAAATGTTTTCTTCTCTTACTTCTTTGGTGCAACAGGTACTGGCACAACAAGCACTCTTATCAGCCCAGTTACAACACAAAAGAAGCACCACACTAAATGCTGGAACCTCTCCAAAACCATCCAGTTCATCATCTTCAGATGACTCTCCTTCAGATGAAAACAAGGGGGAGAAAGAAGCAATAAATGTGTTCTCATCTGAAGAGAGCAAGGGTGAAGACAAGGGCAGTGCAGATACTGTGATAACTGCCACATCAAAACAAGATGAAGATATGGAAGGAAGTACATTTGAGGGGGAGACAGAATTAGAGACTGATGATATGATAGTAGATGAAGAAGGTGAAAAGATGGCAGCTGATGAGCCATTAAATGAGGATCAGCAGAAAGAAGTGAAGCAAATGGTCGAAGAAACAGTAGACGAGATGGAAGCTGAAATGACTACTGAAGTTGCTACTGACACACTTGCTGAAGACCAAGTTGATGCTGCTGAACAAGTTGATGCGGATGTTGAGATGGTTGCTGCGGATTCCATTGCTACGGAGCAGGTTGCTACGGATCCAATGGTTACTAGTCCAGTTGCTACGTACATAGTTGATACGGAGCAGGTTGCTACGGATCCAATGATTATCAGTCTAGCTGCAGAAACAGAGGAAGAAGATCATTCCTTCATATTCACAACCACTCCTCCCACATTTACTCAAGCTTCAAGTCCTTTAACTGCAATACACTCTGAAGCTAGAACAATCTCAATCACAACAATTGAAGCTTCTTCTCCTACAACTGATCAACAAGAAGCTGCAAATGTTCTTATTCAAGAAGAGATGCTGAGAACAAGTGTGATGGCTGATGAGGAGACTATAGCATCACAACTTCTTAAGATCAAGGAAGAGAAACAGAAGCAAGAAAAGGAGAAAGGAGAAGAGGAAAGGAAGAAGACTATTGCTGAGCTTGTTACAAGACAGAGAGCAGCAGCTGCATTAATTGCAAAACCATCAGCAACTTCTCTAACCTTACCTGAACAACCTGCTAGTGTTTTTGCTTCTACAGGTTGAGTTGGATATGTGACTGTTGACAAGAGGAAGAAGACAATCCAGAAGGTTGACCTTGATGCTCCAGAACATATAGACAAAGGAAAGGGAATAGTTGTGGAGAAATCAAAGGAAGAAAAGCTGGAAGAAGAAAGGATTGCTCAGGAGAAAGCTGTAGAAGACATAAACTTTCAAGACCTTACACCTGCAGAAAGAGAGCAGCTCAGACAAGAACAGATTGAAGCTGAACTGATGCTTAGAATAGCTGCTGAACAAGAAGAAGAGGAAAGAGCAAGAAAGAGGAAGATAGCTGAAGAAGATGAACTTCATGCTAGGCTGAATAAGTCTCCAACTCCAGCTGAAAGAGAAGAAATGGCAAGAATTGCTGAGGAGGATGCAATTAAAGCTAAGGAGATGGCCAATGAAGACATTTTGGATATCTTAGTTGAAAAAGGTTTGGTGAAATCAGATGAGCTTCTTGCACAGAAGATGCATGAAGAGGAACTAGAACAACTCAAAGCCAAAACCAAGCCTGAGAAGAAAAAAGTGTCCAAATCCAAGTCCACACAAGTAAAGTTAGCTCAAGACAGGGAGAAATACACCACATATCTCAAAAGCAAAGGTTATAGTGGTAGATCATTAGGCCCTATGAAGTTGACTAACATTTTGGATCTTGTGAAGGAAGAAAGACAGAAGGAAACAAAGAGGGAAGCTGCTCTTGCCAAGATTCAAGAGAAGAAGAAGCAAGATGCTGAAAAAGCATTAGAAGCTGCCCTGAGAACTGGAAGGAAAGTGTTCATTCAACCTGAACATGTTCCTGCTGTGGAGAAACAAAGTGAGAAGCCTAAAAGAAAGAAGCTGCCATCAAAGAGGATTCCATTTCCTCCAACCAAAAGACAGAAGATGAATGATGCTGCTGCTTCTCAACAAGAAAGTCCAAACATTCCATTTATGGATGTTAAACAAGAGCCTGAGAGTATGGAACAAAATCCTCCAAGCACTGCTCAAGGGGGAGATTATTCTGCATACATCAATCATGAAGAAGGACTTAGGTTTCCTCCATTGGCGGTGAAACCTCCAATCATCATTGACTGGAAGTACATTGGCGGGCAAACAAAGACAGAATATGAAGTGATCAGACAGGACAAGTCAAAGAAGATACTTCATTCCTTCTATGAAGCAATAAGATTTTTTGATCGAGATGATTTGGAGAAGATGTACATGATTGGAAAAATCAAGTACCAACATGAACGAGGACAATGTTCAGGTATTGATTTAGCTATGGATGTGTTATGTGGACTGTTTGAACCTGGTTACAAAAAGAAAAGCTCAGTGTTCAAGAAAGGAGGTCCGAACAAACTAGTACTTAATTGGTTCATCTATGATCGAAGTGGCGTCTACTCTATCAGAAGAAAGGTAGGAGCCATGGAATTTTATTTGGTTGATGTACGATATCCTCATGATCTGAAGACATTGGAAGAGTTGATTGAAGTCAAGCTAAATGGACTTCATGATTCACCTCTTGCACACGAACTTATTTGGAGGATATTAGTACAAATTGTAGATGAAAAGAACAAAGGCAACAAAAGTGATTGGCCTGAACAGAGATGATGTAAAACATGTAATAATTAAAATCATCTTGTGTTAATGATTAGTATTGTTGGAGCATAAAACTTGTACTTTTGATGTGTCATAAAAGTTCAAGGTTAGGGGGAGATTGTTGGGTTATAACATAGTCAATATCGTTTAAACCATAAACAATATGCCTAACAAACATGAATAGTAACTTAAACTATTAATGCGGAAGACATTAAGAGTTACTACGGAAGAACAAGTTAGTGCGGCTGTCCAACAAGTTACTACAGCCGATCAAGTTACTACGGAAGTAATCAAGTTGCTACGGGCAAAGTCAAACTGCTACGGAAGAAGTCAAGTTACTACTGAAGACCAACTTGCCGTGCAAGTATAATCTAAGTTATAGAATTATAATTAGATTATGTTTCCTTTATGTTATTAGATAGAGTTTCCTTATTTCTAGATAACGATATGTTTAGATAAGGATAGATGATGTTTCCTAGTTTATCTAGGTCGGCCTCAAGGTCTATAAATAGATAGATCCTTGTATTGATAGAAACACGTTGTATTGATATCTTAATTAATACGATTGAGGCTTATAATTCGACAATACTTTTTGTTTGTTCTTATTCATAATTTATTGTTCGACAACTCGTAATATTGAAGTGTTCATCCGCTGCTGAACTTCTTCAATAGATCACGATCTTAACGAAGGCAAATATATTAGTTTACATTGACCAATACGATATTGACATTGTATGACTGGTTTAGGAATAGTACCCTTCACTATTGGATGAATACAAGATATGTGATTTTAAATTTATTATGTTTATTGAAACTTGTCGATGGGTCACTTTTTACTTAAAAATTGCGAATAATTCACCAACATGTTGTTGATGTGGTTTTAACGCTTTTCAGGAAATTGAGGATTCCTGTTGATCATGCCATGTTGTTTTCGGATCGCTTATTTTTGGGAAATTTGTATTTGTAATGTTTGATGTAATTTCCATGTGGATCCGCTTGTTGACTTTTGAAGTTGTATTTGTACTTTGGCGTTGTAACGCTCTTGATTTGTAATGTATTTTGGTATCATTTGGCATGATTAATGTATTTGATGTTTTGTTTATTGGTTGTATTGTTGTAATATTTGACTCGTGATATGATAACTGGAACACCTCGTGTTTCCGCTCTAAGCGGGGTGTGACATGAATGTCGATGTAAAAAGCTCGGTTCCAAAACCTGTCTCCACTATCAAATGAAATCTATGAAAACAGTTACGCTCAAATTGTTGTTCTAATCAATTTCACAAATTCAAACTTCAACATTTCCTTCAATTATGATTCCAAAACACAGGTCATAAGATTCCGCATCATAACCTGTTTTTGTTTCAATTCGATTCGTTGTTTAGAGAAATTCAAGGACCTCTCATCAGATATTTGGTTCTGCAAGCTAATACAAGCTTAGATTAGTGATTTATCAAATCATTCTGCTTAAGTCATTCAAGTTGGAGATATGAGAAGAATTGATATTTTAAGTCTGATGTTGAAGGAAACTGTGATTGTTAATGATCAAATTGTTATAATGATGACGAAGGAGTGATGATTACAAGTTTGTCATGTGATGATGAACAAAATGTTTTCGGAAACATGTTTCTTCAGAGCAGAATGATCTGGTAATTAGCTTACTTATTCAGATTTATGATAATTTAAAATTTTAACTCGGATGAAGGCTTGATATGTGAATGATGAGATCTTAAGCTGTTGATTGTTGCTGACTGAGAGATGTTATTGATTAAGATGTAAGAAAATGATGAATTTGTGGGCTTTTTAGTTAAGGGGGAAATTGTTTATACTAAAGTTTGTTAAGCTAACCATGGAGAATCAGTTTTTGAAGAATCAGAAGTGTAAGAAGCTTATCATGAAGAATTTGTTGTTAGTTTGAAAATATTCACAGCATCTTCGGGGGAGATTGTTGGGTATTGAAAGTTATGGATGAAGCTAAGTAATCTTCAAAGTGTGTTTCTGCTCTAAGTGTTTAAGTCGATTTAACTAAGTTCATCACCCGACTTAAAACTTAGAAAGTCATTAGTGAAGATTATAACTCGGGTGAACATGTTACTTCACAAGAGTTAACTGAAGTTCACTAGAATTAAATTTAAACTGAAGATTAAGTTAGTCAACACATGTGAACATTGAAGATTATAACTGTGATGATGAAGACTCTACTTCTGAGTTAAAGTGAAAACCCCAGAGTTAAAATGAAAGACTTCAGTGTTTGTGTTTAGATGTAGAGATGTCTATAAATAGTAGGATGTTTGTATTGAGTCAGTGATTCTTTTAACCTGGTCTCTCTGTGCAAGGTAACCAAGCCTGCATTAGAAGAGTACCATATGAGCTTCAATGTTGTAAACGGAATTTCCCGGCAAAATCCTTCTATGAAAATATCTTTACGATCTGCTTTCAACTATTCAAATTCTCCATTACAATTACTTTTAAGATTCAATCAGATCATGAGATTCCACATCATGATCTGATCATACAATTCGCTAATTAGAGCTTTGGATCTAGTTTAAATCCTGTCAATTGGCATCAGAGCCAGAAAAATCATTTGATTAGATTCAATTGATTCTTGTTCATCAATTTGACTCGATTCTAGTGAATTTAGTCAAATTCTTGGTGTTTTGTTGGATCGAAGAAGTTCAAATTGAAATTGAGGAACGTTATTGAATAATATGTGAAGATTACTTAGTTTCTTGTGGAATTGTTGGTACAATAATCAATTGGAGGTGACCGGAGTATGAAGCTAATCCACGAGTTATCAATTTATGAAGTTTGAAGGTGTTTTGGTTTTTATGTGGTGATTGTAACTGATGAAAAGTAGATTGAATCTGATGATCATGAAGCGAAGGTCTACTCAGATATGTGGTTCTGTAAGCTAATACAAGCTTAGATTAGTGATCTATCAATTCATTCTGCTTAAGTCATTCTAGTTGGAGATTCAAGAAGAATTGATATTTTAAGTCGGATATTGAAGGAAACTGTGATTGTTAATGATCAAATTGTTATAATGATGATGAAGGAGTGATGATTTCAAGTTTGTCATATGATGAAGAACAAAATATTTTCAGAAGCATGTTTCTTCAAAGTAGAATGATCTGGTAATTATCTTACTTATTGCGATTTATGATAATTTAAAAGTTTATCTCGGATGAACGGATCTCGGTGGGTGTCTTAGGAGCAACCCAATCTCTGAAGGCCTTAATCTTGGCAGGATCAACGTGGATTCTGTCACACCCCGCTAAAGCGGAAACACGGGGCGTGAGAGCTGGAATATCATTACACGGTCATAAGCAATATAAACGATTCAAGTCATTTCAATAGAAAATTTAAAAGGTTAAAGATACAACGTTTCCAAAAAGTAACCAAGTAGTTCATGAATTAACTTAAAGCACAAATACAAGTTTTAAGCAAAAATTCCCAAAACAAGAAGGTCTTTCCCATTAAACGCCTCACATGACCATAACGACCCTCCTTGCCATGCATTCCCAAAGCTTACATTAATTCCCTGAAACATAAGATAAAGTGTCAACTACGAAACGTAGTGAGTGAGTTACAGTTTAGAGTTTGATAGAATTTCCAAAACAAAGTAGTAAGTTACCAGAAAAGAAAGTTGCCAAATATAGAGAGTTTCCAAAAAAATAGGAATAGGTGATAAAAGTTTATAAGCGAGCGAGTAAAGTGAATAAATAATAACTTAATAAACTCGCGTAGTAATGATAGCGAAAAAAAAACCAGGCGCTAAAATAATGTGTTAAGCGGATTCAGTCGCTAAAATAATGTGTTAAGCGGATTCAGTCGCTAAAATAATGTGTTAAGCGGATTCAGTCGCTAAATAAAGTATATGCGGATTCAGTCGCTAGAATAGGGTATATGCGTATGGGATATGTGTTATAACTTAACTAAAGGTACCTTGTATTTCAATCACTTGGCATAATATAAGTAGTAAGTATACACTAAACCGATTGTATGGTCGAGATGGCAGCCCAAAAACATTTAAGTAAGTAATTCAGTGAGAGAGAGGTAGTAATATGTACTTGGGACGCTAACCCTGAGTAAGGAGTGACCCCTCCTAAGTATCGATACCCATATGACTAACGGCTAATGCTAATAGTGTATAAGAGAGAGAGATCTAAAAACGGGCATTCAAGTAAGTATATTTAAAACATTCAAGAGATCTTACGGCTTATACATCCATCAAGTATTGGTTACCTACAAGCATCCTAGTTTAGTTATCCCGCTAAGGCATTAACACAAATACGCATGATAGTTTGTAAGATTCAAATTAAAATGATTCATAGATTCAAAGTTTGGAACCAGATTCAATAAATAGTTGACTTAAAGAGATAACAATAGTATCATTAGAGAAAGAATGTTTTACGCATAAGCGATTTAAGTAGACGTTTCAGTGTCATAGTTTTGATAAATCAAAGTTTAAGTATCGCAAGTTGTTTATAAGTTACAAAACATGATCTTATGCTTCCCCCAAATAATGTTAAAAAAGTATTAAAGTAAAACATAGTGGGGATGTAACTCACTGTTTGCGAAGAGAATGGAACTCGGAGTCGGTCGGAAATGAGCCGGGAATCGCGGAATGCCTAAGAATTACCAATATATTTCAAAGGTCAACTTCTTATTAAGTGTTGCATGTGTAGAAGATATTGTGTACTTTTGGTCGTAGATAAAAGGTTAAGTCCAAAATTGTTCCGAAAATTTGGTCCGAAGCGATTAACGTTGCGTTTAGTTTGAAGGTTCATTGTTTTTGATTATTACATCTTAAGTGCTTTTGCTTACTGAAGTGGCTTTATAATTTCTAGGGAAATTTGGGCAGCGCTTCCGCGCCCAAATTTCATGCCCAAAAATTACACCGCCACTTCCGTTCACAAATCACCTAAAACACAATAATACATATCATATAATCCAAAATAGTCCAAAGTAATTCACCAATGTTGTAAATATTATTTAACTCTGTCCACAGTAACTAGGGTAAAAGTCCAGAATGCAATGTAAACTTGAAACGAGTGAAAACGACGATTTTCGGGTGAACAGCAGCTCGGTGCTGCGCACCTGGTCACAGGTGCGGCGCACCTAGCTGCTGTTCGTTTCCCATTTTGCGTTTTTCTTGCTAAAAACGTTTTGTGACTTAAGGGTTTCGACATGCAACCAGCAGGTACTTTATAAAATAGTGTTTTCACAGATTCTAGACAACTTTTAACCACAAAATCATAGATCTAGGTATTATTTAGATAAAAATCGTTTTTGTACACAAATGACATAAATCTTTACAAATACTCGTTTTTATTGTTTAGATTGAACATGCAACTGGTTATTATCCTCCAAAACTTCATTTTAACAGTTTCTAAAATATTTTTATTCACAGATTCGTGGATCTAAAGGGTTTTTCGATTAAAAACGTTTTTGACCATAAAAAGTCAAAGATTTGTATAAAAATACATTTTTAACCGTTAGATCTTACATGCAATTGATTGTTTATGTATAAAAAGTAAAAAGAGAGTAATCTACCGAAGGAATAGCTTGGATGATGAGTTTTGGTCGGATTTGATCTTCAAAAATCTTTTACAACCGAGGTCCTTTTTGATGAAAACAATACCCACTTGCTTCTATTGATGAAAGGGACGATTTGGATGGATTGGAAATGGTTTTTAGTGGTGAAAAGTCACTGGTTTCAATGGAGGTTTAGAGAGAAAGTTGAGAGAAAAGGGTATGTGTGTGTTTTTAGTGTGTGTAAAAATGAATTTAGAAAATGAGAAATGAAAGTAAAATGATGTTTAATGGATATGGGAATACTGAAAATGCAGTAATGACAGGTTCATGCTCGTTTTCTATTGGCCAAGGTGGGTGGTGATTGTGTTAAAAACGAGAAAGGGACCAAAAATGTAATTTTTTTGAAAATCTGGAGCCAGGTGCTGCGCACCTCCTGATGAGGTGCTGCGCACCGGGCAGTTTTCCAGCTTTGTTGATTTTCCATTTTTACGTTATCGCTTCGTTGGACCTTTTTGTCAATTGAGAGTTCTTAAGTATGATTAGTTATGAACTTAGGAAAGTTCAAAAGTGATTTTATTGGTATTAGGACTTATAATTTGATTCCGGAGATTATTCCGACACTTGATTCGATAAAATACGGATAAAGAAATTACGAAATTGGAACAGTACGAAAACAAAAAGAGTAACAAAAGATTCGAACCGAGGACGTAACTGAAGGATTTTCCCGAACTTGGGACGATTGTCACACGAGTGAACATAATGAAGAAATAACTAGAGAATTTCGCCGATAGAATAACCGAACGAGTTCCTGATTTTTAGACGGTTGTCACATCATCCCCGGGTTGAAAGAAATTTCGTCCCGAAATTTGACTCGTCACATCAGGTGGAAGTTTCCTTGGAAGGAATTGAGAGTACCTTTGACGTATCCGGTCTTCACGTTTCCCACGTGAACTCGTGACCACGTCGGGAGTTCTAGCGAACTTGACGATAGGAACACGGCTTCGATTGAGTTGCTGGGCCTTTCGGTTTACAACTTCGAGCGGTTCCTTGATGAAATTGAGCTTGCTGTCGATTTTGACCTCGTCGGGTGGGGCGAACGATGGTCTCGTCGAATGGGCTCTTTTCAAGTGTGAGACATGGAACACGTTATGAGCGTTAGAGACAAACAGGCGGGAGTCGGAGTTGATAGGCTACAGAATCAATGAGCTTGATGACGTCAGACGGTCCGACGTATCTCGGGCTTAGTATTCCGCGCTTTTAGAAGTGGGCTACCCCTCTCCATGGCGACGCTTTGAGGAAGACTCGTTTGTCGCCCTGGAACTTGAGGGGTTTCCTTCGGTTATCGGCGTATCTCTCCTGCCGAGTACGGAACGTCTTCAATCGCTCCCTGATGGTTGGTCTAAAGATGGTAGGTTGCGCTAAGATCCAGTTGCGCGCCGAAGGGTTTCTGAGACGGGCTCCATAAGTGAGGCGCGAACGATCATCTCTGTCAGAGATGAGGGATAGAGGTATACCGTGGCGAGTGGAGATCTCATGGATGCAACTTTGTGCGAGCTTCTCCATCGAGTGGGTTATTCGTTTCGGCGAGAAGTGAGCGGGCTTAGTTGAACGATCCACAATTACCCAAATTGTGTCGTTACCTATTGTCGTCGCGAGTGACATTTCTTGATCGCTTCTACTTTAGCCGGATCCATATGAATCCCTTATTGGCTAACCACGCGACTGAGAAGATCTACATCTCGGAGCTAGATTTCTTACTTAAAGAAGTTGGCGTACAACTTTTGTTTTCGAGAGAGTCTTAAAAATGAGTTTCAGGTGTTCTCGGGTAGATAATATTATCGTCAATGATCACGATTACGAATTTATCCAGGTAGGGTCTACCGTTCGGTCTATTGAGTCCATGAACACCACAGGTGTGCTGGTTAGACCGGACGGCATGACCAGGAATTCGTAATGACCTTAGTGGTTACGAAGAGCGATCCTTGGAATGTCGGCTTCACTGACACGAACCTGGTGGTAATCCGAGCGGAGGTCGGTTTGAGGATTAAGTTGCTCCCTGCAACTGTTTGAAGAGGTTATCGATCCTCGGGAGTGGTTATCGGTTCTTGACGGTCAGTGTGTCGAATTCACGGTAAGCGATGTACGTACGAGAGGGTTCGTCCTCCATCCTAGCGAGGAGCTTAGGGGCTTCTCGCGGCGACGAATTTGGACGTACGAGGCTATGATCGGAGGATCCCTGAAGTTGCTTGGACAACTTTTGCAATTCCGATGGGCTAGACGGTAAGGTGGCCTAGCGATCGGAGCTGGACCAGGAGTGAGATCAGTCTGGAATTCTACTCGTCGGGGCGGAAGTAACCCTGGCGAATCTTTGAAAAGGACGTTAAGGTGATCCTAAACTACGGGGATATCTTGAATACGGATCTCCTTGGGCTTACGCTTAATGACATGGGCAAGGGATGCGTCACAGTCCTTATCAAGGCACTTACGCGTTTTGGTGCACGACACGAGTCAGAATGAGCGTTCGGATTAGTCTTCTTGAACGATAAGGTTTCGGTGTCAGATAGGGAAGTGTATATGAGTTCTTCAAACGGGTGATATCAGCTCTGGAATGGAAGGGCCGGTTCATCCTAATGTTGACATCGACATCCTTGGCTCGATAGGGATTAGGTTGGTAGGGAGAGTTTTGTCAGACAGGCACACGGAGTGTCCTATGTTTATATCTCTTGCTTCAACTCCTGCCCATTAGCGTATTGTATGGTGAGGCTATCCTTAAGAACTTTTAGATCCTAAATTAATGGGGAGTCTAGTTTCTAAGAGTACAAAGCTCCTTCAAGTTTCCTAGATGAATCTCTTAACGACAGCTCGGGTTGTTTATAGGGGGAGTTTACCTGCGGGGCCTGAGTCCTGCTTCGACTCTTTGGCAGTGATGGTGAGAGCACTGAAGGCTTCTGCTACTTGGGATATGGGACAGTTAATACTGGGGTGTCCGTTGCTTCCGGACTGAGGAATAATCCACCTCCTTCCTTGATTCGGCACATACCTGCGGCAATGTCGGTAGAAGTGTCCAGTTTGGTTGCACAAGAAGCAGGAGGGGCATCCACCAAAGTGGTGTAGGTAACACTTGTTGCACTGGGGGTGCGATCCAGCGTACCTTTGGCGTTTGATGACCGGTCTCTTGTTGCGGTTGTTCACTATTGGTTGGTAACTAGCTTTTCGTCTTCTTTCCTTCCTCTTAGGGATAGGAACCGAAGAGGAAAGGGGGCTATTGATTTGGGAGCCTTCTCCCTTCTCGATCCTCATAGTAGCTGGAAGGGTAGGAGAGTCACTGATATTGGGTTCTTAGTGAGGGGCGTAGGGGTTCACATCCCCGAAGATTCTCTCGTTAATTCCGGCGATTACTTGAGCGATCAAATCAGGTATCGCTGCGTTGAGCTGAGCCGTGACCTTATCTGCGAGGGTGCTGGCATTCAGGTGCGAGGGTGCCATGGTTCTACAACAAACAAGAATTTTGGTTTAGTACGCACGAATTGATCATGACATGAATATGATTCAATGAAAAGAAATTTTGCAATCACACAAGGTTAATATATCAGAATAGGTAGTACGCTTGATAAGATTCCAAAGGGTTCACACTGTATAAGATTCATATATGAGAGATGGTTTACGCAATACAAGATTCACAAGGTAATTAATAAGAGATGATAGTAAGCGAAACGTCATTCATTAATTAGGAGAGTTGGTACAAAGTTTGAAATAGAAAGGTACAATACGATACAATAATGAAAATAAAGGGATGGCACGAAGTCGTATACATTGAAAATTACAACTCGGCCCATACTACGATACAATAAAGGAAAGACTAATGGTGCCTCTCCATGAACATCTTGGCCATCATGACCACCATCAATGTGCCCATCACAAGGCACACACCGATGAGGTGCTGCACCGTCCGTGCCGTGGTCCTAGTCGATGCGATGACTCGCATCGACTGCTCAGACAACTGGCGAGCAGCGTCGGTGACCTCGCCAATCAAGTGGCCCTGCTGTCGGGCCTCTTGGGCGAGTTCCCTTACCTCGCGGTGGAGATGGAGGAAAGCGGCCGGTGGTGGGGGTTGTGGCATCTGCTGCCTTGCTGCTTCGGCTTCGCGAGCGCGTTGCATCTCTTCTCGTTGGAGCTGGCGCTCCCACGAGTAATGGTCCATTACCGAGGTGCGTGGGACCTCGGGAATCGGGTGATGGTAGGGGTTGAGAGGTGTTGGGGGCCTGTAGGGGACGCCCTGCTGAGCTGCCATCCTGTCTGGCAGTCGGCCTGGAAGGATTACTTGTTTACGTGCCGTTGTGACGACACGTGGTCCTCGTCGCTGTGGTGGCGCGGCGTCAGGTACCGGTAGGGGTGGTGGTTGCACCGCCCTCGGGCTGGACCCGATGCTGCTGGACACAGCCATGGAGGTATCCTCCGTGGGGTCCGTGGTTTGGTGACGGAGGCTTTCCGAGGCGGTATGGCCCTCGGAAGGCTCATGAGAAGACGCGGCTCTTTGCTGAGATTGGGATCGGGAACGTGAAGGAGATCGCGAGCGAGATGACTGAGACATAACGGATCTGCGACGTAAAGAGTTTCGTAAGTACATGAAAAAGATATCGTTAAAGGAAATATGTAAGGAATGCAGGTAGGGGTCGATCACGTGAGTTTTGGGATTAATAAGACCGGGAATTTTGTTTTTGACTCAAAACCGTTTATCTTTAGGAAATCACGTTTCGTCCTTGCATAAGTCATTTTGAACTAGGCAGGGGTGGCCAAGCCATGCGTAGTTGAAAATAATCATGCAATCGCAAAATTAATTTACTAAAGTTTTGAACCCATAATGATTTTCCGAAAAGTCTTGGTTATAGTTTGGTTTCAAAAACTTTTTAGAAATTTCCAAAACCGTTTTCACTACAACCAGTGCTCTGATACCAAGTCTGTCACACCCCGCTAAAGCGGAAACACGGGGCGTGAGAGCTGGAATATCATTACACGGTCATAAGCAATATAAACGATTCAAGTCATTTCAATAGAAAATTTAAAAGGTTAAAGATACAACGTTTCCAAAAAGTAACCAAG
This sequence comes from Senecio squalidus, assembly GCA_910822075.1. Lineage (NCBI taxonomy): Eukaryota > Viridiplantae > Streptophyta > Magnoliopsida > Asterales > Asteraceae > Senecio > Senecio squalidus. Next base: position 9,448,094 of record CAJVGC010000589.1, on the reverse strand, counting down.
TAGTTCATGAATTAACTTAAAGCACAAATACAAGTTTTAAGCAAAAATTCCCAAAACAAGAAGGTCTTTCCCATTAAACGCCTCACATGACCATAACGACCCTCCTTGCCATGCATTCCCAAAGCTTACATTAATTCCCTGAAACATAAGATAAAGTGTCAACTACGAAACGTAGTGAGTGAGTTACAGTTTAGAGTTTGATAGAATTTCCAAAACAAAGTAGTAAGTTACCAGAAAAGAAAGTTGCCAAATATAGAGAGTTTCCAAAAAAATAGGAATAGGTGATAAAAGTTTATAAGCGAGCGAGTAAAGTGAATAAATAATAACTTAATAAACTCGCGTAGTAATGATAGCGAAAAAAAAACCAGGCGCTAAAATAATGTGTTAAGCGGATTCAGTCGCTAAAATAATGTGTTAAGCGGATTCAGTCGCTAAAATAATGTGTTAAGCGGATTCAGTCGCTAAATAAAGTATATGCGGATTCAGTCGCTAGAATAGGGTATATGCGTATGGGATATGTGTTATAACTTAACTAAAGGTACCTTGTATTTCAATCACTTGGCATAATATAAGTAGTAAGTATACACTAAACCGATTGTATGGTCGAGATGGCAGCCCAAAAACATTTAAGTAAGTAATTCAGTGAGAGAGAGGTAGTAATATGTACTTGGGACGCTAACCCTGAGTAAGGAGTGACCCCTCCTAAGTATCGATACCCATATGACTAACGGCTAATGCTAATAGTGTATAAGAGAGAGAGATCTAAAAACGGGCATTCAAGTAAGTATATTTAAAACATTCAAGAGATCTTACGGCTTATACATCCATCAAGTATTGGTTACCTACAAGCATCCTAGTTTAGTTATCCCGCTAAGGCATTAACACAAATACGCATGATAGTTTGTAAGATTCAAATTAAAATGATTCATAGATTCAAAGTTTGGAACCAGATTCAATAAATAGTTGACTTAAAGAGATAACAATAGTATCATTAGAGAAAGAATGTTTTACGCATAAGCGATTTAAGTAGACGTTTCAGTGTCATAGTTTTGATAAATCAAAGTTTAAGTATCGCAAGTTGTTTATAAGTTACAAAACATGATCTTATGCTTCCCCCAAATAATGTTAAAAAAGTATTAAAGTAAAACATAGTGGGGATGTAACTCACTGTTTGCGAAGAGAATGGAACTCGGAGTCGGTCGGAAATGAGCCGGGAATCGCGGAATGCCTAAGAATTACCAATATATTTCAAAGGTCAACTTCTTATTAAGTGTTGCATGTGTAGAAGATATTGTGTACTTTTGGTCGTAGATAAAAGGTTAAGTCCAAAATTGTTCCGAAAATTTGGTCCGAAGCGATTAACGTTGCGTTTAGTTTGAAGGTTCATTGTTTTTGATTATTACATCTTAAGTGCTTTTGCTTACTGAAGTGGCTTTATAATTTCTAGGGAAATTTGGGCAGCGCTTCCGCGCCCAAATTTCATGCCCAAAAATTACACCGCCACTTCCGTTCACAAATCACCTAAAACACAATAATACATATCATATAATCCAAAATAGTCCAAAGTAATTCACCAATGTTGTAAATATTATTTAACTCTGTCCACAGTAACTAGGGTAAAAGTCCAGAATGCAATGTAAACTTGAAACGAGTGAAAACGACGATTTTCGGGTGAACAGCAGCTCGGTGCTGCGCACCTGGTCACAGGTGCGGCGCACCTAGCTGCTGTTCGTTTCCCATTTTGCGTTTTTCTTGCTAAAAACGTTTTGTGACTTAAGGGTTTCGACATGCAACCAGCAGGTACTTTATAAAATAGTGTTTTCACAGATTCTAGACAACTTTTAACCACAAAATCATAGATCTAGGTATTATTTAGATAAAAATCGTTTTTGTACACAAATGACATAAATCTTTACAAATACTCGTTTTTATTGTTTAGATTGAACATGCAACTGGTTATTATCCTCCAAAACTTCATTTTAACAGTTTCTAAAATATTTTTATTCACAGATTCGTGGATCTAAAGGGTTTTTCGATTAAAAACGTTTTTGACCATAAAAAGTCAAAGATTTGTATAAAAATACATTTTTAACCGTTAGATCTTACATGCAATTGATTGTTTATGTATAAAAAGTAAAAAGAGAGTAATCTACCGAAGGAATAGCTTGGATGATGAGTTTTGGTCGGATTTGATCTTCAAAAATCTTTTACAACCGAGGTCCTTTTTGATGAAAACAATACCCACTTGCTTCTATTGATGAAAGGGACGATTTGGATGGATTGGAAATGGTTTTTAGTGGTGAAAAGTCACTGGTTTCAATGGAGGTTTAGAGAGAAAGTTGAGAGAAAAGGGTATGTGTGTGTTTTTAGTGTGTGTAAAAATGAATTTAGAAAATGAGAAATGAAAGTAAAATGATGTTTAATGGATATGGGAATACTGAAAATGCAGTAATGACAGGTTCATGCTCGTTTTCTATTGGCCAAGGTGGGTGGTGATTGTGTTAAAAACGAGAAAGGGACCAAAAATGTAATTTTTTTGAAAATCTGGAGCCAGGTGCTGCGCACCTCCTGATGAGGTGCTGCGCACCGGGCAGTTTTCCAGCTTTGTTGATTTTCCATTTTTACGTTATCGCTTCGTTGGACCTTTTTGTCAATTGAGAGTTCTTAAGTATGATTAGTTATGAACTTAGGAAAGTTCAAAAGTGATTTTATTGGTATTAGGACTTATAATTTGATTCCGGAGATTATTCCGACACTTGATTCGATAAAATACGGATAAAGAAATTACGAAATTGGAACAGTACGAAAACAAAAAGAGTAACAAAAGATTCGAACCGAGGACGTAACTGAAGGATTTTCCCGAACTTGGGACGATTGTCACACGAGTGAACATAATGAAGAAATAACTAGAGAATTTCGCCGATAGAATAACCGAACGAGTTCCTGATTTTTAGACGGTTGTCACAGATTCCCTCCTTGCTAACCACATGGCAAAAAAATTGGACCTCAGACAACCAAAACTCGCACTTTGAAAACTTAGCGTAAAGCTGCTCCTTCCTGAGCAACTCCAACACTATTCTCAAGTTCTCCTCGTGCTCCTCACGGCTACGAGAATAAATAAGAATATCGTCGATGAACACTATCACAAACTTATCGAGGTAAGGGCGACATATACGGTTCATCATTTCCATAAATGTTGCAGGCGCATTCGTGAGGCCGAATGGCATGACTAAAAACTCATAATGACCGTATCGCGTCCGAAAAGCAGTCTTCGGAACGTCCTCCTCCTGCACCCTCAATTGGTGATATCCGGACCGCAAGTCAATCTTAGAAAAGAAACATGAACCTTGAAGCTAATCAAACAAATCATCTATACGGGGTAAAGGATAGCGGTTCTTTACCGTCAGCTTATTTAGCTCTCGGTAATCTATACACAACCTCATCGAACCATCCTTCTTCTTCACGAAGAGTACCGGCGCGCCCCACGGAGAGAAACTCGGCCTAATGAAGCCTTTATCCACTAACTCCTGGATCTGCTAAGAAAGCTCTAACATCTCCGAAGGTGCTAACCGATAAGGAGCCTTTGCCACCGGCGCTGCTCCGGGAACTAAGTCGATCCTAAACTCTACCTCTCGACGAGGCGGTAAACCAGGTAGATCCTCTGGGAACACATCGGGGAAATCAAACACTACTGGCTTCTCCTCCAGCTTCTCAGCGTTATCCTTCTTCACAAGATGTGCGAGAAAGAGTGAAAAGTCCCGCTTAATGTACTCCCGAACTTTCATACACGAGAGGATCTTAAGGCGCTTCCCCGCCTTATTCCCTTGAACTAATAGCGGCTCTCCATGCGATAACGGAACGCGAATCATCTTCTCGAAACATATGATCTCTGCGCGATGCGTCTCTAACCAATCCATGTCGATAATTACGTCGAAGCTACCTAACCTAATTGGAATTAAGTCGATAGGAAAAGAGTGATCGTCGAAACTAACACTACAGTCGGAAAGGATTTCAGTCGCATGCAAAAACTCGCCATCAGCCAATTCTATCTCAAAGGAAGGTACTAAACGTACAGACTTACAGGGAATCATAGTCCTAAACTCATCAGATATAAAGCTTCTATCCACACCAGAATCAAATAAAATAAATGCAGGTCGACGACAGATATAAAAAGTACCCGTAACGACGTGTGGATCCTGCTGAGCCTCCTTGGCTCCCATAACAAACGCCCTGCCTCGAGGACCCGATCCAGATGCATTACCAGCGCCAGCTAACTTGGGACATCTATCCTTATGATGATCCGGAGAACCACATCCAAAACACTTGCCCTTAGAGGCCTTACCGAACTTGTCAGCGTGTCCTAGCTTCTTACAGATACTGCACTCCCAACAAGCCACTTCTTTGGTATGGTATCGACCACACCGATCACACTTCGGTTACTTACCCTGGGTACCCGATATCACTGCTGCATATGACTTCGCAACATGAGGAGTATCCTGCCTCCTGGACCTTTTCCGCGAGTCACTCTAACGGAATTCTCCACCCCGCTTCCCTCCGGAGTTTTGCTTAACTATCATTGGGGGTAGATCACCGTCACGGACAGCGTTTTGAGTTAACGTGGTCGCAATCTCTACCGCGCTCTGAAAAGTGCCCGGTTTATTGGACAGGACACCCTTACGGATTTCTTGAGGTAACCCGCGGGTGTAGCGACCGATTCGTTTGAGCTCCGGTCGAACCAAGTGTGGTACCAATTGGGACAGAGAGTGAAAACGCGAATTGTATCCCTGGATGTCCGACCCAACCATCGTTAAGTTCCAGAACTCACCCTCCAGCCTCTGAATCTCGGATTCAGGTACATACTCAATGATCATCAGCTCCTTCAGTTGTTCCCAAGTCATAGCATTAATTTCTGCCCGACCTCGCACGTTTACAATCGAGTTCCACCATGTCAGCGCAGAACCTTGGAAAACAAAAGCAGCGAAACGGACACGATCCTCGTCCGCACAACTAACAGCATCGAAGATAGATTCCAACTTCTCCATCCACTGGAGCGTTCCAGTCGCTCCGTCATTGCCTCTAAACTCTGGAGCCTTGCAGCTCATAAAGGTCTTCAGAGTGCAACCAGCGCGTCGAGCTGAGCCCTCTGCTCCACCCGATCCAGAAATCACAATCTCATGACCATCATTGTTAACAATCGGCTCGGGATTTTCAGGACCCGAACCATTTCCTTGTGTTGTGCCCTCTCTAAGCTGGGCAATCATCTGTGCCATGTCAGGTGTCGATTCAGTCTCCGCATTGTTCCTCCTTGCATTCGAAGTCGCGTTAGTTGCTCTAGCTCTCGGATTCGCGGTATTAGCCCTCGCGTCGGCCGTAGCATGTCTCGCAGAACTTCGTGTGGCAACTCTCCTCTTAGGCGCCATCGTCCTAAATAAAAGAAAAGAAAACTCGATCAGCAAATGTGTGCAACACAAAAACAAGGCCATATGCCACAATAACAGCGCGAAAATAAACACATATGAAAAATAATGCACACATTGCAATCATAGAAAAATCGATTCAAAAAGCCTATGGTCATAGTCCAAGTGATTTACTCAATTAAAATCACTCGGTTCGCTATAACCTTTGGCTCTGATACCAACTTCTGTCACACCCCGCTTAGAGCGGAAACACGAGGTGTTCCAGTTATAATATCATGAGTCAAATGTTACAACCATACAACCAATAAACAAAATATCAAATCAACATTAATCATGCCAAGTGTTTACAAAATTCATTACAAATTCAAAAGCGATACATCGCCGAGTACGAATGTGATACAAACATTACAAAATGGAACATCGTGGACATTACACAAAGTATCACAAGTTCCAAAATACACAAACCAAACGTTTCAAAAAGCACGTATGGCATGATCAACAGGAATCCTCAATTTCCTGCAAAGCGTTAAAACGACATCAACAACATGTTGGTGAATTATTCGCAATTTTAAATAAAAGTTGACCCATCGAAAATTTAACAAACACGATAAGTTCAAAGATATATCTTGCTTTCAAAAACCAATAGTGAGAGGTACTTTTCCTAGACTAATCATACACTGAACCTGACCGTAAAACCCCAAATCCTGAGGTTGCCAACCAAAGGTAACAATTTAGTAACCGGCCATAACATCCACTCCTAGAAACATTCTACCGAGCAGTGAGGGTTAGGTCTATAACCCATATAGATCTATATATATGTAAAACCGTTGGGCATAAAGCTTAACAAGTGTATCAGGGGGCCCCAACAAGGGCTAATGGCATCCAATCTAAGGCAGGCCTAATCCACTAGGCAAACAAGATAATTAGTAAAGTCCCGCATACAAGCAGACAATTTTAAGACACGCTTTACAGCCCAAAATATTTAAGACAAGGGCTACGAATAACTCACAGAGAAAGCTTCAGCAACAAATATCGGGTACACAAACACGGAGCTACAACTCCACCGTCTAAGTGCCTTAAACAATAAATAACATAGTCTCAGTATCTCTATAAGTCTAGTCTGGTTTAGCCTTGTCGGTTAAGATTTAGTTTATTAGAATATTCCAATGATTAATAAGTTTAATCGAGATGACGTATTAAGATGACGATGTTCCGTGCCAAAAAGGGCCGACCGGAAAGATATCGCCATTCCACGTCATAACGACAACCAGGAAAGAATAATATTCCGAGCCAAAACGACTACTAAGAGTATTGGTTGAAAGGAATATTGTTTCAAAGATTCATCGAGATCGACCAAGGTCAACAGCAACGATGTTGACTTGGTCAAAGTCAGAGGTGTTGACTTTATAAAAGTCAAAGTCAAAGATGTTGACTTATGAAAGTCAAAGTCAACCATAAAAGTCCAACTTTGACACTTAGAGAACTTAAAGTCTTTACTTTTCAAAATATAAGAGTAATATAACTTGCAAAACCATTTTATAAAGAGTTTGCCATAAAAACGCCATTTGATGAATTTAGATTACGAACGCGTTATGTAGCGAAGGTTTATTTGTCGAAAGAGGTTAAAACATCCGTTTTAAGTAATCTTATGACATTTATAAAATGATGGCGTCTTTGAGTCCAAAGACGGTGTTATTGTATAATATGTTACTTTTATGTACAAGTTTACTCAAATAAGTGATTATACTCGTAAAAGTCGTGAAATGAAAATCCGGCAGCGCTTTCGCATCAAAATTTATTCGTCCAAAATCCGTACACTCTCCCACTTGTCACAATTTGTATTTTTAAGAGCATTTAAGCCTTTCCTCATAATATATAATACGATTATAAGTTAAATACGTTACTTATGGTTAATTTCACATTTTAACGCATTTTAGTCCAACTTGTCCAAATCCGATAATACCATGTGTTGGTCTATTAATTATTCCTAACCATTTCTCAAGGCTAAAACCGGACATATGAAAAATAAGGAATTTGGAAGAAAGTCAATTCTTACCGATAACAACCACAAATATAGCAAGCCAAGAACCCGAGACAAAATCCTTCGATGGTGTGGTGATGAGATTTCCAACTCCAAAACACAATACACCATCCGTTAATACAGGTTCTTAAGATAACGAGCTTACGGTTATGAGTAACAGCGAAACAAAACGAAAACATACAATCTGTCCCCAGAATGCGTCGCATCTGGGGAGGAATGCGGCGCATTCCTGGGCAGATTTCCACCGAAATCGTTTTCGTGTTTAGTAAATCGTCTTTTGATGGTAGATTTGGACATGCAAGTTATAATATCTTCAAAAACACTTTCAAATAACACTTTTGTAAAGCTTTTACCATTATTTAATCAAGATCCATACACATTTTTACAAAAACTTGATTTTCATAGATTAATTACCATCAAACTTTGTTAAAACTCATTTTCTTAAGTTAGATGACACATGCAATGAATAATAATTAGAAAATACAGAGGGTTTAAGTTATTATACCCCAAAGAAAGTGAAGATGTGAAGATTACGCAAGATGTGATGAAGATCCTTGATGTGAGACGGTGATTTCGACCCGAAAATGATATAACCCAAAGTAAACCTCCAAGTGATTAACAAACCTTACTCCTCTTGATGACAACAACACTTTATGGTGGTGAAATATGTGGGTTAAAATCTGGAATCACAGCCACAAGAAGGAAAGATGAAAGGAGTGTTTGTGTTTGTGTGTGTTTGGCTTCAAAGAAAAAGAGAGAATGGAATGCTATGTGTGTGTGAATTATGAAATGAAATGAGGATCAATGAGGGGTGTTAGCAACTAGTTTCTGGACCCAAAAAGGTCTTAAGACAAGCAACAATCCGGAACCAATGATTTAGGCTCGTTAATGAAAAATTGCAAAAGTTAGAAAATCACCAAATGTTGATCTGCACCCTAATGCGGCGCATTAGGTGCGGATGCGGCGCATTCAGGCCTCCAAACAACTATATTCGTTTTCCGTTTAAGTTATCGTTACGCACATTCGTTGGTTTAAGGTCCCCGATTGTTTTACACATGAACTTAGGCAAGTTCATTATAGGTATTCTTGGTTTTAGGATTCATTATATGATTCGATTTAAATTCAAATTCGGAAATACATACTTCTCGGTATAAGCATAAACATGAGCAAGCATTATTTCTTAAACATAGAGGATACGTTAACCGACAAATTTGGCATAAACCTCCTAACTTATCACCATGAGCATACTGACTATTTGGCACTTAGATAAACACAATCTTACGTCTCTAGGGACGAATCAAAATAAACACTTAAAACCCGAATCTCGATAATAAACCGTAAGTAAAACAAAGCGAAATACAAGGGTCAAAACAATTGCGAATAACTTTAAAATAATAACGATAACTTAAGTACCTCAAATTGACGGGACGTCACAAACGGTGTTTCACGGTTCCTTGCGATCTGAGAGTGTTTTCCAAAGTGTTCGACACATTTGTTGAATGTAAAATCAATAAGAGCCTTTATCGACAAAAGTCTAGCTCCCCGTAAGACGTTGTTGAAACACTCCGCAATGTTCATTGTTAACCAACCCCACCTTTGATCTTTCTCATCATAAAGAAGGGTCCACTTGCTTCTGTCGATTTTGTCAAGATAATTCCAAGCTTCTATGTTGAGATGCATCATATCGTTTATACTTTCCACATACTTTCCTTCTTGTGTAGTACTTCCTATTGCCCAGCAAAGTTTCTTCAGTGCACTAGTTTCATATTTTTTTTGTAAAATTACTTCTTACGTGTAGCACATAAAAACGATGGCATTCGTACGGCTGTATCCATCCAAGAAAATTTTCCTTCACGTGGATTATACCATTGTTTCTATCAGAGATAATACATAAACGTTTTTCCCTAACAACATGACTCCTTAACTGTTGAAAAAACCAACACCAACTAACCACTGTTTCTTCATCAATAATGGCATACGCGAACGGCAATATGTAATTATTAGCATCCTTTGTAACAGCCGTTAATAACTTACCTTTGTACGATCCTTTGAGATGGGTACCCTCAGCACACATAACCGGTTGACAGAGTTTAAATGCCTCAACAATTGGTACAAACTCCCAAAATACATATTTTATTACATATCCATGCTCTGAATATTGTGGATGATGTTGCCACTCCACAATGATATATGGGCTTGTAGCCTTTAATGCCGCAATGTACGATCGCAACTCCGATAAATTACTCTTCCAACTCCCGTGTATAATCTCAATTGCGATTTTCCTACCACGCCACGCCTTTTGGTAAGAAACGTCAACATTCTGAGAATTTTTTATATCTCCATGTATCTGTTTTACCGGGTAGGCGATATCTTGTATAATTGAGTGCTTAATGAGAGATGCAATCATCTGTGAGGTAATACACCTGTTGTTATTGTGAGTGGTCGTCCCATAACAGTTGTGTGAAGTTACCCAACGCTTTATATGCTAGTTGTAATTATTAAACTTCTTAACCGCACATACATGACAATTACAAATAGGTACCTCGGGTACTTGAATAAAACTTTTATTATGACTGTGACATACGGCATTAAATAAGTTGGGTTCACTTTTATTAACCCAAATCTCTCTGTTTTTAGAAACAAACCAAAACCTTACGGCGTGAATGACTTCTTTTATAGTTTTGAAAGTCATTCCGACCTAGATTTGATTCTCTTCTTGCCTCCAAACATCAACTGGTTCTTCCTCCTCATAGTCTGGCATGTATTATTGTGCCTCTTCGACTCGTTCGTCTTCGTCATCTTCCTAAACGATGTCATGAACTACATCAGGTTGTTCATCTTCAGATTCGTCATCACCAACTGGTTATTCCTCTGTATCTTCGCTGTGTTTGGAGCTACATGCATCTGAGTTATCAAAACCAGCTCTATCGAAATTGGTTGTGACGATTTGTAGTGGGTTGGTTGATGTTGTTGGATATTCTTGAAAAGAAGGTTTACTTTGAGGGAATGTCGGAAATTCTTGTAAAGAAGGTTGACTTTGCATGATTGTCGGTTATTCTTGGAAAGAAGGTTGACTTTGTATTGTTGACTCTATTAAAACGGGTTGAGTTTGTATTGAATTATTAAAAAGTTGACTGCTTTGCTGGGAAGTAAATAATGGCTCCATTTTAACATGAATATGACCCCATAAAGCTTAATCTCTCTGAGCTAAATAATACAGAGTTTCTAAACTATCATTACCCCATATTTCGACAACTTGAGGTATACTTTGAAAAACATAACATAGTAATAACTCCAATCTAAAGAAATTTTTGTCCACTCAAATATAATCGTAAATTATATCAACGAACTCTTCAAAACACAAATGGTGAGACACCACAGTCGTGGTAGTTCTTGTTAAATCAGCTTCGTATATAAAACCATTTTCATATCTTACATTGCCTCCCCAATATAAATGCACCATTAATGGACGTGATAAAGACATATTTTGAGAAATTTTATGTGGATTTAGTAGATAATTGGAAACGGAAATGGGATCAATTGCAAAAACAACAATGTTAAATAAACAAAAATTTGTCGTATTATTTTGAATTCTAAAGACAAGATTTGTATCTTTTAAATAGTTGAAATCCTAAAACAGCTTTTACCAAAACCTTTTCAGAGACCGTACCTACTAGGTGCGACCCATGAACATAACCATCACAAATACAAACCCTAAAACCAGCTTTAAATTACACTTTGTCAGACAAGTACATCGATCGCACCTAGTAGGTGCAACCCAAGAACATAACTACCACAAAGACAAAATCTAAAACCAGCTTTTAATTACACTTTGACAGACAAGTACATGGATCGCACCTAGTAGGTGCGACACATGAACGTAACTACCTAAATGAAAAACCCTTATACATCTTTAAGTTCTCAATGACAGAACAAGCACATGGGTCGCACCTAGTAGGTGCGACTCATAAACTTAACTACCCAAAAGTAAATTTCCGTCATCTTTTGTAAATGTATGTATTCATGTCGACATTTGTTTATTAAATATGTTACATAGAGTACTACAAACGTGTCTTTATAATATTTGTAATTTATTAAATATGTTACATAAACAAAATATTCATTCATTAAAAAATAAAACATTACAAAACATTAATAAAAACGAAAAATTACATAATATTAAGTAAAAAAACCTTACAAAACATTCAATAAAAAGACTAATGATGCGGATTATGATGATGATGAGGATCGAGTACTCCATCGGTACCACACGGTGGTGGATGCCTATCTCTTTACGGATATCGTTAATTATCAAAGTCAGTATCAAAGTCAAATTCTTCATTAAATTAACGGTCTGGGCGACTCGATTTACCCCTTTGATGTTGCGTCACTGGTGGGGAGGACATAAGGTTAAAATCGTAACTCCCGCTCGGAGGAGTATATTCAAGAAGTGGAGAAAAACTCATTTTCGGATTAGAATCTTGATTTGGAAATTGAAAGGAATTTTGAGTCTGATATGGCATCGTATCTTGAGTATTATACGGCATCGAATCTTGAGTTTGATACTGCATCGAACTCTGAAAGTTAACCCCAACAAATGATTCTGGATTAACACATTGTTGGAGCATAAAGGATTGATGACTGCAGCTTCCAAAGATCTTTTATAAACTGTATAGTGTTAGATATTTAGTTCGGGTGAAAATTGTTCATCACCCGAACTAAATCTTAGTTAGGAATATCATGAAGAATTTAGGTCGGGTGAACTAACTCTTCACTAGAGTTAAGTTCAAGTTCACCCGAAATAAAGTTAAATGATATTTTATTTATTAGTTCACCTTAAGTGTTTTTAAATAAACATAAGGGTTGTTATAATGTAATAGATAGATAGTTTAGCCTATAAATAGTGGTGAGAGGAGTTCAGATGTAGAGCGGGAGTGACAAAATATATGTAACAAACTTTCCCACCATTTAAGTCTTTTGAAAGAAAACTTCCATTGTTGAATTCATTGTGTTTAACTGTTCTTATTACAATAGCTCTGTTAGTGCAATATATGTGACAGTTGTTCTAGATTAATTAAGTCTTTAGTTATAGTTTATTTGAGTCTGTGATGGCCCAATAACATTGTATTGTTAGTGGGCTATTTAGTCTGTTATGGGTGTTCATGGACATTGCATTGTACAAGCCCATTAGTGGCCCAAGCCTATGAACATGTCTCTCAATATAAAGAGACATTGAGTTTAAAATTAGAGTTAATGAATCGGAGAGAATTCTGAGTAATTCAGTGAGTTGGTTTTGGTAGAGAATTCAGAGAGAATACTTGTAGATTGTAACTGTGTTTATTAATCAAAGTATTCAGAATTCGGTATTTCGTGTTTGTTATTATTTGCTTATTCGATTATTACTTGTACTGATACAATTGATTACGAGTTTCCGCCTTGTAATCAATTGGTTTAATCCTATAGATTTGACCACTGGGACCTACAATTGTTATCAGAGCAAACGCATTGTTTGCTCTTTATCGAAATTTGGTTCAGGATTAATTCACAGTTTAATCGTTTAAGCAGATTAGGGTTCTAACTTTTTTTCTGCTGCTGTGATAATAAATATTAGGGTTTTTAAAATTAGGGTTTATTATTTTTAGGGTTTTTGGAGGCTGCAATTTCCTTTGTCGGTGGTGTGGTGACTGAAGTATTTTTTACTTTGGCAGGCAAAGTGTTTATGGGCCTCGTGTTTGTTTATTTGTAATTGGGCCTGGGAACTCAAGTTCGTCGCCTGTTTTGGTGAATTAAAAGTGGCGGCGACAAAATAAAAAAGGCAGCGGCTCAAAAACACACACTCAATCACACACAGACGACAGAAATCAATTTGGGGAACGAATTGAAACCACAAACAATTACTTTTTCGTGGCGGCGGAAAAAAAAATTGAAATTGGGAAACAAGTTCGGCAGATTGGATTCGGATTGTGACTTCTGTTTTCAAGTTCGTGAATTTGATTATAAGTTCGTGGAATTGACGAAGTTGATGACTCGTTGGTTAACAAGTTCGGCGTGATTTCAGTGGGTTTTTAACAAGTTCGTGGGTTATTACTGTTTAGGGTTAATTGTTTTGAAATGCATCGAACTTTACACCAAAAACTATTGTATGCATCCATCTTTTAAACCATCTATTTTATATATTAAACTTGTATATATCTCTATCATATGTATAAGTTTACCTTCAAGTCAGGTAACTGGTAATTCTTTTTAAATTTAATAAATATTTTATGACATGGCTTCCAAATAAGCCACCAAGTCAGCAAATTTATGCCACACGTGTTTCCAGGTCATATATAATTTATATATTATTAAGATCAAATAAAACTTATAAATTAACTACAAATAATAATTAAACAACAATATATATTCTGTCTGATTGTTCATTGCTTCACCGTCGATGACTTACTTTTAGACCCATTATTTCCGTATCGTCGAGAAAGAAGTCATCTCCACTCTATCAGATTCCGGCGATCTATCCCAAAACGACGCCGTTCTCCATCTCAATTCCCTCGTTTCCAGATTAATATGAGTTCAATGTCGAGTTCTTAAATGTACAACTATAAATGCCAATTATACAACCAAGTAATGCATAATATAAAAAACTCAGATCTTTAATTTTTCCGTTTGAAACCAAAAATCCAAGAAAAAGTAGAATCCAAAGTAATGTATTAAATCATACTTTACGACTAAAATCCATGATGTTTATGATATTTCAAAACCTTTTAGTTAATTTCAGAATCTGTAACAAAATGAAACCTCATGGTAATAAGTGGTGACGCTGAAGGACAGTGGGCGGCGAAAACAGATTTCCGGTGAAGGTTGTGATGTTCTCCACAAAAACAGATTTCCGGTGTGTTTCGAAATTTGCCGGCGACGATGAAGGACGGTGGGCGGCGACAGGATGCGGATGAAAATCTGGAATTGCCGGCGACGGTGACGGACTAGGGTGTGTTTTTTGATTGATGAATATCTTGAATTGAATTTGGGGATTCACAATCATAAAGGGAATGCAAAGGATCAATAACAGATTTTGGTTAGTAAATAACCTGCAAAATGTAAGGTATGAAAGAGGAATAAATGAGAATTACTCATTTAATATTTTTTTTATAAATTCCACGTAGGTATAAACCGGTGCCACATCATCATCTAACAAGTTTCAGGTCATTTAATATATACAATACATGTCTCTCGTAATTTAATGAATACAATAGATAGTTTAGAAGATGGATGCATACAATAGTTTTAGGTGTAAAGTTCGATACATTTCCAAACAATTAACCCTTACTGTTTATGTTCGTGGTGTATTTTTTCGTGGCTGTTAACAGGGGCGACGAACATCATCTTCGTTTAAGCGATTCATCTTCGTGGAAATCACATCACACACAACGATTGAACTAAAAACAAACACAATCATCTTCACTGTCTTACATCATTTTCGTTGCATCTTCATGGGTGTTTAATTAATTCATCTTCGTGGTTGTGATTCATCAAGTTCGTGGCGATTAAAACGGTAACATCTTCGTGGAGAATTCAGGTTCATGAATCATCGTCGTGGCGAAGTAACAAGTTCGCTGTCAAAAATAGACACACACATCATCTTCGTCTACTCATCTTCGTCAAGGTAAACAAGTTCGTGACTTGTTCGTTTGGTTTATGTTCGTGACTTTTCGATTCGTTACAAGTTCGTGAAGATAAGAAAATTATTGACGAACACCACAAGTTTGTCTGGTTTAATCACAAGTTCGTGAACAGCGGCGAACATTCATGTTCGTGAAAAACATGTTCGTTTGATTTTTGATGTTCGTGGATCTTTTTGATGTTCGTGGATCTTTTGATGTTCGTTGCGTTATCAAATTGATATGTTCGTGATCGTGAAGAAGATACCAGTTACTTAACTGGGCCTTCTATTTGGGCCTTATTCTGAACTTGGTTAATTGGACTGGACTCAATTGGACATTATACTTGGACTCGTTTATTCGACTTAAATTAATTGGACTGTTTATTGGACCTATTAGTTAGACTTAATTAATTTAACTAAAAGTAAAGAAATGGATTCTTTAAAATTCGATAGTCCAACTGCTAAACAAAAAAAAATTAGAGGAAACATCCTTAAAAAGAAATTTGATACGATCAGAGCTGAAATTAACGAAAACTTTGAAGATACTATCAACAGATACTATCTTCTACTTGCAGAACTTTCCAGACACGGTGTAGGAGTTGAAGAGGAGACAATAGAGAGATTTTACATGTTCCTCCACCGTTAACTCTGTGAAAGGTGATTGAAATATTCAGAGGATATGAGTTAACACGCTTAATTACAAACGCAATAACAGATCAAACGCCTTATGGACAAACTTCGGAGTCCAGTTCCTCACGAAATGTAACTGCTTTTCTTT
The DNA here is from genome assembly GCA_910822075.1 of Senecio squalidus. Classification (NCBI taxonomy): domain Eukaryota; kingdom Viridiplantae; phylum Streptophyta; class Magnoliopsida; order Asterales; family Asteraceae; genus Senecio; species Senecio squalidus. The sequence goes on along the minus strand of CAJVGC010000589.1, from coordinate 9,432,204 downwards.
CTGACAAAACACAAAATGAGGATCGTACCTATGATTGGAAAATTTGCACTGATGAAAAGGATCAAGCACTCATGGCATCTATTGAGGAAGTTCGCAGTGAAGCTAGTAGTAATGCAGGTGACTCTAGTACTGCAAGTGAAATTAGCTCGAATGAAGATGATATTCAAGATGTTGAAGATACTCAAAATGAATCAAAGGTTTGCAGCTGTACGTTGGACCTATCCAAAGAAAACTTCATTGCAAATATGGCCGACCTCAAAACCGAGAAGTCAAAGGTACTTCTTGATCTTCAATCCGTAAAAGAATTATGCAAATCTTTTACAATTTTAACTCTTCAAAACGAGAATTTGACTAAATCATTATCAACCTTGGAAACTCAACAAAAAGACCTCGAGCTTAATTTGACAACCCAAGTAAACTTAAAAAATGATTTTTCAAAGAAACTTCATCAGAATGAAAAGGACAGAATGGAACTCTTGTCAACTGTTGGCGTTCAAACTCATAAAATTGACATTGTATATGAATGCCTTGACCAACATAAGAGGATTTTTTCTGAGAAGGTCCAAGAACTAAACAATTGTGAAATTAGACTAACTGAGCAGGAAAGAAAACTCGAACGATTTCAAACTTCCTCCATCACTCTCTCTTCCATTTTGAGTCGTCAAAGGCCAACTGGAAATCGTACTGGTTTGGGATATCATGAAACACCTCCACCTTTTAATCATAATTAGAGTTTTCTTAAAGCGTAATGTGACGTGAAGGAAAACAATGTTGACTCTTTTCATGAATCTTCCTCTACAAGGAACGATCAAACTGAGTCAAGTGCTTCAACTGAGTCAAGTGTTTTGGAGGCAAAAATGAGTACATTAGCTGAAAACTCAAAACCAAAACACCCTATGGATGATTTGAAGTGTTTTTAATACCAGGAACATGGTCACGTAGATTCTGTATGTCCAAAGAAAAAGCAAAAGCAAGCTAGCAGAACGTCTTCCCCGAAGTCTCAACGAATGGCTCGTTCACATTCACTCGTTCGGAAATCAATGGCTCGATCACATTCACCTGTTCGGAAACAGGTGCAACAAAAATGGATTAAAAAACAGGAACGCACGAGTGTTTTAAATGATCGTTCATCTCAACCTCGTCCATTTCGACCGTGTTTTAGAACATCTAATCCATATTGCCCGAGTCCGAGAGTAAATTCCTTCTATCGGCAATATATGTGACATATGTTCTAGATTAATTAAGTCTTTAGTTATAGTTTATTTAAATCTGTGATGGCCCAATAACATTGTATTGTTAGTGGGCTATTTAGTCTGTTATGGGTGTTCATGGACATTGCATTGTACAAGCCCATTAGTGGCCCAAGCCTATGAACATGTCTCTCTATATAAAGAGACATTGAGTTTAGGTTTAGGGTTAATGAATCAGAGAGAATTCTGGGTAATTCAGTGAGTTGGTTTTGGTAGAGAATTCAGAGAGAATACTTGTGGATTGTAACTGTGTTTATTAATCGAAGTATTCAGAATTCGGTATTCCGTGTTTGTTATTATTTGCTTATTCGATTATTACTTGTACTGATACAATTGATTACGAGTTTCCGTCTTGTAATCAATTGGTTTAATCCTGTAGATCTGACCACTGGGACCTACAAGCTCAATCGTTAACTTGTGATTCCGCCACCTTTCAGTAAAAATCTAGACATAGAGTGTTTGCTTTGAAGATTGTTCAGACCTGACAAGTGGTATCAGAGCTGGAAATCATATTAAATTTGATTCAGCTTGTTTATTAGAAGATTTTAAGCTACATTCACGGTGTTTAGAAGAGTTATAAGGATTAGAGTAGTAAGATCAACGACTGTTCAGTTTTCATAAGTTTGAAATTTGGTGGTAAAAGTCTTTATTGAGGTATTTTAGTATTAATCATTAGTATTAAGTGTACTTTTTTCTGTTAGTGTGTTTTGATAAGGATTAGTTGATAAGATTTCTACAAATTTGATTGAATTAGAATCAATTCAGTTTTAGCTACTTCATCCAAGTTATAGTTTGTTCATCCGATTTAAAATCCAAATCTCTCAAAATATATGTCTGCAATAGTTATGGCTGCTCCAGTTGTGAATTATGATAACGAGACAGGTTCTGGTGGTAGACCTCCAAAATTCCTACCAGGATCTTATTTCATGATGTGGAAGCTTCGATTCAAGGCTTTTGCCTACTACAGTGATCGACAACTATGGAGTTCAATTGTTAGTGGTCCTCATCGACCTATGATACAAGAAACTGGTGGAGCTGGTATGATAGATGTAGATCCAGAAATGTATACTGAAGCTGATAATAAGATGATTGATAGGGATTCAGAGCACTTGGAGTTGTTATTCTTGCTCTTCCTACTGAGATTTACAACAACTTCAAGGACTGTGCTTCAGCTAAAGAACTGATGGATGCTATGGAACTAAGATATGAAGGCAGTTTGGAACTGAAGGAAAGCAAGAGAGACATGTTGAAGAAGTTGTATGAAGTGTTTGAATATGTGAGGGGTGAGAGTTTATATGATCAAATCAGTAGGTATACACTGCTTGTGAGTGATTTGAAGAGTTCTGGAGTTATAATGAAATATAGTTATGTATTCAAGAAGCTGTTGTGATCTTTACCTACAAAATGTTCAGTGCAAGTGATGATCATTAAAAGAACTGTAAACTTGAATGCAATGACCCTGGTAAAGTTGATTGGAATTCTGCAGTCATATGAAGTTGATATGCAGATTGATGAGAAGAAGCAAACTGGAAACTCTTATGGATGTGCTTTAAAAGCTCAGACTTCTGTGAATTCAACTTACTATCCTAATCAAGCTCAACCTCAACCTCAGTCATATGCAAGTTATCAATATGGAAGCTGTTGTCCACCTAATCATTCATATGCTGGTTATAATTCAAGTGGTTATGGAGGATATTCCAGTCAGAATGTTGCATCAAATGTGTATCATTTACCTTCTGTAAACTCTGGAGCTAATGGGTTAGGAGATAAGGGAATTTTGTATAGTCCATTTGTTGCAAGTTATGAAGGATTTGTTGCTGGAAGCTTGAATCGGGAAGAAATAGCAAGGGAGAATCTTGAATAACTCCATCTTTATGATCTGGACAAAATTGATCTAAAATAGAAAATGGCCATGGTGAGTGTTAGAACCAACAGATATTTCAAGAAGACTGGAAGAAACAACTTCAGCAAGGAGAATGGTGATAGAATGGGTTTTGACAAGTCAAAGGTCAGGTGCTTCAACTGTGAAGACTATGGACACTTTGCAAGAGAGTGCATGGGCAACAAGAAGGATGAAAAACAACAATTATCAAAGGAACAACTATCACACAAAGGATGATCAAAAGAAGATGACAGTTGCAGAAGGAAAGAATGGAAAGGATGAAACAGGCACTAGTGGAAAGGAATAGAATACTTTTGGAGAGTGGGATGAGGTGCAGGAAAAAAATTTCAAAAACAAAAATGTCTCAGCTCTCATGAGTAAGATAAACACAGTTTCAACTGATGAGGTACTTTCTAAAGCTTGTTCTGTTGATTGCTTAAATACTCTGAAGTATATTAGGTAACAAAATTTGAGTTTGATAAAAGAAATTCATTTAATTAAATTTCATCATAGAGAATTTTTAAAAACTGAAAAGGTTTGTAAAGATAAAATCGATTCTCTGTGAAAGGATGTGGATGTGTATAAGGGTAAATTGGGAAGGTTGGAAACTCAACATGAAAACTTATTTGAAAGATTTATAAGAGTAACAAGCGAATTTGAAAATCATAAAATTCATGTTGAGAAGTTTAATCTTTCATCCAAGACTTTGAATAGGATTATTGAACATCAAGTTGTGTAGAAAGCTAAGGCTGGTATTTGATTTAATGTAGTATCACCTCCATTCAATGATAACTACTCTATTAAACCTGAATAAACAAATATTAAGAGTGGTTTATCTGTTGAAAATTCTTTTGATGATGTTTCTGCATTACAGTCTAAAGTTAATCTGAATGAAACTTGTTCTTCTGTGAATAATCTGATTAATTTCAATGCTATTACTAGTCTAAATGAAACTTTTAATTTTTTTGCAGGTCAAAAATTACAAGAGTCAAGTAATCATGAAGAATTATTTGAAGAAAAGATTGTCAATGTTGAAATTTGTAATAACATATAATTGATTGAAATTGAGGAAGACTTTGTAGAACCTATTCATAATTGTTTGCATGAAAAATGTTATTTGTTTCATAATATGAATGTTTCTGAGTTTTCAGTGCATGAATTGATTGTGAATGAAATTGTTGTGAATGAATCTTTGAATGAATCTATGATTGTTAAACCTGAGAAAGTCAAATCTAAAAAGTCAAAGAGAAAACCAAAATGCAATACATGCAAGAAGAAGCACAAATTAGAAGAATGCTGGTTGAAATCTAATGATAAATGTGCTTCTAAATGTGTTCCAAATTCTGATAAATTGCAATTTGGTAGAATAAACTATAAAAAATGTCTGATTAATTATGAAAAATCCAAGAATGTGAATGTGATTAAATTTGATAGAATTAATCATGTATTGTTGACTGGTTTGCATTTACCCAAGTTAAAATATTCTATATCCGAGTTAAAAAGCTTGAAAAATGATGATAACATGTTTTAATCGGGTAAAAAAAAAATTAACTCGGGTAAACATGTTTTCAAGAATAACTTCGGTGAACAAAATTTTAAGTCGGAGGAACAAATGTTTAAGTCGGATAAATTTTGGGTTCTCAATTTAACTCGAATGTAGAAAGTTTTAATTCGGGTGATGAAAAATTTAATTCGTATTATGAAGCTTGTATTCCCGAAAGGAAATAGCATGATCATTTCAGATTTAACAAGTTTAAAAGAGTAAATTTTAAGTTTTACAGGAACTTAGATACCAAAATCTCATGGAACAATGATTATGTGTAGGAGCAATCCATTGATCCTAAAGAGAATATATGGGTAGTGGATAGTGGATGCACTAGACATATGACTGGGATTATCAAGTCACTTCAAGATTTCATTGCTTTCATTAGTGGTAATGTCTCATTTGGAGGAGATATAGGTGGAACTATTACTGGATAAGGAAAAGTTTCAAATGGCCCATTGACTCTGGAGCAGGTTAATTTTGTGAAAGAACAAAATTATAACTTGCTTTCATTCTCTCAGGTATGTGATAATGAGTACACTACTGCTTTCACTTCAGAAGTTTTCTACATACTCAGACGTGAATATGTCATACCATGATTTTTTTGAAAACACCAAGATGTTAGGACATGTACATTTTGGTTATGAACAATGTTAAATCTTCTGAATCCTCAAATTGTTTTATATCTAAAACTACTGCAAAAGAGTCTGATTTATGGAACAGAAGGCTTTGTCATGTTAATCTTAAAAGCATGAATAAGTTGGTCACAGATAATCTAGTTTCTGGATTACCTAAAAAGAATTTTCAATTACTTGACCACTGTATTTCATGTGTAAAAGGTAAACAACATAAATCAAGTTTTAAACGTAAGACTCAAAATTCAGTAGAGACTGACCTTCACCTTCTACACATGGATCTATTTGGTCCAGTCAGTGTAAAGAGTCTTGGCATGAAATCTTATTGTTTGGTTATCACTGATGACTATTCAAGATTCTCATGGGTCTTTTTCCTTACTCATAAACATGAGATATCTGAGATTATAAAAGATTTTGTTGTTCAAATTAAAAAAATTTGTGATAAAAAGGTGAAAGTCATTAGATATGATAATGGCACTGAGTTTAAGAATGAAACCATGAATGAATTTTGTGCTCATAAGGGAATTTCTAGGCAATATAGCTCACCCAGAACACCTGAACAAAATGGAGTTGCTGAGAGGAAAAATAGGACATTGATTGAGGGAGCTAGAGCCATGTTAAGTGCATCTTCTTTACCTGTTACCTTTTGGGCAGAGGCTGTGAACATTATGTGTTATGTGAACAATAGAATTCATGTGGTTAAGAGCTTATGAAAAACCTCATATGAATTGTTCTCAGGAAGAAAACCTTTTATAGGATTTTTTTAAAGCTTTTGGATGTCAATGCTCTATTTTGAATACCAAAGATCACCTAGGAAAATTTGATTCTAAGACTAATGATGGATACTTTCTTGGTTATTCTAATGTTTCAAAAGCTTATAGGATTTACAATACAAGAAGTAGAACCATAGAAGAATCCATTAATGTGATATTCAATGAATATACACCAAATGTTAAGAATTCAGGTGGTGCTTGGTTGTTTGATTTATATACATTTGTGAATTCTTTTAATGGTTGTTGTCAAGAACATGTTTCAAAATAAGTGCAGGTATCTCCAGAAGATGTTTCTAATGTTGAAGACAATGATGAGTTTGAAATTGGTAATCAAGCAAATACAAGTGCATGACCTTCATCTTTAGTTCATGATCACACCCTTTCATCAGAACATACAACATCTGTGAGTCAAGATATTTCAGAAAGTTAAACTGATGCAGACATTCTTCAAGGAGAAGACATTCATGTATCATTTGAAAATCAAGACAATGTTTTACAAGATCAAGATATAAATTCTGGTGAAAATCAAATCAATTCGGGTGGAGTCATTGAAAATCAAGTTAACTTGGGTGCACAAAATGGAACTGAAGAAAACTCTGGTGGGTCACAAATTAATTCGGGTTCACAAAATGGAATTGAAGAAAACTCTGGTGGGTCACAAATTAATTCGGGTGCACAAACTAATATTCAAGAAAACTCTGGTGAATCACAGAACAACTCTAGTGTGGAAGCTGAAAGTCTAAACAACCCTGGTGAAGATCAATTTAACTCTGGTGCAGAATGTGAAAATCATTTTGATATACCAAGCGAAGAACAAGCCAATGAAGCAATTTCTGATTCTTTATTTTTTGATGATATTGTGCCACATAAAACAAATCTTTCTAATAATATTACTGAGGAAATAAATTTATTGTTAAAATTTCACGAAACACATCCTCTAAGTTTAAGGTTCAGGAAGTAGGGACTTTAGTGGAAAGACCTACAGATGTGAATGTTTTGGGAGTTAAATGAATCTTTAAGGTTAAAAGGGATGATGGAGGAATCATTGTGAGAAATAAGGCTAGACTTGTGGTTAAGGGTTATACTCAGGCAGAGGGTATAGATTATGATGATCTCTTTTCTCCAGTTGCTAGGATAGAGGCCATTAGATTATTTTTAGTGAATGCCTCTTTTAAGAACTTTAAGGTCTATCTGATGGATGTTAAATCAGTATTTTTTTTATGGAGTTCTTGAAGAGACAGTGTATGTTAGTCAGCCTCCTGGTTTTCTGGATCCTCAATACCCTGATCATGTGGTCAAGTTGGACAAAGCTTTGTATGGTTTACATCAAGCTCGTAGAGCTTGGTATGACACATTGTCCAAATATTTGATTGACCATGGCTATCTTAGGGGAAATATTGATAAGACTTTATTTATTAAGACAATTGGCCAAGAATCGGTGTTTGTTCAATTATATGTTGATGATATCATATTTGTCTCAACTAATGATGCATTGTGCAAAGAATTTGAATCTGTGATGCATTCAAAATTTCAAATGAGCTCTATGGGAGAGATGTCTTTCTTTTTAGGATTACAGGTTAAGCAGTTGGATAATGGCAATTTTATCAATCAGTCTAAGTATGTCAAAGACGTGTAGGCTAAGTTTGGATTCACTGATTGTAAATCTGCTTCCACTCTTGTTGACACTAGGGCCAAACTACATCCTGATTTAGATAGTGGAAGTGTTGATCAACATTTTTATAGGTCTATGATAGGGTCTTTAATGTACCTAACATCTAGCAAGCCTGATATAATGTTTGGATGTTGTCTTTGTGCTAGGTTTCAAGTTGATCCTAAGGTTTCTCATGAAATTGCTGTTAAGAAAATCTTTAGATACCTTAAGATACAACCTTCTTTAGGCCTTTGGTATCCTAAGAATTCTAGCTTTGACTTTTATGCCTATACTGACAGTGATTATGGGTGATGCAATTTGAATAGGAAATCTAGCGATGTCAGTTTTTAGGAAATAGGCTAGTCTCTTGGCAATGCAAGAAACAGACCTCTGTTTCAGAATCCTCTGCTGAAGCAGAATAGATTGTTGCTGGTTCTTGTACTTCCCAGGTTTTATGGATTTAGAATCAGATCGTAGACTATAGCCTTAACTTTATGAACACTTCTATACACATAGACAATATTGTTGCAATGTTCATCACTAAGAACCCTGTACAACATTCTAAGACAAAACACAATTAAATTAGACATCACTCAATAAGAGATTTTTTTGAAAAACACTTGATTCACTTAGTTAAGATTCACAACATTGTTTTGACCTACAATTGGATCACCTTTTCACAAAGGTATTTGATGTTACAGGATTTAATTTTCTTGTTCAAGCAATTGGTCTTATGAATCTTGATTGAGTGTTTCTTCAAAATATATTTTTGTACAAATCTTTTTTGCATTTTGTTTTCTTTGATTTCAAAATACAAAAAGAGGGGGAGAAAATGGGAAAATAAAAAATATTTAAGTCTGGTAATATTTTTTTTAAGTCTGGTGATGTTTGTCTTTTAAGTCTGGTAAATATTTTTTTAAGTCTGCTAAATAGTATTAAGTCTGGTGGTGTTTTATTTTTAAGTCGGGTGTTAAATTTGTATAAATAAAATCCAAAAATATGTTAATCCGGTTTGTATAGATAAAATCCAAAAATATGTGAATTCAGTATGTATAGATAAAATCCAAAAATATGTGAATTCAATATCTATAGATAAAATCCAAAAATATGTAAATTCAGTTTGTATTATTAAAATCAAAAAATATGTGAATTCAGTTTGTATGGATAAAATCCAAAAATATGTGAATTCAGTATGTATAGATAAAATCCAAAAATATGTGAATTTCAGTATGTATATATAAAACTCAAAAAGATTTTTTGTATTCTATTTTTAAGTTGTTGAGTCTGTTTTCCAGATAATCAAATACGAAATATGAATAACCAATCAAAAACAATATAAAATTTGAAAATGTTTCACAAAAACAAAATTTCTAAGAAATGAGTCATAAAAATAAATTTCATCATAATTTAACATAGTTCAATATTTATAGAATTTTTTGAAACCAAATGTTTTCATAAATGCACATATTCTTGTAATTTGAAACCTTTAGCGATTTGTGGTTTATACATTGCATAAAGTAATTTAAATTGATAACTGTCAAATGGGAAATCAATGATTGTCAAGTAGAAAAGCAAAGAAAATATATATTTTCAATAAATTGTGGCATATGAATCTATTTATCATAAAAACTCATAAATTTTTAGAGTGGTTTTTTAATAAATTATTGACTTTTAGATCCTTGATGCTAACTTGATAAACGGAAAAGACAGGTGAATAAGTCCAAATGTTTTAATAAACTAGTCTATATGTCCTCTTATATCCTTGATGCTTATTTGATAAACGGCAGACACAGGGGAATGAGTTGAACAACAGAACTAAGTAAAATTTTGTACAATAAAAACATGCATATAATCACAAATATCTTGAAAGAAAAATGTGACAACCGTCAAAATTTCAGGTACTTGTTCAGTCACTATATCGATTCAGAATCATTGGTCACTCTTTTATCGCATTTGCCTGGTTCTAGTTCGAAATTGTTGAGTCGGTACTTGTCGGAACTAATGTCGGAAGAACTTTCGGAATCAATTTTATAAGTCCTAATACCAAGAAAACACATATTGAACTTCCCTAAGTTCATAACTAATCATAATTAAGAACTTTCAATTAACAAAAAAGTCCAACGAAGCAATAACGTAAAAACGAAGAATCTGAAAATACTGAAAAATGGCCCGGTGCGCCGCACCCCTTGGTGTGGTGCGCAGCACCTCCCACCAGATTTCAAAATATTTTCAAGTTTGGTCCTTGCCTCGTTTTTACACATTTTTAAACCAATCAAGAACGAGTCCAGGCCATAATTTACTGCATTTCAGTATTCCAATACTCCTTTAACATAATTTCACTTAATTACTTTTCATTTTTCATTTCCTTAAATCATTTTACACACACAAAAACACACACATAGCCCTTTTCTCTCTATTTTCCCTCAAGAACACCACACAAACCAGAGATATTCCACCATTAAAATTCACTTTTAATTCATACAAATCGTTCTAAACTTCAAGTAAAGCCAAGAGGTGTTGTTTATATCAAAAAGGACCACCGTTGTAAAGATTTTTGAAGCTCCAATCCGACCAAAAACATCATCCACTCGATTTCCTTCGGTAGATTACTTCCCTTTTACTGTTTTTACATAAATAATCGATTGCATGTAAGATCTAACGGTTGAAAATGTATTTTTATACAAATCTTTGACTTTTTATGGTCAAAAACGTTTTAATCGAAATACACTTTAAATCCACGAATCTGTGAACAAAATCTCTTTAGAAACTGTTAAAATGATGTTTTAAAGGATATTTACTAATTGCATGTTAGATCTAAACAATAAAAACGAGTTTTTATAAAGATTCATACCACTTTCTCTACAAAAAACGATTTTTATCTAAATGATACTTAGATCTATGTTTTTGTGAATAAAAGTTGTTTAGAAACCATAATAATGATGTTTTATAAGTTATCCACTGGTTGCATGTTGAAATCCTTGTGTCACAAAACGTTTTTAGCAAGAAAAACGCCAAACGGGAAAAGCAACAGCAGCTAGGTGCGCCGCACCTAGGCTCAGGTGCGCAGCACCGAGCTGCTGTTCTTCCGAAAAATCGTCTTTTGGTCCGTTTTAAATTTGTACACACATTCTGGACTTTTACAAATATTATTATAAGGCTGAGATGAGCAAAACTAATAATAATAATGACTTGTATTGGACTTTTTGGATTTATTTGACTTGTGGTGAAGTTATTTTGTGTATATGTATGTTTTGTGAGCGGAAATGATTGAAGGATTTGGATATGAAATTTGGGCGCGGAAGCGCTGCCCAAATTTCGTTAGAAAACCTAAACCATTTCAGTAACCAAAACATGTGTATCATAATAATAACTTTGACCTTGAACTTTCTAACTAAAAATAAACGTTAACCGCTTCGGACCAATTCTTGAGACAATTTGACTTCAACACACAATCATAAACAAAGGTTACCTAATCTTATATAAAGGACCTAATAAGACATTAACTTTTGGACACTCTTGGTATTCATAGGCATCCCGTGATTCCCGACTCCTTCTCCGACCGCTTCCGAGTTCATTCTCTTCGCAAACCGTGAGTTACACCCCTCCTTACTTTTACATTTTAAGTACTCTTTTTGGGGGAAACATGAGATCAAAATTGATTTGTTTTTGAACTATGGCATTATGTGAAATCGCTTATCAACTATTTGACTTTTGGAACTTATCGGACTAATTTGACTTTTGGACTTATAAAACTATTTTGACTCTCGAACTATTCAAACTAGTGTGACTTTGAAACTTATTCAACCAACTTTGACTTTTCGACTATTAAACTTTGACTTTTGAATATTAAACTTTGACTTTTATACTTATAAACTATTGGACGACTTGCCATTTATGGAAACTTTTGAATTAAAGGAACCACTGTTGTACGAACTATTTAGATGACTATTTGATCTTATATGCGTAAACAACATCAACTGTTCGGATTGGCTTACCGTAGACTCCCTAGGTTTGCCTTTTTGGATACTTGAATAGACATTGATAGCTTGGTTGTATTTAAGTACTAAACCCGAGGTGAGAATATAATGTCGTAAGTGCAAACAAAAGACTTTTCAAATTGGATCGACTCAAGTCCCACGATTTTTCTCTGACTACTATACACACTATTAGCATAAGCCGTTAGCATATATTATGGGTATCGATACTTAGGAGAGGTCACTCCTTACCAATGGGTAGCGACCAAGGTACATATTGCTAAGTCCTCGCGGACTCTGACTGTAGACTCGATTAGTGGGCAGTTCTTGACTAGAATCGGATTAGTGTGTAAACTAAATCTTACGTATATTAAGCTTAGTGGTTGGTACAACTTGAGGATCATAGGTCTATATTACGCATATACTTACGTTCTGTCTTGCACATGTGGATTAATCCACCGCTGAGGTAATGACTACGACCCCGTTCTCTCGCTACACTATTTGACTTGTATCTGACTTAGACTTACTTTGGTCGACTTGAACCAACTTTTAAACTTACTTAAATTTATTCTAAAGTACTTGAAATTGTCTTGAAATTGGGTCATTCTTGAATTTTAAGCACTTAAATTTAATTAAGTTACTCTCGAATTTTAAGTATCTAATCCTATCTTGAAATTCCTTGACTTGAACTCTATAATTGAACTTTTCTCCAAATCATAAACTGTAACTCACTCACTACGTTTTCGTAGTTGACACTTTATCTCATGTTTCAGGAATTAAGTGTAAGTTATGAAGTGCATTGCTCGGACGGGTCAAGTTCATTGTGTGAAGTGTACTTGGGAAGAAGACCTTATTTTGGGAATTTTATTTAAAACACTTTTGATTATGTACTAGGGTTTTACATTTAACTTGGTTGTATCTTTGACTTGTACTCTTTTTAATTTAAATCTAAATGACTCGAACCGTTATTTTTAGTGTAACCCGTGAAATGATTCTTGCTCTTCACATTCCGTGTTTCCGCTTTAGCGGGGTGTGACAGACTTGGTATCAGAGCACGGGTTATAGTGAAAACGGTTTTAAAATCTTTTCAAAAAGTTTTCGAAACCAAAACTATAACCAAGGCTTTTCAGAAAAACGTCATTTTCGGGTTCAAACTTTAGTATGTTATTTTCCACAATTGCATGATTAACTTTTTCAACTATGCGTGACTTGATCAACCACCCGTAGTTCCAAATGAATTATGCAAGAACGGAAAATGAAAGGCTATCGTTAAAACGGTTTTGAGTCCATAAATTCCCGGTCTTGTCCATTCCCGACACTCACATGATTGACCTGTGCATGCATTTTACTTACGTTTTTCCTATTCTTAGTTTCCCCATACTTATGTAACTCTCTATTCGCAGATACGCCATGTCTCAGTCCTCGAACTCTCGATCCCAGACACGATCACTTCCCCGAGCCGCCTCCCCCTCTCACGAACCCTCCGAAGGCCACACCGCATCCGAGAGTCAGCGTCACCAGACGACTGACCCAACGGAAGACACCTCCCAGACCATCAGCAGCAGCCACGGGTCCAGCCCAAGGTCGGTACTTCCACCTCCTAGACTGGTGCCCGCTGCCGTACCACAGCCCCGAGGACCAAGTGCTGGAGCACCTATGCATCCACAGTCGGGCCCATTCCGACCCGCGCCTCCCCAGTCTTTCTTGGACCCCTACGATCCCGCTTTTCGCACTCCGATATCGGAGCGTTACGCATGGGATCGTCAGTTCATTGAGGAAAGACGGCGTGCGCAGGAGTCCGGACCCTCCCGACCCATGATGCCACCTACTCACCAGCCTCTTCCCCCGGACGCCTTCCTCAACTTACACCGCCAAGTTCGTGGACTTGCCGAGGAAGCCCAGGAGCAGGGCCTTCTTTTATTTGAAGTCTCCGATGCTGCAAATGAACTAGCACAGCAGTCCCGGCGGATCATACTGACGGCTCAGGCCACCGCCCGGACCGTCCAGTGCCTCGTCAGAGCTTGCATAGTCATGGGAGCACTTGTCGTAGCTCTCGCCGCCATGATGTTCTTGGAAGAACGTTATTAGGCATACTTTCCTTTTTATTGTACTGTACCGGCTTAGTCGTAATTTTCCCATTGTACACGACTTAAGCCACTACTTGATATTCCTCTATGTATTGTACTCGCATTTCCCTCAGTAAGTTTGGCATGTGTACCGAAACTTCTTATTATTAATGGAAATTCTATCTTTTATCATTTGATTTATTGTGTCTTGTGAACTTTGTACTTGTTGTGAACACTATGGTTCTATCCTAAGTAATAATCTTGCGTGAACTACTTGATCATTCGCGTTAATCTCGTACTGTGACTATCTACGATCACTTAAATCGTAAATCGTATCATATCTCATCCGCGCATTCTGAACCCAACCTAAATTCTTTCTGTTGCAGAATCATGGCACCCCCGCACTTGAGTGCTAGTGACCTCGCCGAACAGGTCATTGCCCAGATGAACGCGGCAATACCCGACTTGATCGCCCAGGTAGTCGCCGGAGTGAGCGACAGGATCTTCAGAGGCGATAACCCCGACACCTTTTGTTCGGAGATCAATCATGACGACAACCTTCCTCCTCCTCCAGCCCCCGTCACTCGAAGGGAGAGTGAGAAGCGCAGGGCTAGCCACCAACCCATAAGGGGCGACCTCAACAAGAAGCCCGCCATCAGACGCCGAGGGTATGCTGGACCGCACCCTAAATGCGAAAAGTGCTACCGACATCACGTTGGGGACTGCCCGGCATGCTACTCGTGCAATAAAATCGGACACCTCTTCCGACAGTGTCGTGAACATGCTACCAAGCAGAACGAGGACGAGAATCTTGGAACTAACCCTTTACCTCCCTCCCCTACTCTCTTCCAACGAAGGGAGAACAAGAGAAGGAAACTCCACCACCAAATATCACGGACTAGTATCACCCCGGAATACCCCACCATACCTCGAGCCCACACCGGACCGCACACCCGATGCAGCAGATGCCCCTTCCACCATGTTCGGAAGTGCCCGGTGTGCAAACTTTGCAACGCAGTGGGACACTACCCCTGGTGCTGTCCAGAAAATCCAAACAGAAAGCTGCTCTGTCTCGAATGTGGGAGCAACCAGCACCTCCGTGAGGATTGTCTCTTATAGCATACTACAGAGACCCTCAGTGCTCTCGCAATCACAGCCGAGGAAACTCCCCAGAACCTCAGAGCAATTACTGGTACGTTCTCTGTCAAAAGACCCTTTTTCCTTCCGCACTATTTGTTTCAAGAACTGAAGAAAACCTTGCCCCCTTAGAGATTGGACATCTCATCAGTTTAGGACCTCAGGCTTTACGGATAGTCTTCCTTCGAATATGCCACTGATCCAATAGTCGCAGCTGCGAACGCAAATTTAGGATCCCCAGAACACCGTCTGCCTACAATTCTTCCACCGACCCAGCTCTTACCGAACCATCAAACCTCTACGCCCCCGTCGGATAAACCAAGCACCGCACTATTGAGTTAAGGTCGTTCGTTCCGATAAACTCACTAGCATTCCGTGAAGAACCACGACGCACCCTCCGCTCTCAAAGTAGAGTATAAATCTAAGGAAGGCCGAGTCCAAGACACCCCTGTAGTCAAGGACCACCCAGAGTTTTCCTGAGAAATCGCCCGGACTACCGCCGAGAGCGACGAGCAGAAATTCCAAACAAAC
Organism: Senecio squalidus; assembly: GCA_910822075.1. Lineage (NCBI taxonomy): Eukaryota > Viridiplantae > Streptophyta > Magnoliopsida > Asterales > Asteraceae > Senecio > Senecio squalidus. Next base: position 9,416,762 of record CAJVGC010000589.1, on the reverse strand, counting down.
CTTGTTCCTAGCACGGCACCAATAGCCGAGGCTCCTTGCCAACTAGCACCATTTGAGATGCTAGGGCAGCCAAAGCCGCTGTAGGAACCTCCCAACTCTAACTCCACCACACAAAGTCAACCCGAGGAGTCCAGCTACCCTAGCAAGCGACAGACAGACCCTTCCGTATATACACTGATCATCATGAACGTGACAAGCCTACCGTCAAGAACCGATAACCATCCCCGAGAATCGACAATCAGTCCGAGTGGTTGCAGGATGCAACACATCTCTCGAAGGTCGACACCGCCCGAGTTATCACCAGGCTCGCGACATTTTGACCAACACTTGCGAGGACCGCATGTTCCGAACCCGATACAAACCACCCAAGCCTTCCCCTGTTAGTACGCCTAACAGCACATCGCCGGTATTCATGAACTTAATGAACACGGTGTGTAGGCCGAACCTGGAACTGATAACCTCACTCCTCGCCAACACTCACACCTACCTCAAGGAAGATCCTGTGAGCATCCCGAGCTCACCCTAGAACCCTTCCATGGTCAGGAATCGCACGCCAATTTCCCTAAATACGAACGCTGACCCCGAGCAGGACACTTCCCGACTCTATGGCCAACCTCGAAGGAACTCAGACCAGGCCAAACATAGCTTGTAGTACCAAGCCCCTAGCATGAGCTCTGGAGTCCGAAGATATTCGCGAACCTATACCCGTCAAGGGCCATCGAATTGTTATTCCATTTACCCGGGATCCGACTTGCTGTAACCGGAGTTCCCAAGAATACTATTCTGGCCGGACACTGTGTAAGGACACTACCCCGTACTCCGCCAGGTGCCTCACTTACCTCAAGGCCAAGGCAGGACACCGAAACTCACCCCACCATTAGTCGATCTACGTTCCCCCCCCCCCCCCCCCCCCCTTCTCCTTGAAGTGCCCTCCTGAGAATCGCCAGGAACGCGACTATACCTCATCACCCCTCACAATTCGCCTGTCTTTAATCGGGAACACTTACGTCACGGACCCCGTGCAAGCACGAAGTGTGAACCCATCAGTCTATACCTCGACGCAAATGTCAAACACCGCTCTATCGGCTAGAAGCTGACGGTTGACGACTTGCAAGGTCCCACGTCTACCTCTACTCGCGAAGGACCGGAAACGTTCCCGTACACGACCAAGGAGCCGCGCGACCATCTGGAAGTAAAACCTCAATTCCTTGGATGGCAATGGGGTATCCCTTATGATACCGCCACGGAAGGAGGACAGTTCGCTTCTGGGAACGCGGCAAACTAAGCCGAGGTACACCGGTTTAACCTAAGCCTCGAGATATACCGATCCGACCTCTCGCCGTTATAATTTTCTCAACCATCTCCTAACTTTTCTACGCGCTTTCTCCTCCCATTTCTAAAGTATTCGTCAGATAAGATCTTCGCCATCTCCCTCTAGTCCAGGTCAAAACTGCTACTACACCACGTTCCTTGCTAAAACACTCAGATTATTGACTCCTAGGACAAGTAGCATTGAGCGAACCTCGTACCCATCTCTGAGTTCAGTGGAACCCCCGACGTAGTCCCACCACCGCGTGAAGGCGCATGGGCCAAAACTGTCAGGAAAGTCCACCATCATCCGACGGCATTTCTCCTCCATGGGACGAACTAAATTTCGGGACGAAATCTCTTTCAACCCGGGGAGAATGTGACAACCGTCAAAATTTCCGGTACTTGTTCAGTCACTATATCGATTCAGAATCATTGGTCACTCTTTTATCGCATTTGCCTGGTTCTAGATCGAAATTGTTGAGTCGGTACTTGTCGGAACTAATGTCGGAAGAACTTTCGGAATCAATTTTATAAGTCCTAATACCAAGAAAACACATATTGAACTTCCCTAAGTTCATAACTAATCATAATTAAGAACTTTCAATTAACAAAAAGGTCCAACGAAGCAATAACGTAAAAACGAAGAATCTGAAAATACTGAAAAATGGCCCGGTGCGCCGCACCCCTTGGTGTCGTGCGCAGCACCTCCCACCAGATTTCAAAATATTTTCAAGTTTGGTCCTTGCCTCGTTTTTACACATTTTTAAACCAATCAAGAACGAGTCCAGGCCATAATTTACTGCATTTCAGTATTCCAATACTCCTTTAACATAATTTCACTTAATTACTTTTCATTTTTCATTTCCTTAAATCATTTTACACACACAAAAACACACACATAACCCTTTTCTCTCTATTTTCCCTCAAGAACACCACACAAACCAGAGATATTCCACCATTAAAATTCACTTTTAATTCATACAAATCGTTCTAAACTTCAAGTAAAGCCAAGGGGTGTTGTTTATATCAAAAAGGACCACCGTTGTAAAGATTTTTGAAGCTCCAATCCGACCAAAAACATCATCCACTCGATTTCCTTCGGTAGATTACTTCCCTTTTACTGTTTTTACATAAATAATCGATTGCATGTAAGATCTAACGGTTGAAAATGTATTTTTATACAAATCTTTGACTTTTTATGGTCAAAAACGTTTTAATCGAAATACACTTTAAATCCACGAATCTGTGAACAAAAGCTCTTTAGAAACTGTTAAAATGATGTTTTAAAGGATATTTACTAATTGCATGTTAGATCTAAACAATAAAAACGAGTTTTTATAAAGATTCATACCACTTTCTCTACAAAAAACGATTTTTATCTAAATGATACTTAAATCTATGTTTTTGTGAATAAAAGTTGTTTAGAAACCATAATAATGATGTTTTATAAGTTATCCACCGGTTGCATGTTGAAATCCTTGTGTCACAAAACGTTTTTAGCAAGAAAAACGCAAAAACGGGAAAAGCAACAGCAGCTAGGTGCGCCGCACCTTGGCTCAGGTGCGCAGCACCGAGCTGCTGTTCTTCCGAAAAATCGTCTTTTGGTCTGTTTTAAATTTGTACACACATTCTGGACTTTTACAAATATTATTATAAGGCTGAGATGAGCAAAACTAATAATAATAATGACTTGTATTGGACTTTTTGGATTTATTTGACTTGTGGTGAAGTTATTTTGTGTATATGTATGTTTTGTGAGCGGAAATGATTGTAGGATTTGGATATGAAATTTGGGCGCGGAAGCGCTGCCCAAATTTCGTTAGAAAACCTAAACCATTTCAGTAACCAAAACATGTGTATCATAATAATAACTTTGACCTTGAACTTTCTAACTAAAAATAAACGTTAACCGCTTCGGACCAATTCTTGAGACAACTTGACTTCAACACACAATCATAAACAAAGGTTACCTAATCTTATATAAAGGACCTAATAAGACATTAACTTTTGGACACTCTTGGTATTCATAGGCATCCCGTGATTCCCGACTCCTTCTCCGACCGCTTCCGAGTTCATTCTCTTCGCAAACCGTGAGTTACACCCCTCCTTACTTTTACATTTTAAGTACTCTTTTTGGGGGAAACATGAGATCAAAATTGATTTGTTTTTGAACTATGGCATTATGTGAAATCGCTTATCAACTATTTGACTTTTGGAACTTATCGGACTAATTTGACTTTTGGACTTATAAAACTATTTTGACTCTCGAACTATTCAAACTAGTGTGACTTTGAAACTTATTCAACCAACTTTGACTTTTCGACTATTAAACTTTGACTTTTGAATATTAAACTTTGACTTTTATACTTATAAACTATTGGACGACTTGCCATTTATGGAAACTTTTGAATTAAAGGAACCACTGTTGTACGAACTATTTAGATGACTATTTGATCTTATATGCGTAAACAACATCAACTGTTCGGATTGGCTTACCGTAGACTCCCTAGGTTTGCCTTTTTGGATACTTGAATAGACATTGATAGCTTGGTTGTATTTAAGTACTAAACCCGAGGTGAGAATATAATGTCGTAAGTGCAAACAAAAGACTTTTCAAATTGGATCGACTCAAGTCCCACGATTTTTCTCTGACTACTATACACACTATTAGCATAAGCCGTTAGCATATATTATGGGTATCGATACTTAGGAGAGGTCACTCCTTACCAATGGGTAGCGACCAAGGTACATATTGCTAAGTCCTCGCGGACTCTGACTGTAGACTCGATTAGTGGGCAGTTCTTGACTAGAATCGGATTAGTGTGTAAACTAAATCTTACGTATATTAAGCTTAGTGGTTGGTACAACTTGAGGATCATAGGTCTATATTACGCATATACTTACGTTCTGTCTTGCACATGTGGATTAATCCACCGCTGAGGTAATGACTACGACCCCGTTCTCTCGCTACACTATTTGACTTGTATCTGACTTAGACTTACTTTGGTCGACTTGAACCAACTTTTAAACTTACTTAAATTTATTCTAAAGTACTTGAAATTGTCTTGAAATTGGGTCATTCTTGAATTTTAAGCACTTAAATTTAATTAAGTTACTCTCGAATTTTAAGTATCTAATCCTATCTTGAAATTCCTTGACTTGAACTCTATAATTGAACTTTTCTCCAAATCATAAACTGTAACTCACTCACTACGTTTTCGTAGTTGACACTTTATCTCATGTTTCAGGAATTAAGCGTAAGTTATGAAGTGCATTGCTCGGACGGGTCAAGTTCATTGTGTGAAGTGTACTTGGGAAGAAGACCTTATTTTGGGAATTTTATTTAAAACACTTTTGATTATGTACTAGGGTTTTACATTTAACTTGGTTGTATCTTTGACTTGTACTCTTTTTAATTTAAATCTAAATGACTTGAACCGTTATTTTTAGTGTAACCCGTGAAATGATTCTTGCTCTTCACATTCCGTGTTTCCGCTTTAGCGGGGTGTGACAAAAAAGCAGTATATAAGGTTGCAGAATCATATACTGGAGACTCTAAATAAAGGTTGAAGATTGTTCATGTGTTCATTTAAATTCTTGTATTAAGCCATGACACAAAACTAATGTGTTTTCATAACAATTAAGATATACATGTCATATTTAAGTAAAATATTTAAATTAATTTAATTCTACTTGACAAGAATTGAATAAGTTTGACTTTATATCATGTCATTTTTAAATTATTAAAACCTACAATGTATGAATTTTTGACACAGGTTGAATTCTAATAAAAATTCAAGTTTTGTATATTACAAAACATTTCATTTCTGAAGAAGATTTGCTCATATGAACTAATTATGTAGTCCTGGAATATAAGTTTTTGATTTCTGAAATTATAATTTTGCTTATTAAACAATTTCAAGGTTAACTGATGTATTGGAATGATTCAATTCTAGTGTTAAAAACTTAACCGGAAAGATTTAAATGAGTTAACTTTGATATATTAATTTAATTCGGATTAATGTAATTTATTTCGGGTAATAAAATTTTAGGTCGGGTGTTGATTTAATTTATGTTTTGTAATAGTGTTGACAGTTTTGACATTGATTTTAAGTCGGGTTCTTTAATTTTTAGGTCGGGTTATAATTTTCGTTTAATTTTAACTCTGGGACACTATTATTTAGGTCGGTGTCTTTTGGTGGGAAATCAATTATAATATATTTTATTCGTAATTTCTTTTTAATACTTTTTGTTGGGATTATTAATTATCCATATTGTGATTTGATGATACAAATATAAACTGATTACGGTGAAGAAATAGTAGTTTTGGAGTTGCTGATTGATATTGAAAAAATGACTAAGTAAAGAAGTTTCTACTGGTGACAGTTAATACTGGTGACAGTTAATACTGGTGAGGAGCCACCAGTTAATACTGGTAAGAAAGAAGCTAAAACAGATCAACTGCTTAGTTACTACTGGTGGAATTACTACATACTTGGTTACTACTGCAACTCAGTTACTACTGCCCTATCAAGACTTAATACTGCTGAGAAGATAAAGATTAATTTAGGATAAGATATGATTAGATTTGATTCTTATTTGTAATTATCTTTATCATTATTATAGGGATTTGTTTCCTTAGAATAGGGAAATATTCTAGGAAGGTTACAAAGATATCAATCTTTGTAATTATTATTCCTACGAATTAGTAGGAGTGTGTTAGAATCAAGGTTATAAAACCTTGATGAATTCATAGAGAAGACGCGTGAATGCAGAGAAAATGCATGGTGATGTAAACCTAGAAATTCTAGGTTAAACCCCAAGGTCAAGGTGTCATTGATCCTCATATCGTTGTAAATATGCGTTATATTTCTGATCAAAATATAATTGGGGAGTTGGTGGAAAACTGTTTGTGTTCTTATTATTCATTCTTATTCAAATTCATATACATAAATTGTTATTCACAAAACCTTGTAATATCAAAGTGTTGATCCGCTGCAACTTCTTTGATAGATCTAGATCTACACATTTATAGTTCGACAGATCTTAACACTTTTAAATTCAAATAATCATTTTTAATTCATGCAAATTGCATCTCTTATCCGAATCAAATTCCTAATCTCAATACCATTTCTACCATTTTCATTTCACTGAAGATTTTTCTTAGAGCCATTCTTATAGATTTTTAGCACCTTTCTAATAGATTTTAGTATTGTTCATTTTTTGATTGTTTTTTCCCTGTTTTCTTATTTCATTAAGGTATTCTTATTTTTTTATATTTATCTATAATGATTATATTATTTTTATTGAATACTAATGATCTATGACTGATTTCATATGGCTCTTTCATACAAACCTAAGCATAATGTTGTTGCATATTTGGATATGGGCCATTCTTAGGTAGATGAAGACTGGAAGCTCATTCTAGGATTTCTGATAAAATCAAATTTGAGGTTTGCTATATCAAAAAGTCATGTTCTCTATAAAGACGTGCTACTTGAGTTCTGGAAGAATGCGAGAGTTAACATGGTGAATGGTGTGAGGACTATTTCATCAACTGTCCAGATGGAGAATGTAATCAATACTGAAGAGGTAATAAGGAGGGTGTTACAGCTTGATGATGTTGGTGGTCTTGAGAGGTTGGAGCTAGAAGAAATAAAGACTGTGTGTAGACAAGCTGGATATGAAGGTGATTTTCCAGAGAGCATGGTCAAAAAGACAAGATTTTCATTCAACTAGAGATATTTAATCCATGTTCTAGTCTGCTGTATTTCTGGACGATCTGGAGGTTTTGATGAAATGAATCAGACATTGGCCTCTGCATTTGTGTGTATGGTTACACAGAGGAGGTTCAATTTTCTGGTTTCATTATGGATTGCATGCAGAGGACGGTTGAGGGCAATTCCCAGAAACTTCTTCTATACCCAAGGTTTCTCCATATTATCTTACAATATGAGATTCAAGGGTTGATGTTGGAAGGACCTATTCTGAAGGATGAGAGCATGAACTGGAAGATAATGAATAATATGAAGAAATCATTTTCTAAAGCCAGAGTGGTCTTCTCTGGTAACCTAACTATTTTCTTCCCCCAGTGATAAATCAGGCTAGAGTAGCAATTCAAATGTTTCTAGAGCTACAAGGTCAGTGGGGAGAAAATGTTCAGCAGCAAGAACAACATCAAAAACAACAAGGACAACAACAAGAGCAACAACAACAACAACAATAACAACAACATGAAGTACAAGTTGAGGCTGATCAACCTCGATCACCTATTATTCCCATTCCATCACCTCCACCTCAAACACCTAATTTTCAGCAAGCCCAAGGAAGTGATGAGAGAGGAGGCTGGTATTATACAATTGAGGAAAGCCAAGATTTTCCTAATCTTGCAACCACTCATATTCTCACTCTTGAGGTTCCTACAGTGTCTACCCATGTGATGAATGTTCAAAAGGATGCTTCAACAAGCAGTCCTATTAATAAATCAGCTCAGATGGAGAAGTGCCACAAATGCAGTTATAAGAGAACAGTTGACGCTTAAAGTTATGTTGAAGTCTCTTCCTTTGGATGATGCATCCAAAATAAGGGGGGGATAAAACTGGAGTTGAAGTGGAAATTGAAACAGAAGCTGAAATAGAGAATAAAATGGAGTCTGAAGGAAGAATGGATGTGGAAGGTGGAAATGCAAGTAGTGAGTCTGTAAATGAAGAAGTTGAAATAGATTTAACTATAGTTGGGAAGATTGTGAACGGTTTGGATGGGAGCTCAAAAGGAAAAGAAAAAGTCTTTGAGTTTACATCGGGTGATGATAAGTTTAAATCTGGTTCAGATATTTTTAACTCGGGTGATAATCAACTTAAAAGGACAGTGGGATGCAACGTTTTTTTTCAAGCTTTGTCAAGGGCTATTTTTGTCTACTCTTTAAAGTTTAAGGATTTGTTTTATTTGATTTATTAGCTTTGGTATTTATTCATGTGTTATGCAACATTGAACGACGGCTATTATTTTCTTAAAAATTTTATAATCAAAACTCTTTTGATAAATAAAAAAAATGCACCGCAGCAAAAGGACATTGGGTTGCAATGTTTTTTTTCCAGCTTTGTCAAGGGCTATTTTTGTCTACTCTTTAAAGTTTGACAGGTCCTGATTTCTCTCTATACACTCAGCGAATCGAAACTGAAACACACAGGTCATGATGCAGAATCTCATGACCTGAGTTGAATCAAAAGCAGAAACATGAAATTGAAATTGAAGCTGATAGAACAATGTATGCGAAACTGTCTAAGATTTCATTGATAGTGTGAACTGGTTTTGGATCGAGCTTGTTACAACTGACATTCAAGCTCAACGGAAACTCTCAATGAGAGAGTTCCGGGTTCAAAGACAACAAACTCTAACAACCTATCACACTATTTATAGACAAAATCTAAACACTACGAACTAAATTATTACAACATGTCATCATCTTAATTTCAGTTCGGTGAGGTCACTTCAATTCTGAATCAAAGTCTTCAGCCTCCGAATTGATATCTTCAATGTTGACTTCTGTTGACTTTAGTTAAACTTCAGTTTATTTTCAGTTCGGAGGAACTTCATTTAGTTCAGAATATCTGAACTAATTTGTTCCCAGAACCGAAAATTTCATTTCGGATTATTCATGATTTTAGTTCGTACCCTCCACGAACTAAAATCATCTTTATTTAAACACACAGAAGACTCCATAGCTTCATCCAGTCAATTTCTTGGCCCAACTAAGTTTAAGTATTTGTTTTATTTATTTTATTAGGGTTAGTATTTATTCATGTGTTACGCAACATTAAACGTCGGCTATAATTTTCTTAAGAATTTTATGATCAAAACTCTTTGATACGCTTATCAATTGTTTGAATTTAGTCATTACATGGTATTTTGAATCAACGAATAGTGATTGTTGTGATTTATTCTGGTTATTCATTGTTGAATCAACGGAGTGATCATGTTTCTTTAATCCTTCCGACCGCGCTACATCACAAAGTAATGGTATGAGATGAAGTCCATGAGAGAAAAGAAGATAGAGGAGGAATTAAACAAAAGGCAGATTGAAAGAGCTTTAGAAAATGTTGAGATCAACTTGGAGAGTTCTCTAATTGCTCCTTTTGTGCAGACTGGTGAAGGGTCTTCTACAAAAATTGTTGATCAGGGTCAGAATGTGACTTTGAAGTCTCTAGTTGAGAAACAGAGTCAAGAAGTGCATTTGAAGACAAAATTAAAGCAAGAAGATGACCCCTTTGCAGAAAACATGGAGAATGAGTCTTGGTTCACAAAGACTCAACAAGTAGATCAAGGTCCTGCTCAAACTTCTAAGTCAACACTTCCTGAAGATTACTATGGTGATCATCCAGATGTTACTACAATGATTGAAGAGTTGTCAAATTGGATTGATGATACTACATCAGATGGGGGTGATTTCGATCAATATGAGTTTTCCATCGATACTACTGATGCATCAGTTCCAGGAGATGAAAGTGCTTCTGGATCAAGAATAAGGAAGGTATCTCAAGAAGAATTGAGGGCTGAAAGAGAAGAGCTTGTGAATTTGAAGAGAGGTATCTTGCCACCTATAGTTGGTTGGAGGTTTGATCATTGTACTGGATCCAAATTGATAAAAAGAAAGAGCAGAACTGGTACAATGACTCACTCCTTTGACACAACAGAGATGCTTAGGCAAATTTCAGTGGAAGATGCCAGAAGACTTTGTCAATTAAAAATGGTGAACCATGGTCAATATGCTCATGGATATGACTATGAAAAGTTCGTCCATGAATGTGCTAAAACTGACTTTGCCAACTTTGGGAAGAAATTCAGAGCTAAGAGGAAAAGGATGACAATGTCCATTGCTCCTATGAAGAAAGTCAAGGTTGTGAATCAAAAGCCCAAGATTCTCAGATAGTGGATAGATTATGAGAATGATAAGATTGTTTTGAGTAGAGAAGACGAGGAAGATGAGAGGCTTTATGAAAATGTTGATCTGAGAGAGCTCTCAAATGAAGACATTCTTACTATCTTTTATCTTCCACTTGAAAAACTGCAACCTGATGATAATGAAAGAATGATAGCTCTTGAGGTTGTAGCTTGGGAAGTTGATAAGATCAGAAGGGGTACTAGAGATAGAAGATAGTGACTGATGTGTATTTTTAAGATGGGAATGGAGCTAAACCTAGCAAGATGAAGATTTTGGAAGCATCATCCAAGGGGGAGATTGTTGGAGCATAAAGGATTAATGACTGAAGCTTCCAAAGATCTTTTATAAAGTGTAGAGTGTTAGATATTTAGTTCGCGTGAACATTGTTCATCACCCGAACTAAATCTTAGTAAGGAATATCATGAAGCCTTTAGGTCGGGTGAACTAACTCTTCACCAGAGTTAAGTTCAAGTTCACCCGAACTAAAGTTGAATGATGTTTTATTTATTAGTTCACCCGAAATGTTTTTAAATAAACATAAGGGTTGTTATAATGTAATAGATAGATAGTTTAGCCTATAAATAGTGGTGAGAGGAGTTTAGATGTAAGAGCTTGAGTGACAAAATATATGTAACAAATTTTCCCGCCATTTAAGGTTTTTGAAAGAAAACTTCCATTGTTGAATTCGTTGTGTTTAACTGTTCTTATTACAATAGCTCAATCATTAACTTGTGATTCTGCCACCTGTTAGTGAATCTAGACATAGAGTGTTTGCTTTGAAGATTGATCAGACCTGACAAGTTTGTAAACAAAAAAAAAAGACTTTGCATGTACCCCACCCATATACTGCATGTACCTCATATACTGCTGAGATAAATTTTCACCTCCCTAACTTGATGATTCGTTGAGCCACCTTGTCATTCCATCCATCTGCATTTATTTTTTAGATTAGTATTAACGTTTTTTTTAATTAATATATGTAATATAATATAAATGTTGATAAACATAACAGAAGCTCCCGTTGTTCGCCAAGAGGTTGAAACCCACGTGGCATCGTCCTTGGGTTAGTGATAAACTACACAATTTTAGGATGAAGCCATATAAGATAACTCGGGGATGGAGTATAGTCATCCACAAAGAATGATGTTTGAATCTTCTCATGTCGTCGATGCCACCAATTAATGTAATCTTGTTGTTCTCTTTCCCAATTATGATTAGATTTACCAAGGCGGGAGACATTATGTTTTCGTACACATTCATCGTGATTAAATAATGGGGCCACAGGTTCATCATGAAACATACCAAACTGTCGCATTACTATACTCACTGGATGAGGGTAGACAATCTCCCAACACACAAGATATGTTTCGCATCTCCAATTATCAGGATCTCTTCAACAATATGGTGGAAGAGAATGTAGAAAACTAGCGTATGGAATAAGTTAAAATATATTAAAAAAATCATTAATAAAAAGTTTATTTAATAAAATATATTATTTAATTATTCAACTTATTTATCTCATGTGTGGTCAAAGTGGTAAGTTATTATCGACATGCTGCTAAAAAATATGATGTATTTCCACCAAAACTTCTACCCGAATCATTAGAACCAAAGTTGTAATCGACATTTAATAAAACTTATATGTAATAAAACAAATACTTGACAAACATAATGTAAACTTAAATAGAACCAAATAACTCCGATTTTATTAACATAATATTTGAAAATTTCTAAATAAAACTATTATATTATTAACATAATATTAGATTAACATAATATATAATTAGCATAATGTATATTTATAATTAACTATTATATTTAATAAAATCTAAATAGAACAATTATATCATTAACATAATAATTAATTAAAATAATGTAAATAAAAAATTAACTATTATATTTAATAAAATCTAAATAGAACTATTATATTATTAACATAATATTTAATTAACATAATATTTAATGAACATAATCTAAATTTAAAATTAACTAAACATACCGTGCACTGTAAGGTTCTTGGAATCTGTAATGATTGGATACTATCTCAGGTGCCAAACTGATTATCCGTACCCAAGCCCAAAGCTGCAACAAACTTAAAGGTCCGCAAATATCAGTTACGTCTTGTTTTGTTGCTTTGCATAATCTTCGATAAAGATATGCAAGAATGGCACTTCCCCAACTTAATTTACCGGATGCTTCCAATTCCTCTATGTTTTGTAGGAATAATAGAGGAATCTTGTAACCGGAAGTGTTGGTGAATAAACTACCACCAATCATATGTAAAATATAAACCCGAGCCCTCTTCCTATAATTTTCTTCTAAAGGGTTATCGGGTAGCTCAGTGCCTATTTTTTCAAGTAAACATGATAATTTTATCGACCCCTTTTGAACTTCAGTTGACGAAAGCATAAATCCAAAAAGCGTATTACATTTCCTTCTCCATTGATCATTGCTGAATTTATAATCCACCATGGTAACAAGATTTCCGGTAACATTAAAACCCCACAATATCGGTATATCCTAGAGGGTCACGGTGGCTTCCCCGATACGTGGGAAGTGAAAAGTGTGCGTTTCTGGACGCCACCTTTCAACTAATGCGGTTATCAAAGCATTATCTAATCGACGGTTTCCAATAGGAAAACAAAAACTGGCTACACCAATATAGTGTCTAACGAGTTCATGCATAACATTATTACAAGCATAGTTCCAGAATTTCTCATCCATGCGTCTAACAGTACACGACTTCTTTGAGTCTATTGAACCATTGAACAACGATTGAGCTCGATGTTCACGTTTAAGTGTAACAACGAAGTATCAATCGGATCGGGGTTTAGGTTTCTCTCCATAATAACGAATTAAATTTGAAGGTTAAAAGAGACATTTATTGCATGTAATATATGTCACGAATTGAATTTGAAGGTAATGTGATTTTACGTTGCATGAAAGTATGTATATATAGGTTAAAAGGGACGGTTAGGGAGTTGTGACTGAGTTAATTGGTGATGGTTAAGGGGTCGCACCTGTGAAGCAGTATTTAATAGGTACGGTTGTTGTAGACTGAAGTAATTCGAGAATGTTTAGGGATCGCACCTAGCAGGTGCGACCCATGCAAAATGCCTATTAATTGGTGGTTGTTGTTGAATGTATTAATTATTGATGGTTGAGGGATCGCACCTAGCGGGTGCGACCCATGTGAAGGGCGAATTAAATGGTACGGTTGAGGTGATTGACTGGCATAATTGATTGTAAATAAATGGTACGGTTAACGGGTACCAGTTAATTGGTGATGGTTGACCGTAATGGTTTAAAAAATTAAATGTGTAAAAGAAGGATCGCACCTAGCAGGTGAGACCCATGAATAGTTTTTAAAAATGAATGCTACAAGATTCGAACCCACAACCTCTCATAAACACTTTACACACTCTATCACCACACCAACACTCATATTTTGTTAAATTATCCTAAAATAATGTATTTAACATTTCTACAACTCTATTCAAAATATATATCTTTTTTTTGAAAAAACACATGATGTATATAACATTTCTAGCACAACACCAATACTTTACTAAGTTTTTTTGGAAAATTGTATATAACTTTTTGAAAAAACATAACTTTTTTTAAAAAAGCACATTTTATTAAAATCTAATTCCAATGTAAAATATAACTAAAAATCAACAATAAAACATATTTTATTTAAGGGAAAATGCACCGGATGGTCATCGTATGTGACAACCGTCAAATTCTAGGTGCAATTTATGCTCTATGTCTCTCTTATTGTCTACCGTTACCTTTAACTGATCAATAGCCGGATACGCGACAGTGTCGGAATCACACCCAGAATCAATTTATATAAGTCCTAATACCAAGAAAACACCTAATGAACTTTCCTAAGTTCATAACATATCATAACTAAGAACTTTCGGTTAACAAAAAGGTCCAACAAAGCAAAAACGTAAAAACAAAAAAATCAGAAAAGTCTGATAAAACGCACGGTGCGCAGCACCTCTTGCCAGATTTCAAATTTTGTATTTTTGTTGTTGTCTCGTTTTTATAAACACAAACCACCAATCAAACTCGACTTTTACCTTTCAATTACTGAAAATAGCAGTCACAAACACTCCTTTATTACTCTACCTATATTTATTTTCATTTTCATTTTAATAAAGACACAAACACATACAAACACATATTTTCTCTCCATTTCTCCCATTTCCTCTTCATTTTCTCTGCAAGAATCCATCATTTACAGCCATTATAATCCATAAAATCACCATTAAAAATCATCCCAACATCAAGAGGAAGCAAAAGGAAGCAAAGGATTCCGATTTCAAAACGTTTTCTACACTTTTGGAGCTCTAAATCCGCCTAGACTATCATCTAAACACTTTCATCCGGTAGAAATCTTCCTATTTACTTATATTACTATTATAACCAATTGCATGTTTGATCTAAGCTATAAAAACAAGTTTTGATGAAGTTTTATAACCATTTTTATACAAAAACGGGAATTTAATAAATGATGGTTAAATCTTTGTTTTTGTGGTTAAAAGTTACATATAAACTAATTTAATGATGATTAATAAGGTTTATACCGATTGCATGTCAAGATCTATCACTTACATAAACGATTTTGCAAGAAAAACTCAAAAAGGGGAAGAACAGCAGGGTAGGTGCTGCGCACCTATGCCCAGGTGCTTAGCACCGGCCTGCTGTCCTTCCCAAAAATTGTCGTTTTGGCCGTTTAAAACTTGGTTACGCATTCTGACTTTCGAGACTTGACATTTGGGACTGAGTTTTGTAAAAATGAACATATTGGTGACTTGTATTGGACTTAATTGACTAAGATAAACATGTTTGAAAACGTTATGTGTATATATGTGTTTTGTAAGCGGGAAAGTGGTTGATATTTTTGGATATAGAATTTGGGCGCGGAAGCGCTGCCCAAATTTTGTTAGAAAATATAAAACACATGGGCAAACAAAACATATTCAACATAATAACAATAACATCGACTTTGGACTTTTTAACTAAAACAAAACGTTAATCGTTTCGGATTATATTGGACAAAATGGACATTGACACTTAAAGTTTGACTAAAAATTTACTTATATTACATAATATAACACAAATTTCATTTATCATATATTAGGTATAATAACTTAATATAATAATAACACTCGAACAAATCTTGGTATCCTTAGGCGTTCGGTGATTCCCGGCTCTCATTTCCGACCATTCTTCCAAGTTCTTATCTTCGCAACCCGTGAGTTACACCCCTCCTTACTTTTACCTTCTAAGTACTCTTTTTGGGGGAAACATGAGATCAAATTATTTTGGAACTATATCTTTTATGTGCAACAACTTATTGAACTATTTTGACTTTTTGAACTTATTGAACTATTTTGACTTTTGAACTTATTGAACGATTTTAACTTTTGAACTTATTGTACTATTTTGACTTTCGAACTTATTGAACTATTTTGACTCTTGAACGTATTTTGACTTGGAACTTATTTCGACTTGGAACTTATTTTGACTTTTGAACTCGTTGAACTTTGACTTTTGAACTTATAAACTATTTGACTTTTGGAACGTATTTGGGTTTATTTGGAACTTATTTTGGAACGTACTTGGATTTATTTGGAATTTATTTTGGAACGTACTTGGACTTATTTTGAACTTATTTTGGAACGTACTTGGACTTATTTGGAACTTATTTTGGAACTTACTTGGACTTATTTTGAACTTATTTTGGAACGTACTTGGACTTATTTTGAACTTATTTTGGAACGTACTTGGACTTATTTTGAACTTATTTTGGAACGTACTTGGACTTATTTTGAACTTATTTTGGAACATACTTGGACTTATTTTGGAACTTATGGAACTATTTTGTACGACTATTTGAACTTTTATGCGTAAAACATATTACTCTACCTGGACTTATTGGCTCGCTCTCTTTTGGACTAAACTAATCATTGATGCTTGTATACGGACCAACCCTTGATGGAACTATAACACGTTCTTAAGTGATGGACGACTTTCTCTCTTTTAAACAAACTACTTAGTGCCCGACGACTTTTTGGACTTAGACTTACACACTATTAACTACATAGCCGTATAGTAATTATGGGTATCGTTACTTAGAAAAATCATTTTCGGGTTCAAACTTTAGTATATTATTTTCCGCAATTGCATGATTATCTTTTCAACTATGCGTGACTTGATCAACCATCCATAGTTCAAAATGAATTATGCAAGAACGGAAAGTTATCGTTAACGGTTTTTGGGTCGAAAAATTCCCGGTCTTATCAATTCCCGATTCTCACATAACTGACCCGTGCATGCAATTTACTTACGTTTTTCCTATTTTAGTTTCCCCCATACTTGTGTAACTCGATATTCGCAGATCCGTCACACCTCTGTCGTCCCGTTCGCGATCACCTTTTCGATCTCAGTCACGATTCCCACCCGAGCCGTTTCCCCATCGCGCGAACCTTCAAAGGGCCACACGGCCTCCGAGAGTCAACGTCACCAGACGATCGACCCGACGGAGGATACGTCGATGGCGAGCAGCAGTAGTAGCGGATCCAGCCCGAGGACTGTACTACCACCTCCTCCACCAGCGCCCGCTACAGCATCGCCGCCGTTCTAAGGGCCTCACCCTAGGTTGACCGCGTGTATGCAAATCATCCACCCTGGCCGTCTGCCGAATTGGATAGTCCAGTCCGTCTCAACCCGCTTCTCTCCCTATACCGACCATGGATTGGTACCATTGTGAACGCCAGTTCCTAGAGGAGAGACGACGTGCCCAGGAGGCTGGACCCTCCCGACCTGCGATGCCACCTACCCTTCAGCCTCCCCCACCGGCCGCATCCTTCCACTTCCACCGAGAGGTTCGGGGACTTGGAAGGAGACCCAGTAGCAAGGGCTCCTCAACAGCGAAGTCACCGATGCTGCGCATCAGTTGTCCGAGCAGTCGTTGCGAATCATCGCATCGACCCGAGCCACGACACGAACTGTGCAGCGTCTCTTTGGGACGTGTTTGATCATGAGGACTCTGCTGGCCGTCTTTGCCGCTAAGATGTTTCCAGGAAGGCGTCATTAATCGGATTTCCTTGGTATTTGTACCAAAGGCTTGAGTTGCAACTTTCCCTTGAACACAACCCAAGGCCATTCTTATTTCTATTTCCTTGTATCATACTCGTACACTCTCTTCCTTATTCCGAACTATGTACTTGACTCCTTAGTATTATTATTAATGGAAATTCTCTACCTTTATCGTCTATACTCGCCGTTCTCGTGTGAACCCTGACATCGTCGTTGAACCATTCTATTGTTATCGCTTAAATCATCATCGTGCATGTACTAATTATCCGTTCATATTACTCATGTGTATTGGTTACTATAAACCCCTGAGTTAAATTCTTATCACAAATTCCTATTCGTGCGCCCTAAACTAATTCCTCCTTTCCATTGTGGAACCATGCCGCCCAAGAGAAGCCGCGTTGACCTTATGGCTGAGCAGATAACTGCGCAGTTCAAAGCTGCACTCCCAAGCACGGTCGCCCAGATCATCGATGGGATCAACAACGGAATTTTCGGGGACGACAACCCCAACGTCGACTACCCGGAGTACAACCCTGACCATAACATCCCCTTCTTCCCAGCCACCATCGAGCAAGAAGAAGGTGAACACCTCAGAAACAATAAACCCCTTCTCCCTCCTGTACCAACCCAACAGGATGAGGACGAAGACCTTGGAACCAACAACCTCCCTTTTCCCTCCAACCCGCATCCAGCGAAGGGGGAATAAGGAAAGGGAAGGTTCATCATTAGCCCACAAGGAGAAACAGTAACAAGCAACCAACACCTCCGTGGGACTTGCCCCATAGCGCTTACCACAGAAACTTTATGAACTCTCGCAATCACAACCAAGGAAGCACGTCCGGACCCCAATTCAGTCACGAGTACGTTCTCCTATCAACTTCCATCCTTTTTCCGTGCTATTCGATACAGGAGCTGAAAGAAGCTCTGTCTCCTTAGAATTTAGACCCCTCACTTACCTAGGATCTAAAGTTCTTAAGGGTAGCTCACTATCGAATATGCCAACGGTCAAGAGTTCGAAGCTATGAATACAATCTTAGGATGTTCACCATGCTTACCCGACAAAATTTTCCCCATCGACCTCATTCCTATCAAACTGGAAGGCTTTGACGTTATCATCGAAATGGACTGGTCATCTCATTTTCGAGCTAAGACCGTTTGTTTCGACAAACTCATCTGTATTCCCCCCCTTTTCAGGGAGTAAAACTCACGTCGTCCAGGAGGACAAACCTGGATGACGACTTCGCAACTTGTCTTCCTTAAAAACGTGCAAGTACCTCGAGGAGGACTACGACGCACCCCTCGCCCATGTCGCCAGATGTAAACCTAAGGAAAACCGAGTCCAAGACATTCCTGTAGTCAAGGACCACCCAGAGTCTTTCCTGAGAATTTTCCTGGGCTACCGCCGCATTGACAAGTTGAAATTCAGTATAAGACCTCGTTCCTGGCACAACACCGGTCGCCAAGACACCATGTCGTCTGGCACCACTCGAAATGCAAAAGCTGCCAAAGCAGCTGCAGGAACTTCTAAACCATGACTCTGTCCGCTCAAGTTCGCCCCCCTGGGGAGCCCCGAATTTCCCCTATCAAAAAGAAAGACGGATTCCTCCGCCTGTACACCCATTATAGTGAACCTAACGAGCTGACCGACAAGAACCGATAATCACCCCCGAGGATCGACGACCTATTCGAATAGTTGCTGGAAGCAACTTGCATCTCAAAGGTAGACCTCCACCCAGATTATCATCAGGTTCGTGTCAGTAAAGCCGGCATACCTAAGACCGCATTCGAACTCGATACGGACATTACGAATTCCCGTCATGCCATTTGGTCTAGCCAACACACCAACAGTATTCATGGACCTAATGAACAGAGTGTGTAGGCCATACATGGACAGATTCGTAATCGTATTCATAAACGACTTTCTCATACACTCTAGGAACAAGGAAGATCATGTGAAACACCTTAAGCTCATTCTAGAACTCCCCAGAAGTCGAAAATTGTATACCAAATTCTCAAAGCGTGAATTTGGGCTCCGAGAAGTACATTTCCCTGATTATGTTATCAACCATGAAGGAATTCTGACTCAGACCAGACGTAACCCAGTACAATGATGGTCGAGCATGAAATCCAGAATCCGAGAATCTTCGTAAACTCCTTTTGACGCGGGCCACCGACCTCGATATTCCATCCACCCAGAATCCGACGTGTGTACGAGGATCCCCGAGAATATTGATGGCGGCCAGGCGTGAAAAAGGATACCGCCTTGCATATAACCAAGTGCCTCACTCACTCCAAGGTCAAGGCGAAATATCAAAACCCCTCTCCTCATCACCGCCGATAAGGATAGTCGATCTGCGCCCCGTCCTCTTTGGAATGCCCTCCAGAGAATTGCTAGGGACGCGACTAGGCCTCATCACCGCATACCAACCTCCGACCGGTGGTCAGAGCTAAAGGACGATCCAAACGCTTGATGAAATGCTGAGAGCGCATGTAGTTGCCTTCATAGTAAGCCGAGATACTCACCTCCCCTGAGTTCGCCTATGACAACGACTTTCATGCCAGCACCAAGAGCGAATCCTTCAATACCTATGTGGACGCAAGTGTCGGTCACCGCTCTGTTGGCTAAAAGCCAACGATTGACGACTTGCAAGGTCCGACGCCTCCCTTCATCCGTGGAAGACTGGAAGCATCCCGTACCCGTCAGAAAAGCTACGTAACCAACCAGAAGAAAACACCCGAGTCCCAAGATGGCGATAGAGTACCTCCCAAGGTATCGCCATGGGAAAGGGATAGTCTGCTTCTGGAGACGCGGCAAACTGAGCCCTAGGCACGCCAGTAAAAACTAAGTCTTAGGACGTATTAGTCCGACCGCTCATCGCCTTCAGCTCCACCAGATTCCTTCAAACTTTCATACATATATATTTCCATGTATCACCCTCGAAAGGCATCTATCTGATGAGACCATCGTCACCCCCCTCGACAAGGTCGAAATCGATGCTGAACTCAAACTCTTTGATGAACCGCTTAAGGTCGTTGACCGAGAGGTCAAACAACCCAGACAAGTCTTTCATCCATCATCAAGTTTCGGTGGAGATTCTCGACGTGGTCACGATCTCACATGGGAACGTGAGGACCAAATCCGTCAGAAATATCCACATCGGTTCCAGAACATTCCTCCATGATGGTACGAACTAAATTTCGGGACGAAATTTAGTTCAACCCGGGGAGAATGTGACAACCGTCAAATTCTAGGTGCAATTTATGCTCTATGTCTCTCTTATTGTCTACCGTTACCTTTAACTGATCAATAGCCGGATACGCGACAGTGTCGGAATCACACCCAGAATCAATTTATATAAGTCCTAATACCAAGAAAACACCTAATGAACTTTCCTAAGTTCATAACATATCATAACTAAGAACTTTCGGTTAACAAAAAGGTCCAACAAAGCAAAAACGTAAAAACAAAAAAATCAGAAAAGTCTGATAAAACGCACGGTGCGCAGCACCTAGTGCACGGTGCGCAGCACCTCTTGCCAAATTTCAAATTTTGTATTTTTGTTGTTGTCTCGTTTTTATAAACACAAACCACCAATCAAACTCGACTTTTACCTTTCAATTACTGAAAATAGCAGTCACAAACACTCCTTTATTACTCTACCTATATTTATTTTCATTTTCATTTTAATAAAGACACAAACACATACAAACACATATTTTCTCTCCATTTCTCCCATTTCCTCTTCATTTTCTCTGCAAGAATCCATCATTTACAACCATTATAATCCATAAAATCACCATTAAAAATCATCCCAACATCAAGAGGAAGCAAAAGGAAGCAAAGGATTCCGATTTCAAAACGTTTTCTACACTTTTGGAGCTCTAAATCCGCCTAGACTATCATCTAAACACTTTCATCCGGTAGAAATCTTCCTATTTACTTATATTACTATTACAACCAATTGCATGTTTGATCTAAGCTATAAAAACAAGTTTTGATGAAGTTTTATAACCATTTTTATACAAAAACGGGAATTTAATAAATGATGGTTAAATCTTTGTTTTTGTGGTTAAAAGTTACATATAAACTAATTTAATGATGATTAATAAGGTTTATACCGATTGCATGTCAAGATCTATCACTTACATAAACGATTTTGCAAGAAAAACTCAAAAAGGGGAAGAACAGCAGGGAAGGTGCTGCGCACCTATGGCCAGGTGCTTAGCACCGGCCTGCCGTCCTTCCCAAAAATTGTCGTTTTGGCCGTTTAAAACTTGGTTACGCATTCTGACTTTCGAGACTTGACATTTGGGACTGAGTTTTGTAAAAATGAACATATTGGTGACTTGTATTGGACTTAATTGACTAAGATAAACATGTTTGAAAACGTTATGTGTATATATGTGTTTTGTAAGCGGGAAAGTGGTTGATATTTTTGGACATAGAATTTGGGCGCGGAAGCGCTGCCCAAATTTTGTTAGAAAATATAAAACACTTGGGCAAACAAAACATATTCAACATAATAACAATAACATCGACTTTGGACTTTTTGACTAAAACAAAACGTTAATCGTTTCGGATTATATTGGACAAAATGGACATTGACACTTAAAGTTTGACTAAAAATTTACTTATATTACATAATATAACACAAATTTCATTTATCATATATTAGGTATAATAACTTAATATAATAATAACACTCGAACAAATCTTGGTATCCTTAGGCGTTCGGTGATTCCCGGCTCTCATTTCCGACCATTCTTCCAAGTTCTGTAGGTCCCAGTGGTCCGATCTACAGGATTAAACTATGCTAACTACGAGGCCGAATCTCGTAATCAGTAAACACACAAGTTATAATCGAAAGTAATAAACGCAATAACACAATTACCGAATTCTAATGCTTTGATTAACAAAACGTTGTTACAATCCAAAAGCATAAACACGAATTCTCTCTCTTTAAACCAACAACCCTAAACTGATCTGAACACCTTTATTTATAGAGTAACATGTTCAGCCAGTTTGGGCTTGGACTCTATTGGGCCTCACGGACATGCAAGTCCGTGAGCAGCCCATAAAGCTAAATCTATTCAAACTAATACAGTGATAAACAAACATAACGTAATAGAACATCCAGTCATTGCATTCTTGCACCAACAAACTCCCCCTTGACTGATGCTTCTATACGTAACGTAATAGAACATCCAGTCATTGCATTCTTGCACCAACAAACTCCCCATTACCTGATGCTTCTATTCTCTGATCAAAAATCACTGTCAGTATGGTAATCTCTACCGATGTCATTGCATTCTTGCGCATAAATGTGCTTTCTCTTTAGTACCTTCAGATCGCTCTCTGTTAGGTTGGCTAGTTGTGTTGCATCAATTACTCTTAAAATCTCTGTCATGATTGCAATCGGTGGGTATACTATCCTTGTCGCAGCCTTGCTGTTGAGCAACCATATTGGTGTCTCCATTTCTCTTGATGCTGTTGTTGTTGTTGCTTTTGCTGGTGTTACTCCCCCTGTGCTGTAGGCTGATAGACTATCATTACTCGAGAAGTTTAGCCTAGCTGCTCTCTTTGACCGTTATTTATCTTTGCACGGGTATTCTCCCCCTGAGCAGATGGGCGCTTTGAGAGTTCCCTGATCTGAGCCTCGAGGGTGAAATTACGAACGGACGTCTCAGCGTCTGATTGTTGGAAAACTGCAACCTTATGAAGTGTATATGTAGGCCAGAAGTGATCCTGAGCGGATGAGCCTAGGATATTGGGCCGGATGGACTGTATTAATGATTTTAACCAACGTTGTATGAAATAAGAAAACTATTAACAGAAAAGTGTAAGGTAAAAGCTTTAACTAATCGTAAAAGCGGTAGTATACATTAGGAAACATAATTCGATCAGATTGCCTATCGGGGTTCCAAAGTTAATTTAATTTAACTCCATGTTTGTGTAGTTGTCCAATTTAACCGTTCAGTCTTATAGCCTTAATATAGTGTTTTAATTACAAGTAAGCCGGTTTAAAATTTAAGCTTAAAAGCACCTACTTAAATCAGACATTCGACAAAAATCGGAGTGCACTCAAGATATATGTGAAGTATTTTAAGTTACGAGTGGTGTGGAATGGTTACCAACCTAGACAAGGGCAGCATATGAAACTGGCGAAGGGATTGCTCGTATTGAATATTAAAACAACTATATTACGAAAGTCAAAGACTAATCTGTAATGAAGTATGACATGTTTAAAGAATTCTGCTGACTTTCTAGGAAATCCTATAGAAAGCTTTCTACCAACCAATCCCAAACCGTAAAGGCCTTAGGTGGCTAGGTGAACAAGGGCACCCCGAGGGTATACTGACTCAGATTTCAAAGGCCGCTTATATGAATTCATTAACTTATAAACACACTCATTATATGTAATTCAATGTGAGCAAATCCCATCTGTAAGCGCAACATATCACTCGTAACAAAAATATAATCTCAACCTTTATTGTGACAAACAGAATTAAGTCGTTTAATGTAAGAAATAAATGTGTTTAAACCAGACAAACCACACTATCGGGAACAACTAACAGACGAAAGGCCACAAGACACTGGAGGTTAAACTAAAATACTATGAAAATTATATAAGTAGCAAAAACTCGATCTAAGACTAAGAGTCATAAGCAAAAGTTATCTTCATCTCGAATTTAAAAATCTAACTAAGGTACACTAAAAAATTTTTTTTTTTTTTTTAATCGAAAATAAAGAAAGAAAAAGACAATTACACTAATTTTTTTTTTTTTTTTTTTTTTTTTTTTTTTTTTTTTTTTTTTTTGTTTTTAAAACGTTGGTTAATCTAAATTGCGAAGTCCAATACGGTGAATGAGGGATTCAAAACGATTAGAGAAACACTCAGCGAATTGTGTTCCAATTATCTGACATAGAACACATCCTTCAGTGTTCTTTTGCCATTTGTAACTGATCCTATTCCAGTTATTTCTCCACCTTTATCTCCATTAAAAATTACGCGTCCTTTCTTTCCTGATTCGTAATTGTGAAGCAAACTTCGTTCTCCTGTCATGTACCTGGAACAGCCACTGTCAACATACCAGTTGTTAACGAGTCGGTGATTCGGTTCCTGCACAGAAAATCTAAATCATTAGTTCTCATGGGGAACCCAGGCCATAACGGACCTGGATTGACCATTTTCAGTCACATAGGTGACCCTTTTGTAAACTCCCTTATTTTGATGAGAAACCGTGTGACGTGTAGAGAAATGACTGTTAGAGTTAAATGGAACTCTATGACTCATTTGTGAGGAACTATAACGGTTGTTATTGAAGTGATGATAACGTGGTTCATAGTGAGTTCGTGGAGGAGAATGGTGATAATTTTGTTGATGATTGTTGTGATGGTATCGTGGAGGACTGTGAAAACGTTGATCATAATTACGTTGACGAAAGGATGGAACGAATGGTTGTTGAGGCCGTTGGTGAGGACTTTGGTTGAAGGTTCCCGTGCCCGGTTTAGGATATCCAGAAGTTCGTGAATGTGTATCAGGACGCTCATGTTGTGGATTTCTAAGAATGTGAACGGGTTTTGTGGGAGTGAACTTAGGTTTTGGTGTGGGCGTGACTTTAACTTGAGGTTCCTTTCGTTTGTTTGTACATACCGAGGCCACGTGTCCCCTTCACGACATTTGAAGCAGTTTAACGATTCCATTTTGTTCTGTGGAGATGGTTCAGAGTCCGAAGATATATCATTTGATGAGTCTTGACATGGAATCGTTGCGGGTTGCTTTTCTGGAGATGGTGCAGCTTCCTGGCTTTTGCTATTGGATGATTCACATTCGTCATTCATTGGAGGTTGGGTTCTAAGGAAACTAAAGTCATTGTTGTAAGGAGGTGGAGTTTCGTTATAACCTAAACCTGTGGTTGTACCAGAAGTGCGTTGACGGCTTATGATGGAGTTCAAAGTGACAGAAGAGGTGCGGAACTGTTCCATCTTTCTTTCCTGTTCAGTTAATTTTATTTGACAAGCATGTAACTCTTGAACTTTTATGGCAAAACTTTTCTTTTCATTTTCAAGACTGTCATACAACATGGAGACTTTTTGTGTTAAAAGGCCTACATCTGCTAAAAGTTGCACTCTTGTTTTTTCATTTTGTTTAAATTTTCTTGCGTAGTCATCTTTTAAGAAAATTTGTATTGATACTTCCTTTTCAAGCTTGGTTTTCTGTGTTTCCAAACTGGATACTGAAGTAAGCAATTTTTCATGTTCAAGAGTTAAGACAATAAAAGATTTACACAATTCCTTTACGGATTCAAGGTCAAGAAGTACCTTAGACTTCTCGGTTTGAAGACCAGCCATTTTTGCAATGAAATTTTCGTTGGGCACATCCACCGTACAATTGCATGGTGTTTTCTCGTCCTTAGTGTCTTCAACGTCCAGATTGTCTTCATTGGACATTGTGTCGTTATCAGAACTGGAACTTGTGTCATTATCGGAACCTGAGTCACTTGTTTCACTGTGAATCTCTTCAATGGAAGCCATGAGTGCTTGATTGGTACAGATTGTCCAATCGTATGTGTGATCATCGTGTTGGACGATCATTGCCTGTGAAGCTAAGCTACGCTGCGGTTGAGGGACTTGTGAAGGACCGCTTTTGTCTTGATTTGAATTACGTTCAACTTTAGGCTGCTGACACTCTCTTGCGAAATGACCGGGTTGTTGACAGTTGTAACACCGTACCTTTGATTTATCGAAACCTGCCTTTCCTGTTCTTAAGCTTCGTCCTGTTCTTGCCATGAATTTCTTTATTCTGTTAGTAATCATAGCGGTTTGCCATTGTAAATCCATTTCTTCAAGGTCATCCTGATCAACTTGACTAAAATCCTCATCCCATAGCCCTGGATCGGCAATTTTTCCTTGTACTTGATTGCCATAAGCAGTCAAAAAGCAAGATAATATTTCGAGACTTTCCTCTGCAGATTTAACACTCATTGGCATTTTCTGATGTATGGCAGGAACAGCTGGTGTTGCAGTGGTAGGTCGGGTGCCAGAATGTATGTCAGAAATCGGCTGATCCTTATCCGAAAAGAAAGCAGTTGCGTTCTCGGAAGAGTTTGATTCTGAGGTTTTCCCATAGGGTGTTTGATCTGAAATCATGTTTGTTGTGAAACGTGTCAACTCATAACCTCTGAATCGTTCTAGCAGTGTTTCTAAAGTTAAGGCGACTCCGTCGGTGTTTTTATCAATTTCATCTTTAATAAGGTTTACGTAAATCTCCCAACGCTTAGGCAAAGCGTCCAAAAATCGCTCAACTTTTTCACTTGTTACATCTATTTTATATCTGTTGAGTTCTGCAAGAAGGTTGAAGTATCTGGTAACAGTATCTTCAAAAGGTTCATTGACTCCTGATCTGAAAGTATTGAATTATCGTTTAAGGAGGTTCGCTCGACTCTTTTGCTGAGCAGGAGTTCCGGCATATTGTTTTTCAATCGCTTTCCATAGATCATGGGAAGTTTTACTTGTCAGATTCTTGTAAAGATGTTGCATTTCTGCTGGCAAAGCCATCTTCAAGCTTGCTATTGCTCTGTTCTCAGAATCATATTCTCGTCGATATTCAGGTGACATTTTATTGACGGGAATCTTGCTAGTTACATTGTCTACAGTTTGACGCGGATGTTCATATACTTCTTGAATGCATACCCACATTTGTACATCATTGTAACGACAGAATTGTTCAAATAGTTCAGCCCATTCGAAGTATTGTGATGAGTTAAGTAACTTGGGAGGTATATTGACGGATTGTTTAGAATCCATTTCAGATGAGATGTTCAGCGAAGATGGGTCACGAAGACGAAGATGGGTCACGAAGATGTTGTTCGGCGAAGATGGGTCACGAAGATGTTGTTCGGCGAAGATGGGTCACGAAGATGTTGTTCAGTGAAGATGAGTCACGAAGATGTTGTTCGGCGAAGATGTTGTTCAGTGAAGATGGATCACGAAGATGTTTCACGAAGAAGTCCCACGAAGAAGTATCCACGAAGATGTATCCACGAAGATGTTGTTCACGAAGAAGTTGTTCACGAAGATGTTGTTCACGAAGAAGTTGTTCACGAAGAAGTTGTTCACGAAGATGTTGTTCACGAAGAAGTTGTTCACGAAGATGTTGTTCACGAAGATGGTTGTCAATCACGAAGGAGTTGTTCACGAAGAAGTTGTTCACGAAGATGTTGTTCACGAAGATGTTGTTCACGAAGATGTTGTTCACGAAGAAGTTGTTCACGAAGATGTTGTTCACGAAGATGTTGTTCACGAAGAAGTTGTTCACGAAGATGTTGTTCACGAAGAAGTTGTTCACGAAGATGCTCCACGAAGAAGTGTCCACGAAGAAGTATTCACGAAAGAAATATCCACGAAGAAGTATCCAGTATCCACGAATCAAATCCACGAACTAAGTTCACAAATTAGATCCACGAACCAAGTCCACGAATCAAGTCCACAAATAAAATCCACGAAGATGTCTCTACGAACAAGTAGGAAACCCTAATCTGTGAAACCCTAATCTGTGAATGCCGCCGCCGAAGATGTTCTAAGAACCCTAAATTTCCAGAATCGATTAAAAACCTGAATTTAACCCTGAACCAAATCTCGATAGAGAGTAAACAATGCGTTTGCTCTGATACCAATTGCAGGTCCCAGTGGTCCGATCTACAGGATTAAACTATGCTAACTACGAGGCGGAATCTCGTAATCAGTAAACACACAAGTTATAATCGAAAGTAATAAACGCAATAACACAATTACCGAATTCTAATGCTTTGATTAACAAAACGTTGTTACAATCCAAAAGCATAAACACGAATTCTCTCTCTTTAAACCAACAACCCTAAACTGATCTGAACACCTCTATTTATAGAGTAACATGTTCAGCCAGTTTGGGCTTGGACTCTATTGGGCCTCACGGACATGCAAGTCCGTGAGCAGCCCATAAAGCTAAATCTATTCAAACTAATACAGTGATAAACAAACATAACGTAATAGAACATCCAGTCATTGCATTCTTGCACCAACAAACTCCCCCTTGACTGATGCTTCTATACGTAACGTAATAGAACATCCAGTCATTGCATTCTTGCACCAACAAGTTCTTATCTTCGCAACCCGTGAGTTACACCCCTCCTTACTTTTACCTTCTAAGTACTCTTTTTGGGGGAAACATGAGATCAAATTATTTTGGATCTATATCTTTTATGTGCAACAACTTATTGAACTATTTTGACTTTTTGAACTTATTGAACTATTTTGACTTTTGAACTTATTGAACGATTTTGACTTTTGAACTTATTGTACTATTTTGACTTTTGAACTTATTGAACTATTTTGACTCTTGAACGTATTTTGACTTGGA
Organism: Senecio squalidus; assembly: GCA_910822075.1. Classification (NCBI taxonomy): domain Eukaryota; kingdom Viridiplantae; phylum Streptophyta; class Magnoliopsida; order Asterales; family Asteraceae; genus Senecio; species Senecio squalidus. The sequence continues at coordinate 9,387,998 of CAJVGC010000589.1, read as the reverse complement.
ACTTATTTCGACTTGGAACTTATTTTGACTTTTGAACTCGTTGAACTTTGACTTTTGAACTTATAAACTATTTGACTTTTGGAACGTATTTGGGTTTATTTGGAACTTATTTTGGAACGTACTTGGATTTATTTGGAACTTATTTTGGAACGTACTTGGACTTATTTTGAACTTATTTTGGAACGTACTTGGACTTATTTTGAACTTATTTTGGAACGTACTTGGACTTATTTTGAACTTATTTTGGAACGTACTTGGACTTATTTTGAACTTATTTTGGAACGTACTTGGACTTATTTTGGAACTTATGGAACTATTTTGTACGACTATTTGAACTTTTATGCGTAAAACATATTACTCTACTTGGACTTATTGGCTCGCTCTCTTTTGGACTAAACTAATCATTGATGCTTGTATACGGACCAACCCTTGATGGAACTATAACACGTTCTTCAGTGATGGACGACTTTCTCTCTTTTAAACAAACTACTTAGTGCCCCACGACTTTTTGGACTTAGACTTACACACTATTAACTACATAGCCGTATAGTAATTATGGGTATCGATACTTAGGAAAGAACCGTTACTTACTTACGCATAATTTACGAACTTTTAGCGATTGACTCCGCTACCATGAATTGACTAAATTTGACTCTATTTGGTGTTTACAAACTTAGGGCACCGGTTCGCCCGTTACTTGAACTTTAAAAGTATATAGATTTTTAAGCGACTTTTCTCCGCTAACCTCCTTTTGGGAAACCTTTTTACTTTTATATACTTATCTTGAACTTTTATGAACTCTGAGCTTATCTTGAGCCTTTATGAACTTTGAACTTGACTCGGACTTTTACGAACATTAAACTCTTGACTTGAACTTTTACGACAGAATATAAATTACCTTTAAGCGATTGCTTATCCGCTTACTCCTTTTGGAAAACTTTGTACTTATACATATACTCGTCGAACTTTTATTTGAAACCATTGATCAACTTATAAACTGTAACTCACTCACTACGTTTTCGTAGTTGACACTTTATCTCATGTTTCAGGAATCTAAGCGTAAGTTATGAAGTGCATTGCTCAGGCGGGTCAAGCTAGTTATGTGAAGAGTAATACGGGAAAAGACCTTTGATACTTGGGAATTTTTACTAAAATACTTTACTATGTATTTGTCGTTTTATACTTACAGATCTTGGTTGTATCTTTCGAACATGGTTACCTTTTAAATTTCAATTTAAATGACTTGAACCGTTGACTTTTGGTATAACTCGTGAAATGATTCTTTGCTCTTCACATTCCGTGTTTCCGCTTTAGCGGGGTGTGACATCGTACTACCTCAAAAAATCCTTCTAGGTCATTGAAGAAAATTTTCGTCTATCTACATCACTATACCGAAAGAAACCTGTTATTTAAACCATTTTTACCCGATCAACAGATTAACCTCCACTAATTCTCTCTCTCTCTTTCATTTTGAAATTGATCAACACCCTGGCAGCTTCAACAGCAACTCGAAGCAATCCGCTCAACAGCATTTTTTTCCTTGTAAATTCGTGTATGGCTTCAAGTGGGTAAACAATTATAGATCAGTGTCATCCTTTTATTACTTCTTCTATGATTCCTTATGAAGAAATGTTGTTAATTAGGTCGATTTTTCGTATACAGTAAACGCCAACTGTTTGATAAAATGCCCCAACCAAATGGTTAGTAGGCTCATCCAAAAGCAGCATATGTGGTTGTCTAAAAGCTAACCACGCAAATATGACACGACTCTTTTGACCGTCTGACAAGTTTTTCATTGGCATCACTTGGGCTTTACCCATTAGCCCAAATCGACCAATGGAGGAACGCATCTTTTCCTCTTCGTTTCCTGGGTACTCTCGCATCATATACGCTAAAGCCGACATATCCAAATCAAGCTTTTCAGACAAATGTTGGTGATACTGCCCGATTTTCAAGTGATTGTGACGCTTCACCATGCCATCAAGAGGAACCAGGTCCCCTGTCATAAGCTTTAGAAGCGTACTCTTACCAGCTCCATTGGGTCCCACCAATGCCATACGAGAATCCAGGTCAACTCCAAAGTCGAGACACTTGTAGATGAGGTTATCAGGTGTGTAACCAAACTTGACTTCAACAAACTGAAGGACAGGTGGTGGGAGTTTCCCCACATCAGTAAACCTGAACACTAGAACAGAGTCTTGTGGGGGACACCTTTGCAGGAGTTGTACTCAATGCTTTTTCTCTTGTACACTACGATGACGTGGCGGTTAACAAAAGGTTGCAGGTCAACAAAGTTATCGTATTAAACGGTTTTTTAAAGTTAAGGTTATAATTTAAAAGGTTTTTTTCGGTATAGTGATGTAGATAGACGAAAATTTTGTTCAATGACCTAGACGGATTTTTTAAGGTAGTACGATGACCATCCAGTGCATTTTCCCTTTATTTAAAACTTAACTTGAGAACATAAAAATTACATGAATGTCTTGTAATTAAATGGTACGGTTAGATGGCACGGATACTCAAGACCGACAAATTTTCAAACATGGTGTTCGGGGATCGCATCTGCTAGGTGCGACCCATGAATGTGGTGTATTAAATGGCGTTTGAATTCAAGTTACGGTTAACGGTTGAGTATTGAATTCAACAAATTATAAACCTGGTGTTCAGGGATCGCACCTTCTACGTGCGACCCATGAATGTACTGTATTAAATGGCGTTTGAATTCAAAAAAAGCATTATGCACGATTCGTACCCCCACCCCCTCACTCAACACTTTACTAACTCTACCACCAGAACAACACACATTTCTTATTATGTTTTTTTAAATTGTATATAACATTTCTACAACCCATTCAAAAAACATAACTTTTTTTTGAAAAAACACATGATGTATATAACATTTCTACCAACACACCAATACTTTACTAACTCTTTTTTTTATTGTATATAACATATTAAAAGAAATAACTTTTTTTTTTTGAAAAAACACATTTTATTAAAATCTAATTTCAAGGTAAAATATAACAAAAATCAACAATAAAACACATTTTATTACAAACTTAACTTGATAACATAAAAATTACAATAATGACTAGTGAGAAACACACTCTGCATCACTTTGGGAAACTTTAACATTACAAGATTTAAACTCATTTTTACTGCTACAACTACCAATAGAACTCGAGTCTTCATAATATTTCCATGTAGCATCTATATCATTATTAATATCGATTTTATCTCTGTGATCGCTAGAATCGTTGTCTACGATAATCCATTCATCGTTTTCATACGACTGTCTAGCACGGAGTTGAAATTCGTTTACTTCAAACTCTTCGACGGATCCATTTAATTTCACTAGATAAAATTCTCATTCGAAATCTTTCAAAACAATTTCCATCTTCCAAGGGAAATCATGAAAAACTTCAACAATATCACCAAGTTCCCGAGATTTTGTAGTTTCTAATACGGGATGCATTGGCCTAATAGATTCGGCTCCTACTTATTCCACATCCGGCTTGTTACTAAAATGGGATATACGTTGTAACTAACGATGTATGTCCGAGTATTAACGGAAACAATTTGAGCACAACGCCAAAATATGTTACCAAACTTATTTTTCATCTAAATTTTAACCATATTCCCATTTTCGTTTTTCATTATTTGTAGATGGTTGTTCGTGTTTTTATAAATGTTTTTGCGTAAGTGTTTTTGTTGTAAGGGTTTGTATGTTTAAGTGTTTGTGTTGTAAGGGTTTGTATGTTTAAGTGTTTGTGTTGGAATGTTTTAATATGTATATATAAGCGGAATTTACGTTACATGCATAGAAACGTTACATGCATAGAAAGGTGGTATGTTGATGGGTCGTATCTGCTAAGTGCAAACCTCTCTACTATATTAATTAATTGTACATCAAAAAACTAGTCGTTCAAACCTTTGTGTCATTAGTTGTAGGTCGCACCTGACAGGTGCGATCCATCAACGTAATGTTTTTTCTTTTTGGTTTTTTGCATGGGTCGCACGTAGTACGTGCGATCCATGTGAATATTTTCTTGCTTTTCACATAGATCGCACATAGTACGTGTGTTTGAGGTAATTTTGGAGCTTGTGCCAAAAACCGGATAAAGTTGATAAACATTTTTAAAAACTAGATAGTTTTATAAATTTTTCCATCTTCTACTCTCGTTTGAATGACCTTAGTTTTGTTCTTATTTTTTGATTTAAAAATGGTGTAAAATGTGTTCTTACATTACATGATATTGTTTGACTAATTCAAGTTTTTATATGAAAAAAATAATTCTTATAAATCTTTTGGTTATGTCATCCGATTCTCAATTCATAAAAAAGGTTGTTGCAGTTATGCTAAAACAACCGGAGACTAATTCAGTTTCTATTGTTTTACCAACTCCGATAAAGTAACCCACCTAAAAACTTGTAACAAGATTAATTAATTTCGGCTAACATTCTTTAAACATATTCATACATAGGTTTTAAAGAATTTTTGGCCGGAATAAACGTATGCTCGCCGGCTTATGCAAAAATGGACGACATCGGAAAAATTCTGCAAAACCGGTATAGCCGGCCTTGGCAGTACCGGCTTATGCCAAATGGAAAACCCTACTTGCCAATCCGGCTTTTGCCTACGTGTCATACTATTTTTCGTCACTTTTTCACATAAATTATCACCTCTCTCTGCCAACTCATAGGCCGGAGTTGCCAACTTCGGCTTATCCACGTCGTCAGACATGGGATCTGATTTCTAAGAAAAAATGAGATAAATTGAAGTTATTATATTTTTAGGTGATTTCAATAAATTATTCATGGAGTTATTTACAGAATTGCAGGTCATAAGCTAGGAAAAAGAAAGTAATTTTTGTTTAATTTCACTTGGCACCTTAAACTATATTATATTTACACATTTTATTTTTATAAATCAAATAATTTAAAAGGTTTATAAAACTTAACATTTTAACCCATGTGCTTTTAAAATAGTTACATTATCTTTATAAAGTTTATTAATTTTCAATACTAATTCATTGATATTAGAATTGGGTCCATCTTATAAGGATAAGATGCCCATTATTACTTAGTAATTAATCAGTCCAAACATTCAAATTTGAACACATTTATTTAGACCTCATAACAACCACATCAAACATATGAATATATGAAATCTTATAATTCTACCATAATAGTATAAGTTGCTTTCCGGATTTAATTAAAACTATTACTAGTGTTTTTTAGTTTACCATTTAAATACAGAGTAATTATAATAAATGATGTGAATTTTTAAGTATTAAAAGGTATTAAAAGTGTTGCACTATCAAACGTATGGCTAGAAGATACAGATTATCAAATTTTATTCTTTTGTCATTTATTGATACTAGATTTTTATTTTTTAATAGGTGTAAAATACATAAATTTTCTTAGGTTGAAGATAAATAGAATAGTAACTAGGTTGTACATTTTTTGCATCAAATATTTGAATACACGGTCTTAATTAAAAAAAACCTATCTAAAGATTACATCAATTCATAAACTCCATTTACATTTTTAAATGTCAATTTTAGCTACAATAAAACTATTACAATATAACATATTTAATCACATTAAAAGAAAGATAACTATCTATCATAGTGGGACTTACTATCAATTTAGGACTTACATAAGTCAAAAAATTATATATGCAAAATATTCATTAATATCCAAAAATAGTATCCAAAAAATAATAAGCTTTAATAAAACACAATAGATATTTTAAAAACACAATAGATATTTTAAAAGCACATGGGTTAAAAGGGTATGTTTTATAAATCTTTTTAACTTATTTGTTAATTCATTGCAATCTTTATAAGCTTTAGCTGCATATTCTATCTCCTAATGTTGGGATAATTAATTTATTACAATCATTTAATCATGCCATAAACCAATCTCCTCCTTGATGGCATATTAAATTGTAATTATGTGGATTTATACCAAAAACATATTCCCAACATTCTTTTACGTCCCATCTTTATGCGTTTTGGTGGAGCAACTTAAACATATATGCATAACCAATAAATAGTATATGGGAATTACTTAAGACCAAAATCAATTAAAATGGGGGGTAATCATCATATTTGTTGACTTGATGCGAGTTAATGTTATTTCATGTAAATACATGGCCCCAAATATGTGTTTTGCTCTCATGACAATTGGCTTTGCAATCAACTGAAGACGCTTGATAAGAGTTTCAACAAAAGCAATTTGCGTAACACATCTCAATGTGAACACTTATTCCAATAATCATTTATAAAATTTGTGAAGTATTTTATTCATCACAATTGCCAAAATGGATAATCTGGAACAATGTGCTAGCTATCCCATTAGTTGAGTCACTAATCTCGCAAACTTCAGGTTGCGACTTGATGAACATTTAGACGATGCATCGATTTTAAAACTCTAAATGCTCCATGATATGGGTGTATAAGCCTATCCATACCCCTTTTATAATTTCCATAATTATGGGATTCAATCCCTACTTTAGTTGGCAATTAGTCAACTTGTATTGAGAGCAAACAACACACAAAAATCATGAAGAATCTTCTATTTCTTCTATATATTTCGCATCATTGACCCGAGATGGTAAACGATCAAGTCAATCAATTAAATAATCAAGGTCTCTTATATGACTAAATAACCATGGTCAATAAACTTCAGGTTTATTACTAAATAATCACGATCCATAACTTCAAGTTTATGACCAAAATAATAACGATCCATAAACTTCTAGTTTTTTAACCGTATATGTTACAATTATACTTATTTTTTTATAGGGACTGGTTCATGCGAGAACTCCTATTTTTTCGAGAACTGCGAGAACTCTTAAAAAAAGTGTCAATTAACATGTAATTATGTCCATTAACATATAAAAACTATTCATTGTTAAAAATCTAGTAAAAATATAAATGAAAAATTAAAAAAAATTATATAAAATCACGCGAATTTAAAATTGTTCACATATGAACGTTTTTTTTCAAAAATTGAGTTCATATATGAACGAAATTTTTTTACGTTATTTTATATGAGTTTTTTACTTTTTTTACTTTTATATTTAATTGATTATTAATCTCCCAAAGAGTTTGCATGTGAATGAACAAAGTGAGACGTGATTTAACACTTTTTGTAAGAGTTCTCGCAGTTCTCGCAAAAATAAGAGTTCTCGCATGAACCATTCACTTTTTTTATATACAAGGTAGCAAAAATAAAGAAGCAAACAGTACATAACAAAATAATATATATAGTTCGAACCACATATATTCTCGTTTGTATTTATATATAAACTTGATAGGGCACCTTATTTGACCTATCCATTATTATTATAAGACACTAATACCACAATCGATATTGCAATTGTAACATGGAGAAAACTTCTTTTACAATTTACTTTTATTGTGACTAACAGTTCGTAATTATGTCAAATATGTGACATACAATTTTCACATCACAAACTTTTTTTATGCCCATACACCTTTATCTTTATAGCATTTGTAGTTCTTAGTTACTCCATGATCTTGCTACTTGTGGGTGATCAATTGTAGAAGAAAACAAAAAAATACCTCAACCACGTCCATAACCATATCATTACAAATTTATGTTGTCATATTCACTTCAGAGAATTGAGCAAAAATAATTGGACGTGGTCATCATTTTCCATTAAAACCTCGACAATTGCTACAAATATATTGTCACATTCACTTCAGGGAATGGAGCAAAATTAGTTGGACGGGTTTCATGTTTTTCATTTCAAGCTCATCATTTTACTTAGCCACAAGCAAACATCACTTCAAAACTATGATTATTAACATATCTAAATATTGCAACTTTACGAGAATATTTTAACATCTAAAAGATATGACATAAGTATTTCTAGTAGTTTCAAGCCCAAACGTAAATCAATTAAGATCCAAATAGCATATATGTGCAAAGCAAAATCATAGTTATATATATATAAATACAAGGAATTCATACTATCAGCATAGAATCGTCAACAAGTTTAAAACTCAAAAATAACTCAACAAATTACATATAACACTAATAGACATCAACCATAGATATCAGGGCTCAAAACATACTATTGTTCTCCAAAGAAAATTTTGCTTGTAATATTACTAGATAAGCTGCTTGTTTGTTTTCGATAACCAATAAAACTCAATTCAAAACATTTGCTCAATATCTTTAACTTTTTTTTTAAAAGATCATTCACGATTTAAAATTTTATAAAAGTGAAGTTCTAATGAGCTTTAGAGAGCACAACAACTTCTCGTGTTATATCTTTGCCGTTACTTTTCAAATAGACAAACATATCATTTATAATCGCTTATGATAATAACTTTTGTCCTTTTGGTATCTAAAACAAAATATAGACCTTTATAGTAGTGTTTCTAATAACCCAAAAACTCATATTATCGATAGTCCAATCAATATCAATATTACTACATATTAGATGAAGAATTAACTGTTGTAAAAATTGAACAAATACTGCTTAGCTAACAATGGTTAAATCCTTAACATATTGCATTTAGAAACATATTGCGAAATACCCTTTTAATACGAACACATAAAACATCTACCAATCAAACATATCATATACCATATTAAGGATCAAGATATCACTTACTTCTCGTCGTAGCATTTGTGACGTCCCGTCAATTTGAGGTACTCGAGTTACCGTCATTATTTATATCTTATTCGCAATTGATTTCGACCCTTGTATTTCGCTTTGTTTTGCTCACGATTTACTGTTATTGATTATCGGGTTTTCGTATTTACTGATTTGTCCCTCGAGACGTAATAATATTATTTTATCTAAGTGCCAATTAGTTAGTATTCTCATAAATATAAGTTAGAAGGTTTATGCCAAATTTGTCGGTTATCGGATCCTTTCTCCTCGAGATATCGTGATTTTGCTCTTGTGTACTCTTTTACCGAAATCGTGCGAATCTCGAAATCGAAAGTGAAAATAAAATATTAAATGAACCCAATATAAAGTAAATCAAAGTATGAACAATTCTAAGTTCAACGCAAAAAGAATCGGGAGTTTTCGATGAACGAAACTCCCAAACGGTCAAAAACAAGTCTGCCGAGCCAGCCGACCATCCAGCAGCTGGCAGGGATTCAGCCGGCGGCTGAATCCAGCCAGCCGACGGCTGGATGTGTCTGGTCAGCTTTGGTGACTCATTTTTGCATTAAAATTGAGTGGTGCAACTTGTCTAAACCCGATTGGACCAACGTTTCTGCCAGAAATTACTTCCCCAATGTGATATTATCATATCCTTTACACTTTTTCTTCATTTCTCACAATCAAAAACACACACACTCAAGAGTTTCTCTCTAACTCTCTCTACTTGTTCTTCATTTTCTTCTTTTGTGGCTGTAAATCCCAGCCATTATTCACCAATAAAACACCCCAAACATCAAAGTAATCGGTTGTGTTCATCAAAAGGAGCAAGAGGAGGTGATTCTCACGGTTAACTTCTTTGGTGTTCATCGTCTTTCCGGTTTAATCTTCATCAATCAAGCTAGATCATCATCTTATCATTATTCTTGGGGTATAATAACTTTCTTCCATTTATTTTATTTACATCTTAACATTTTATTACATGCATGCATCATCAAAGATCAAATAATGGTTTTTATAAAAGTTTTATGGTGGATTTATCTAAAAACATAAGTTTTATGAATTTTACCTAAAGATCTTGATATAAAAAGTTGTTATTTGAAGAAATAAATGGATGTTATTAAAGGTTTTTAAGTTGCATGTCGAAATCTACCGAAAACACTCTTGAAAACGCTTAAAAACGATAAAATAACAAAAATCCGGAGCTGCCTGTCAGCCTCCAGCCGACGGCTGGATTATCTCAGCCGGCGGCTGGATCAGTCTGTCCGTTCAAATCTTTCGTTTTGCTAATTTTCGGTGGTTGTCTTGTGTTTTGGAGGCGGATATACTCATCACTACACCACTGAAGTTGTTGATTCCAGATTCTTGTCAAATCAAGCGAGTGTTATCGGTATAACTTGTTACTCTTGTGAATCTTGTGATTTTGTTATATTCGTAAATTCGGTTTTAGCCTTGAAAACGGTTAGGGATAATTATTAGACCAACACTCGTCGTATTTTATTGGATTGGAATGAAGTTGGACAAAAATGTTAAAATATAATCTAACTAAAGTATTGTATTAAACTTATTATTGTAGTATGTATTATGAATAATGGGTTAAAGTGAAATTGTTGTTAAGAGGGAAAGTGTTTGAAAATTTGGACGAATATTTTATGACGCGGAAGCGCTGCCGAAATTCCAACTCACGACTTTTAAGACTTAAAACACTTACATAAATCAATTGCGTACAAAAGTAACATATTTTACAATAACATTGTCTTTGGACTCAAAGACACCAACGCAATCACAAATGTCATAATATTACTTAAAACGGACATTTTAAACATCTTTGCGATACTTTAAACTTCGTCTCAATTTAATCATCTTTTTAAGTCATCAAAATATGTCTTGCGGCAAGCTTTATAAAATGGTTTTGAAAAGGTATTTTACTCAAAACATTTTGGTATGAAAACACTTCAAATTATTCAAAGTGCCAAATTGGACTTTTAAATTGATTTTGACTTTAATAAGTCAACATAATTGACCTTTGACTTTTATAAGTCAACATCTTTAATCTTGGCCAACATAATGAACATTTGTATTAACATTCTTTCGACTCGGAGTTATCATTTGCTTCCAACGGTCGTTGTTGACGTGAAAGATCGATATCTTGCCGATCGGCCCTTTTCTGGCGCGGAACATCATCTTCTTAATCCGTCACCTTTATTCGACTTATTAATCGTGGGAATAATTATATTAATTTAAATCTTAACCGACAAGGCTAAACCGGACCTAGACTTATAGAGATACTGAGACTATGTTGTTTATTGTTTAAGGCACTTAGGCGGTGGAGTTGTAGCTCTGTGTTTGGTGTACCCGATATTTGCTTGCTGAAGCTTTATCTGTGAGTTATTCGTAGCCCTTTTCTTAAATATTTTTGGGCTGTAAAGTGTATTTTAAATTGTCTGCTTGTATGCGGAATGTTGTTGATATTCTTGTTTGCCTAGTGGATTAGGTCTGCCTTAGATTGTAAGCCATTAGCCCTTGTTGGGGCCCCCTGATACACTTGTTAAGCTTTATGCCCAACGGTTACATATATATAGATCTATATGGGTTATAGACCTAACCCTCACTGCTCGGTAGAATGTTTCTAGGAGCGGATGTTATGGCCGGTTAATTAATTGTTACCTTTGGTTGGCGACCTCAGGATTTGGGGTTGTACGGTCAGGTTCAGTGTATGATTAGTCTAGGCATAGTACCTATCACTATTGGTTGTTGAAAACAAGATATATCATTTGAAATTAACGTTGTCTTTGATGAAAACTGTCGATGGGTCAACTTTTACTTTAAAATTGCGAATAATTCACCAACATGTTGTTGATGTCGTTTTAACGCTTTGCAGGATATTGAGGATTTCCATTGATCATGCCATAGTTTATTTTCGAATCACTTGCTTTTGGTAAATTTGGATTTGAATTGTTTATTGTAATTTCCATGGCGATCCGTTGTTTATTTCTTTTGGAATTGTATTTGTACTTGGCGTCTTATCGCTTTTGAAGTTATGATGTATTTGTAACATTTGGCATGATCTAATTAATTTGATGTTTTGTTTATCGGTTATATTGTTGTAATCTTGACTCTTGATATTATAACTGGAACATTCCGTGTTTCCGCTATAAGCGGGGTGTGACAGAAGTTGGTATCAGAGCCAAAGGTTATAGCGAACCGAGTGATTTTAACTGAGTAAATCACTTGGACTATGACCATAGGCTTTTTGAATCGAGTTTCTCTGATTGCAATGTGTGCACTATTTTTCATACGTGTTTATTTCGCGTTGATTTTGTGGCGTTTGGCCTTGTTTTTGCACACATTTGCTGATCGAATTTCTTTCCTTTTTATTTAGGACGATGGCGCCTAAGAGGAGAGTTGCGACACGAAGTTCGGCTAGACGTGCTACTGCGAACGCGAGGGCTAATACCGCGAATCAGACTGCGAGAGCGAATACGTCGAATGCGAGAAGGAACAACGTGGAAAATGAATCGAATTCTGACATGGCTCGGATGATTGCTCAGCAGCTAGCGGCGATGATGCCCGAGCTTGTAGCTCAACTTCGAGAGGGCACCGCCCAAGGTAATGGTTCGGGTTCCGGAAATCCCGAGCCGGTGGTTAATAATGAGGGCCCTGAGCCGGTTGTTGAGGGTGATGACGTTGTTGTAACTGGGTCTGGTGGACCCAAGACAGTTTCTGGTGGAGCCGAGGGCTCAGCTCGACGTGTTGAATGCACAATGAAGACCTTTATGAGCTGCAAGGCCCCGGAGTACCGCGGCAATGAGGGAGCGACTGGCACGCTTCAGTGGATGGAGAAACTAGAATCTATTTTCGATGCTATCGATTGTGCGGACAAAGATAGAGTCCGATTTGCTACGTTTGTATTTCAAGGAACGGCTCTGACATGGTGGAACTCGGTCGTGAATGTGCGAGGCCGAGAGGAGATTAAGACCATGACTTGGGAGCAATTGAAGGAGTTAATGATTATTGAGTATGTACCTGAATCCGAGATTCAGAAGTTGGAAGATGAACTGTGGAACTTGACCATGGTTGGGTCAGACATCCAGGGGTACACAACGCGTTTTCACGCTTTGTCCCAACTAGTTCCCCACTTGGTTCGACCGGAGCTCAAACGTATCGGTCGCTACACTCACGGATTACCCCCAGCAATCCGTAAGAGTGTCCTATCCAGCAAACCGAGCACGTTTCAGAGCGCGGTTGAGATCGCGATTACCTTGACTCAGAATGCGGTCCGAGATGGTGAACTACCCCCGATGATTGTTAAGCAAAACTCTGGAGGGAAACGGAGTGGTGGAAACCGTTACGAGGATTCAAGGAAAAGGGTTAGGAGGAATGACGCTCCTCAAGTTGCAAAATCGTATGCTGCTGTGGCATCGGGTACCCAGGGTAAGTACCCGAAGTGTGACCGGTGTGGTAGGTATCACACCAAGGAAGTACCTTGCTGGGAATGCAGTATCTGCAAGAAGCTAGGTCACACGGACAAGTTTTGTAAGGCCTCTAAGGGCAAGGGTTTTGGATGTGGTTCTCCGGATCATCATAAGGACAGATGTCCTAAGTTAGCTGCAGCTGGTAATGCTCCTCGAGGCAGGGCGTTTGTTGTGGGAGCCAAGGAGGCTCAGCAGGATCCACACGTCGTTACGGGTACTTTTCTTATCTGTGGTCGACCTGCGTTTATTTTATTTGATTCTGGTGCGGATAGAAGTTTTATATCTGATGAGTTTAGGACTATGATTCCCTGTAAGTCTATACCTTTAGTACCTTCCTTTGAGATAGAATTGGCTGATGGCGAGTTTTTGCATGCGACTGAGTTACTTTCCGACTGTAGTGTTACTTTCGACGATGATGTGTCTGAAATAATACATATTTTGTAGCCACATTTATCGTATTTAAGCATCATTATCTGCAACTTTTGTTATGATTTGGTATATTTTTAGTGAGAATTGCAGATTAAAGTTATATTTGGGCTATGGAGCGAAAAGGAGCTGAAACCGGCTTGAAACGGAGACAAACGAGCAAGAAACATGAAAGTTGAGAAACAGCCGACGGCTGAGGATATTTAGCCGGCGGCTAAATTGAAGTTTTCGCATAATTGTTCGTTACGTGCCGCGGAAGCAACTTTTTAGCCCGCGTGTTTCAGCCGACGGCTGAACTGAGCCAGCCGACGGCTAAATGGTCGTTTTCAGAATCTATTTAAAGGGCTTCTAGGTCTCGAGTTTAAAACACATTATTCATTATTTTCAACCATCATCCATCCTGGAAAGCTGCAAGAAGAGTCCTAGAAGCCGTTAAACACTTGGAAGCTTTTGGTTAATCTCTTTTAACCAACTTTGATTTTAGTAATTGTTGATTCAACGTATTTGCATTATTTTTCTTGATACAATGATTTGTTTGAAGACTTATTTTGTTATTTGCTTACAATCCAACATGAGCTAAACTCTTTAAGCGATTGCTTGGATTGTTGAACCTGGATTTATGTTTTAATCAAGTTTATGTTTGAACTTATTGATTTTTCCATTATTGTTTACGTTTAATCGCGATCCATGTTTATTCAAAGTTATTAAATCTACTACTTAGCGTGATTGATAGATCTATAACACAACTAGCGTTCTTATATGATTTATTAGTTATTTGCAATTATATGATTTATTAGATAATTGTAGCTTGATACTTAATTGAGATAGGCTAAGAGATTAGTAATTTAATAAATTGAATGAACCTGACAATTATATCAAATCTGAATAATTGAGACTTTTGTTAATTCGTAGTCGACAGATTAAATTGTAAATAATAGTGAACTTAAAGCACAATTTAGAGTGGATAAATCTAAGATAGCTCTTGATGTACGAATAGTCGTATGATCTTTCTCTAAAATTGTAGGATTAGATAACTCTAGCGGGAAATCTAGTTATCATAGAAATCACAGTTAAATCAATCAAACATATTCTTGTTAATCATAGTCCAGGTGAAACGTAATTCCAAGTAATCGTTGCTTTTGAATCTGATTAATTCTCAAAGACTTTTCGAAATAGTTTTTCATCCGCAATCCACTTAGTTAATTAAATTGCTATTTATTTTAGTTATTTGTTTTCTGAAATATGTTCTCACAGAACTAAAACGCCCCCCATATTTACTTGCTTTTATTAGTTTAATTACATAATTTGAGATAACGGATATTAATACACGTTCCCTGAGTTCGATCCGGACTTACTGATTCTATATTTACGTACGATCAGGTACACTGCCTGTTTTGTGTGTTGATATACGTTGGTAAAAATCCTTTTCTAAACTTTCAATAATTTTATGTTATAAAATACACATCAAGTTTTTGGCGCCGCTGCCAGGGAACGGTAGCTATTTTTATTCGTAATTTTGAATTTGGAATTATTCGATCCTTTTGGAAAGATTTATCTTTCTGGAAGTTGCATTCTTTTTGTATTACGTGATAATTGATAATTGGACTAATCGGATTTTTGAAGTTACAATTTTTCAGGAAATTTGCACACAGAGCTTTTTTAACCGTCGGCTGAATAAAAACAGCCGCCGGCTGATTTCCAGCCGCCGGCTGAATTTCGCCAGCCGCCGGCTGATTAGCAGCTGTTTGTTTATTTTTCGTTTTATTGTAATTTTAATTGTTCGGTTTGTTTAATTTTCAGTTATCACGGGCTACTGACATATTTTCTTCTGTTCTATTAGGTTTTGCATGACCCGGAGTTCAAATCCAAATCTTGTAGAGCCTTTCGAAGATCCGGAGAAAACTTTTCGCATTCGACGCAGACTGTTTTCACCAAAAGCTCAACCACTCACCAGTTTTAAGATTCACCAAAACGAGAGTTTCACTTCAGATTTTATGCCATCTTCTGACGAGGAATACAACCAGTTTTCTGATCAAGAGGAAGAGAAACCACTCCCTAATTCACCAGCCACCGTATCAGATTCCGATTCAACTGAAGAATCAGAGCACGAAATGGCAGTCAACATCGATGAGATCACTTTGGAGGAGTACTATGCTCTTACCCCGAATGTTGCAACAGACATTCCCAACCCTGCTGTCACTCGAGGAGCAGACTTCCAGCTTAAGGGCCAGTTTCTCAAAGAACTTCGAGAGAACCCTTTTAATGGAGATGAGAATGAAGATGCTAATGTTCATGTGGAAAAGGTCATCGAGATTGCTGATGCTTACACTATTCCTGGTGTGACAAAGGAGGCTGTCATGTTACGGGTGTTTCCGATGACACTCAAGGGAAACGCAAAAAGGTGGATTGGGAACGAACCGGCCAATTCCATCACTACTTGGGCCGATCTGAGGGCCAAGTTTTTGAAGAACTACTGTCCCCCTTCAAAAACCTCTAAGATGATTGATGACATCAGGAACTTCACACAGGATATCGGCGAGTCACTTTATCAAGCATGGGAGCGTTACAAAGACATGTTACACAAATGCCCCCAGCATGATCTCAACACTCAGCAGGTCATCAAGACATTTTACAAGGGGGTTGATCGTC